>CM056838.1:12472500-12807500 GCA_029853015.1 Chelidonichthys spinosus | reverse complement strand
AGAACTGAAGGAGCATGGCTCCAACTTGAAATTTTATTGCATGCCTTTGAGATGACAAACGCCCAAGTGAACTAGAATATCGACTAAGTGTTTCAGAGATGGAGAGAAAGTTGCTGTTGTATCTCGGTCTTCATCTTTTTAAATGAAAGCATCATATCAGGACTAATTGCAGTTTGAAAAATCCCCATAATCATATTGGTCAAAACAGTGTTCACAACCCTTCTCATCATCTGGTCTTGAAATCTGAAGTATTTAGTTAATCTGATTCCAAATATAAAAGCTAATTTATGATCATTTTAATGTTGAAATAGGAAATCAGAGTCTAAGATCGTCCTGGTTTCAACTCAACTTGGACAACAACTCATGACTTTAGAGTGACTTCAGATCCTCCCCAAAGGCCCCCCGATTAAATATCATAAAGCATGAAGCAAATCAGTCCTTCATTCTCTTTTTACTTTTTATTTTTACTGTCACAGAAACAAACCGAGGCTTTTAAACGTCATATAAATATATCTTTATTTGAAAGTAGGGATGTACCTATCTGCCTTTTTCCAACACATGAAGTCCAGGTACCGTACTATTCAACAACAAAATGATTTCTGTAAAATGACAATGCTAAATGTACTTACTAACTCAACTTAAATGTAGTAAAAGACACAAAATGACTATGAACTTAGAACTCACATGGTTTAGAGTTTGGACTTGCAAAACTATGACTATGTCCCACCTTTGCCTTTGTGCCTGAAGATTGATGATTTCTTGTTTTATTGACATAATGATAAGGAATTAATGCAGATAAGAAGAACAGATATGAGAGAGGCTTGAGAGGAGACGCTGCTTGTTTCCCACCACTGTCCGTTACAAAAAGTTACTAAAATATCCACTCATTGACAATCAGATTAGTCAGAATTTTTTTTTCCCCACAGCTGTAAATGTACTCTCCCACATAGTGGTAATTGTTGGGTAGCTGCAACCCCCCACCCCCACTTTCTATTTTTACATGGCCTCTGGGCAAAGTTCGAGTCGCAGGCCTGCGCAAAATCTTTATTGGACCCAAGAGGACACATGAAGGGCTAAATAAAATGAGCAACAACTGCTGCATGTCCATTTAATCAGTCAAAACATTCATCATGTGAGACGCCCGTTACTTTAAAGTATTGTAGTATTGTATTGTATTTAAGCCATGGGGCAAGAATTTGCCAGCCGCAGTGATTTTAATTATAAGCCTTTTTACTCATATTTGAGCTCTCTTCATTTTTTTCGCTGCCTCAGGCAAGAATTTAATAAATGTCACTGTTGGAAGAGAAAACCACTAGACTCTTGTAGGGCTGAAGTGAACGAGGCAGCTTTAAATCTACCACACATGCATCCACACCAAACTGTTATTTAAAAACACTTCGGACTCTTAAGTCGCCTGAGCAAACATGCAACTGTTTATGGGAAAGTGTTTCAGGTGAGGTTCTAGCCAAGATGCATGTGTTCGAGCACACAACTGGGTAAATGACCCTGGATTATACTGCCTGAGTTTGTAAACAGATGTTTTGATATCGTTTTTATCCCGTTTAACATGGCCTCCATTCACTTCTATTGATCAAGACCTTTCCCTGCTTTTTTTTAATTCTTGGTTCACAGTGGAGACATGTAAGACAAACGGTTCTATTCAAGAATTCAAGGGCAGAGTAATTGATTTTCCAAAATTTGTGGGAGAATAATTCCTTTGAAGAATATAAATGAGATGGCATTATCTCCGATGAGACATTTGTATCGTCCTACTTCAGACTGTCAGCTTTAAAACCGAGAGCTGCTTCCACTCGTTCTCCATCAAACTCTTTTGTTGTGTGTACGGGGGAGAAGGTCAAGTATAGTTTAATAATAATATCTGCTCTTTTTCTTGACTCCTACTACAATCATAACGACCTGACTCTGTGCTCTTCCTCCCTTCTTTCACTCTCTCCCCTGCTGGACCCTCTGTTGCAGTGACAGTGGAGTGGTTGCTAAGGTGCAGAAAACTGCTTAGCAACCATCTCTGACAGGGCCGCCATGCTGACTAAACATTTTAATGTCACTTCCTTCACAATCAGCATAGCAACCAGCTAGAATGGAGTAATGGCCCCGTGCCTTGTCGGCCTGGCATGCTCTCCACATGTCTGTATCACGGCGCTCACATTTTAACACATGTACTCAAAAATGAAAAAAATAAATAAATAAAAGCCTAAAAATTAAGTCATATATAAACTGATAGAGCTTTAAAAACAAATCCCTTCAAGAAAATATGTCAACACACAGACACACACTGGCCAATCTGTCCATCTTTGGTCTATTTCGGTCTGCTGGTGGGTTATTTTAGTCCATTGCAGTTGCTAAGCAACCAGACTGCAAACCAGGCAGGGAAGGGAGGATCGCATCAGCAGCAGACGGCTTGTCCTCTTTCTTTCTCCCCTATCCCTACAGTACGTCTTCCTCCCCGTCGCTCTCCTGTTTCCTGTCTCTCCCTCCTCTTCTGCTTTCCTCCTGCATATCACTTTGAAACTATTACTCACCTAATCATGACTTAGTAGAGCTGTCTGCACGTTCATTTTACCAGATTTCCCCTCCGTTACAGATTCACACCATTTACACGTAAATTTTTAGGCTACCCTATAGTTAAAGGTATCAATATGTAGACATTAGGTGCATTTAAAAATTGACTTTTTCACAGTCACATATGATGGACTGAAAATTATGCAACAAATTGACCAATCCTAAACACCACGCTCCCGTGGCTACTGTTATAATAATGTTGGTAGCTATTTTGGACAACTAATCGTCATCAAAGTGTTGACATTCCATCTTCTTAAGATGGATAAACATCATCGTTCTCAGAATACAGTGTTTTTCTTTTGCAGATCCTCCAGTTCATAGCATTCGTACCATACGGTTCAATGTTCTTATACATTATACACACACATTAAGGTGATGTCTGAAGTCTGAATCTTGGACCTGTTGAGTCTGTGTAACCTTTTTTTTTCCCCCAGGGTGATTTATGACTGCAGGTATTATTTCTGAACACCACAGAACTGTCTTTCTATAGCTTCAACATTCAGGCTGTAGCTTCTGTCATGGATTATATCTGGAGTCAAACCTCACTCACCTCTATTCTCTTTCTATCGCTCGCCATGTCTCCTCTACGTCCTCAAACTGTGACTCGCTTTCAGATTTTTTTTTTACTCTTTGAGAGTTAAGTTTTCAGGAAGTTAAAAAACAAACAAAAAAAAAAACCCTCTACAAAGGGAAACTTTGTATTTGTTGGCTCTTTGCCAGCGTGTGAATGTGGAAGTAAGTGAGTAAGACGGCTCTTTATATAGCAGCACTATAGAATGAACTTCAAACTTCTCACAGATTTACGAGGGCTGCCCTGGGCTCCGGGGGCGCAAATGAAAGGAGCCATTTTTCACTTTGTGTGTTAATGTGTGTTTGTGTTAATGTGTGTGTGTGTTCATTTGTGTAAAAAAAAAAAAAAAAAAAAAGACAGAGTTGCAGCACTGTTACTCGTCTCACCTGGATGTGGCCGGGTGAGTGTGTGGAATGCAGAAAGGCATGAAGTGAATGAAAATAAATAACTGTAAGTTTAATTATTACACACACACACACACACACACGGTGTTACTTGCCAGATCTTCTGTGTGTGTTGGCTAAAAGACACTCTCAACTAAAGTAGTAGCGGTGGTAATGATAGCTGTAGTAAAACTGGTGGTGGGTGTAAAAATATCAGTGGCTGCAAAAATAGCTCTAGTAGTAATATAATATGTATAACAGAAGCAGCAATAATAACAGTAACAGGAGTAATGGTACAGTAGAAGTAGCTGAGATGGTATTAGTGCAAGTGTATTAACTTTGGGTTTGATCTAAATACAAATGTTTGGTCGTAGTACTTTACAGATGTATTTCACTTTATTCCATTTAATACTCTGTGTACAGAGGGAACTATATCATATGTTTTATCTGATGGATGTAATTATATCATTACAGCACAATAATGAGCTCCATAAAATTGATGCCGTGCCACACTTTAAATCACTCACCAGTGTTTTAATTCGTTTGTGCCACCTGCGCTGAAACACTGCTTCTACGTTAACACATCAGTAACACAACTAGTCTACACACTGAAAGGAACCCATGGTTCAAATTCAAACTATTACACTTGTTGTAACATTTGATTTAGTGTTTGTTTTTAAGGTTTTCTCTGGGTTTATTTATACTAACTTCATAAGAATTTATCCAAACCCGATGCATTTCAAAATGGAGTTGTGAATGAATGAATTGCATTTGCATTAAAATCCATTAAAAAACATCATGAGATCCATCCATCCATCCATCCATCCATTTTCTAACGCTTATCCTGTATTCAGGGTCACGGGGGGGCTGGAGCCGATCCCAGCTATCGTTGGGCGAAGGCAGGGTACACCCTGGACAGGACGCCAGTCTATCACAGGGCTGACATGTAGAGACAGACAACCATTCACACTCACATTCACACCTACGGACAATTTAGAGTCATCAATTAACCTATCCCCATCCTGCATGTCTTTTGGACTGTGGGAGGAAGCCGGAGAACCCGGAGAGAACCCACGCTTACACGGGGAGAACATGCAAACTCCACACAGAAGGAACCCGGGCCGACCCGGGGATCGAACCCGGGACCCTCTTGCTGTGAGGCGAGAGTGCTACCCACATCATGAGATCTTAAATTATATTTAAAGATCAATCATGGAAATTTGAAAAGCCGTTATATGTATTTTCTGTATGTTTTGATGTCTAGAAATGTACAGATATACTCAATAAATACAACAAATACATAAATAGATATATAAAATCAAAAAGATCCTCACATGTATTTTACAAAGATTTTACAAAAATTTTACTAATAGGAATTTGTCTCCTGCTATGAGATTTATTGTTTCCATTTTTTATCTAAAGAGACGGCAATGTTTTGACATAATCCTGACTCCATACAATGTTATGACAAATGACTTTTTAATGTTTACTAGTTTCACATTTTTCCATGACATGAGTAGTTGTACTTTACTTCCCACTGTATATTAACAATAATTCTCTCTGACTCACCGCATCATTGGTGATGTCGTTCTCTGGGGTCTCTGGCGGTTCGGCGTCCGCAGGACTGTTGGATGGCATGGCTGGGAGCGGCTCGGTGAAACCAAGTTTAGAAAGTTAAAAAAAAAAAAAAAAAAAATGGAGCAAATCAAAACATGGGGGAATCCCTCAGAAGCACCGGGCACAGCTTCATTCAATCCGTCTGTCTGCCTGTCTGTCTGTCTGTCTGTCTGCTGGACGATCACTTGCTTGCTCAGTCCTCCCCCTCTCCTAAAGAGGAAAGAGAAAACAAAACGCACACAGCATGACATGAGTGGTCTACGGAAATGTGTTACGTTTGAGTCAGAAATCATTCTCAGTGTGTGGCTGACATCCATTCATCCTTTCACACAGGAGGAGGAGAGAGAGAGAGAGACAGAGAGAGAGAGAGAGAGAGAGAGAGAGAGAGAGAGAGAGAGAGAGAGAGATGGTTAGGTTAGGGATGTAAAGGCAAATTAACTGTAATTGATTGATGAGACCTTTCTGCAGAAAATATTCAATTTCAGAGCAGCAACAGGTTAACACACATATATGGATTCACACACACACACACACACACACACACACACACACACACACACTGAGGTGTCCTCAAAGGAATCTGCTGGAATCAGGGCAGCTGACAACATGGCGGTCACAGTCTTTGATTGATGTAGCCAGATTAAACAGTCCAGTTTCATTATAAGGCTAACGTGACAAATTAAACGTGTCCTAAATCAAATTTCATTCCCCTCAAACGGGACACGGGTCTGTTATTTAATGACGATAGAAACAGGTAACCTCACGCTCCAGATGTGTGATGTGTGTATCTGTGTGATATGCGATACGGCGATTCTTACATGATCTCTGTTTTTTTTTTTTTTTATCTTGATTCAGGCAATCTATTAATAATAGACTAATAGCAGTAGTGGTTCATTTTTTGGGGGGGTAATTTTTAATCACAGAGGGAAGAGACAGACAGGGAACATGAATAGAGAGGGGGGGGAAGACATGCAACAAAAGTCGCAGAGTGTGTTTTAAGGTTACTGGGATCAACTTCAACACATCTGCTGCTTTGGCATTTATCAATCGTCTAATGAAAAATAAATGAATAATGATAGCAATAAATCTCCATCACTAGTTCCGAGAATCTAAGGTGGTGACAACTTTAAATTGCAGCGTTGTCGAGAACCACTCATCCCCTTGACTCCACGAAGAGAATAAGAGTTTGGTTGTAACGTTGCTTCACAGAGCGCTGATCGCTTGTTAAATCAAAGTTTAATATTGAACGTGTCGAAATTGCAGCAACTTCGACACTACAAGTCCAAGTTGACCGCCAAATGTGAAGTGGATGGGATGAATGGTTCTTGAGCTATGCGAATATAACACACACACACACACACGTATACAGAGATCCCATCAGTCAAATGGCTCCAAATTTGGCATGACCACTACGACAGTATATCTACACGTGTCCACCAGATGTGGCTGCAATCGCACAAAGCATTCAGGAGATTGAACGGTTCTCAAGAAATGGGAAGAACACAGACTCCCCGCTTTACAGTGAGATAAATGAGGAATCGCTACAAATTGATTTTCTGTTGCTTCACTACTCCGTAACTAAACCCTCACATCACATCTGAATTACGTCACTCCAATCTGATGGTTGTCATGACTCCTGACGACCCAGCACAAGCGTCATTGAAGGAGCTAGTTTCCAGAGGGGAAGGAGCCGTTTGTGACCCTGTACTCATTTTGATTCTCTTTTGTCTCATCGCGCCATATTTGTTGTATGGAAGTTAATAAGTGACATAATTATTGAGCAAGAAAAGGAAAGAAAGTAGTCAAGAAGGCAGGGACGTTTTGATGGTGAAACCTTGATTTGGATCTGCTTGGATTTGTGCTTTTTCCCGGCTGCTTCGGTGGTAGGTTTGTGTTCAGAAGCTCTTGAGACTGTTAAAGGGCGTATACCAACGACTGGCAAACAGACTTCAACAAAATGTGCCCATATCTGGTCCTGAAGCCCGTATCTGATCAACCAACAGACCTCGTTGTGACGCCTAAAGTTAGTTAGAAGGTGGAGTCTAGCAAGATGATGCTTCAAATTCAATACAGCTTGCTCTGACTCTGAGTTTGCATGCAAACTGCAGAACGGGCAAGCCATTTTAAACACGCTAACTCCTCTTGACGACTTAAACATTGGTTACACTCACCGTTTTGATCATTTTCTGTGACTCAACTCAAACGTGACCCTAACCTTAACCTGAACCCAACCTTAGCCCTGTGCTCAGCCAGGTATTTCTGCAATGCTTAACCAGAAACTAACACCGATGGAGCCACAGAATACGGTGTAACACCTGCTTGCTCTTTGTGCATCTGCCCGTGTTGCACCTTCAGATTTCACCTTGCACATTCCTTGTAAATTAGTTCACTGAATAGACATTTAAAAAAATAATAAAAGGTGTTGTAATATACCAAAATAAAGGACAAGGCTACTGCCAGTATTTCTTGTTATTTTCTACATCAAGGATATCACAAAGTGTATGATTGTCTCTTTGCCTTGTGTAAGTATCTTGTTACCTCTAAGTACCCGTTAGATACAAAACACACTGCAGACTACACATGGCAGCTTCATTATAGACCATAAACCAACCTGTGAAACACTGTCCTGCCACAGGTGTGTCTGTTAGTGTTTCACATTCAGTTAAATTAAATACAGTATGTGAGCATTATATCAGCAGAAAACAATAAAGGTATTAATTGAGTTTGACACATTTCCCTCAAAAAATATGCAACCTGCAACTATAGATTTACCACATAATCACTGTCCCACACAACGATTCTTAGATTAAGATTAAAGCCATGCACTGATTTAGATCATCTGGTTTAATCTAAGTGAACACCAGCCACTGTGTTGTAATTTAGGGCTGCAACACAATAAAAACAACACTATATAAATAACACTATACATGTTGTCATTCAGCAAAGTAACCTGGCCTCCATAACATTTATTTACTCGTGCATGAGCACGTCTAGTGTGTTTTTGTGACTTCAAAATTGTTCGGCACTGACCAAAGGAGCCTAAAATACTACGTTTTGTATGCGCCCAAAAGAAAATTGGATCTCAGCAGTGACTTAGATTTGAGCACAGTGTGAGTGCAGCCAATATGTCTGGCTTTCCTCAAGATGTATTGTACAGTATGTCACTCCTCACGATGTGGCCTTACATCACCTACTGTTAACACAACAGGCAGCCGGCCAGGGTTACCAGCGGAAAGACAGGGGTGGAAACTTCGCAGAAATGGGTGTACAGTATCCACCCCTCACCCCCGGGGGCTCCATGCAAGAGCTCCAGGCTCCGGGCCAAACAGCCCCTCCAAGTTCTGCATATTTAGGTCACCCACACACCTCTCACTCCTATAGCAAGTCCATACACACTGATTTAAATTGTTTCAGTCCTCCCTGCAGCAGTGGTTTGACATAGACCATAGTCAAAGGCCCAAGCAGAAGCCTGTACTGGTGGGAGGAGAAATGGTTGCGCAGTGAAAAAGCTTCAGAGGTATGTCAAGGTAATAAGAGGAAGGCAGTGATAAGGGAGGGAAGTTGGTGATTGGTCTTCACAATAAAAGCATCTAACAAATCTTTTTTTTGTCATATTTATTAACTCAAATGGCTCTATTATCTGCTTTCTTTCTTTTGTGCTGCTGTCATAACATTCCCGTCCCTGAAGAACAATTATGTAATATTTATTAAGAGCTGGGTTTTGCTTGAGAGTTCATTTCTGATCTAAAGATTATATAATAAGTATGATAGCATTACAGAACATGGGTGTTTTGTACTATAAAGCAACATGCTTGTAAAGGCAAATAAGTCTTGATTTCCATGTTTTTTTTTTACAAGTTGTCCATTTTCAAAGAGATAGGTCATAGACAAGACATTAGAAATGATAAGGTCATCTGAGGTCATAAGTCAAATTTCCCTAGCCCCAACAATTAAGTCTCTAAAACGTTTCATTAAATTAGATTTGTCATGGCTTATTTATTCAGCTTCTCCACACTTCCAGGAATAAAATGATCACGGAGAAACACAGAATCCTTCATTGATCTGTTTACTTATTTATTGTTGGCCTAAAACTGTTGAAATGTAAGTATGCAAACAATTGGATCACCAAAGTCCATACCCACAATGTGTTGAGTTTTGTTTATAACATAACATAACTGCAAACAGGTCATAAAAACCTTCAAATCTCCAGACAAAATAGGACATGACATATGAACTCGTATGAACTCACTTACAACAATATAAGAGCTGAAACAGTTTGCCAACGGATGGATTAGCTGATTCAAAGTCAATAAATAGGCAACTATTTGGTAATGATTAACTGTTTAGATGATATCTTTTTATAAACACAGATTTACTGGTTCCAGTTTTTGGATAAATGTGAGCACTATATTTGGCGATGATTAAAATCCTGCCATTATCGGCAATGATATGTTTACCGCAGAGCCTTTTATTTTTAAAATCCACGTCGGAAGTGTCGTAGTTTCCCTGATAGCTTGACGGAGCACAGCTTTATGACAATTAATATTGGGAGCGACCTCAAGCGGCCTTTACCGGACGGCCTCTCACAAACGGCGTACAATCCCGGCGAGGGTGTGCGCGGGGCCAGCAGCCGGTGGGAGACACGTGCCTGAGTGTGTAGCGACCACAAGCTTTTTGGGTCAGGTAAAAAACACACACGGGGCCGCGTTTCAGACTGAATGCACTCGTTAACCTCAGCAGGCGCGCGCCCGCCCGCTCGCGCGCTCTCCGCGGAGGCGACGGTTCCGCGCGCTGATGTGTCTGTCTGCATCTGGTGGAAGAAGAGGACGCTGCGCTCCGCGTTAACGTTACCTGCTGTTGTCGGGGGGGGGGGGGGGGGGGGAGGGGGCGGGAGGTGGTGTGTACGCGCCACCGGGCAACGTTTAACACGCACTCGTGCAACGGTTGTCGTGATTTTCCTCCCGCCGTACAAAAGAACTCACCAAGTTCACCAGCCCCGTGCACGAACCGCTCCGTCTTCACGCGCACATCATCTGCTAAAACGGAACCAACGGTTTGGCTTCGGAGCGCGCGAGTAATGACTTTAGGAGATGACTGTAGCTTAACTTAACGGCTGTCGGCGTGCGCTCGCGAGCCAAAATGTAATGTTTATATTTACCGTGTCGTCCGTCCCTCAGGTACACGGACCCTGACAGTCGTCGCTCTCTCTCCTCTCGTTCACTCTCGGTCTCACTCTCTCACTCCCCCTCTCTCTCTCTCTCTGTCTCTCTCTCTCTCTGTGTCTCTCTCTCTCCCTCCTCGCGCTCTACCAGGTTTTCTCTCCGCTGCTGGCTCGCGCTCCCCGCCTGCTTCTCTCTCTCTCGCTCTCTCTCGCTCACTCTCTCTGTCTCTCTCTCGCTCGCTCTCTCTCTGTCTCTCTCTCGCTCTCTCTCCCTCCGACCAACCGGCCTGCGCGCTCTATCACGAGCCGCAGAGGGCTGCCGCACCGGAGAGAAAGTTTCCGCGGGGTCCTAAAGTCTTCACCACACGATTAAACGCACGTGCACGAGCGCACGCTTAAGCGCGTGAAGACAGGTGTACAAGTAACGAGTTAGCTAGCAAAAACGGCCATTTACATGAAATAGCCGTCCGTCAAATTGAAGGTAAGAACAAGTTCCGGTTAAGTACATTGAGAAGGACATTAGAAATATTCCAGAGGAGGTTTAGTGACACCATTCAAATAAATTGATAATTATTCATTTACATGTTGAATCTATACCAGGACACGCTTCGTTTAGTCAGACAGCCGAACCCTTCTCAACTGCAGCTAAATAAATAAACAAATAAAAACACTGTAGTGGCCAAGACAATATTTATAATTTGGAAATTAATGTTAAGAAAAAGAATGGGTTAAATTCAAAGTGAGCACTAGACAATTAGCGCTAAGTATAGGTGAGCAGGATAAGCATTCGCAACATAAGATATCCTTATTAAATGGAAAGAAAGTGGCATTATAAATGTATTTGTGCAGCATCCTCTTCTCCACCACCACCTCTAACGGCTCCAAGATGGTTCCCAGAACAGAGCCAGCCTTCCAGTCTGTTTTGGTCGCCGGCTCTGACACCACTGCCCCGGCAGATTGCAGCAAAGACAATTGTGCTTGCAGCAGCAGACTGGTAAAAGAGCTACAACATGCTGTTGCACACATTAAAGGACCAGAGTTTCCTCAGGAAGTAGAGTCGGCTCAGTCCTTTCCTGTAAACAGCCTCGTGCTACATTTTCAGTCCGGCTTGTTGTCGAGGTGAACTCCAAGGTATGTGTCCACAAGAGATCAGTCTATGACCACCTCCTTGGATTTGGTCACATTCAGGAGTATGGGGGCTCCCTTTGGTCCAGTAAGCTAAGCTGGCCACCACGTCCCTGAATTTGCTAATGTTGTGCATAAATCATCCTCATCCTGTATTGAGGGTCGTGGGGCGGCTGGAGCCGTTCCCAGCTGACATTGGGTGAAGGCAGGGTACACCTGGACAGGTAACCTGACATGTAGAGACAGACAGGTAACCAGTCTATCACAGGGCCGACATGTAGAGACAGACAGGTAACCAGTCTATCACAGGGCCGACATGTAGAGACAGACAGGTACCCAGTCTTTCACAGGGCCGACATGTAGAGACAGACAGGTAACCAGTCTATCACAGGGCTGACATGAAGAGACAGACAGGTAACCAGTCTATCACAGGGCCGACATGTAGAGACAGACAGGTAACCAGTCTATCATAGGGCTGACATGTAGAGACAGACAGGTAACCAGTTTATCACAGGGCCGACATGTAGAGACAGACAGGTAACCAGTCTATCATAGGGCTGACATGTAGAGACAGACAGGTAACCAGTCTATCACAGGGCTGACATGTAGAGACAGACAGGTAACCAGTCTATCACAGGGCTGACATGCAGAGACAGACAGGTAACCAGTCTATCACAGGGCTGACATGTAGAGACAGACAGGTAACCAGTCTATCACAGGGCTGACATGTAGAGACAGACAGGTAACCAGTCTATCACAGGGCTGACATGTAGAGACAGACAGGTAACCAGTCTATCACAGGGCTGACATGTAGAGACAGACAGGTAACCAGTCTATCACAGGGCCGACATGTAGAGACAGACAGGTAACCAGTCTATCACAGGGCTGACATGTAGAGACAGACAGGTAACCAGTCTATCACAGGGCTGACATGTAGAGACAGACAGGTAACCAGTCTATCACAGGGCTGACATGTAGAGACAGACAGGTAACCAGTCTATCACAGGGCTGACATGTAGAGACAGACAGGTAACCAGTCTATCACAGGGCCGACATGTAGAGACAGACAGGTAACCAGTCTATCACAGGGCTGACATGTAGAGACAGACAGGTAACCAGTCTATCACAGGGCCGACATGTAGAGACAGACAGGTAACCAGTCTATCACAGGGCTGACATGTAGAGACAGACAGGTAACCAGTCTATCACAGGGCTGACATGTAGAGACAGACAGGTAACCAGTCTATCACAGGGCTGACATGTAGAGACAGACAGGTAACCAGTCTATCACAGGGCCGACATGTAGAGACAGACAGGTAACCAGTCTATCACAGGGCCGACATGTAGAGACAGACAGGTAACCAGTCTATCACAGGGCCGACATGTAGAGACAGACAGGTAACCAGTCTATCACAGGGCCGACATGTAGAGACAGACAGGTAACCAGTCTATCACAGGTTATTGTTAACATACATTGACATCTTGCTTTGGTTCAAACAGCTTGTTACAGACAAAGAGTACTAACCAGTACTAAACTGTCCACTTTACACATCAGTAATACTTCAGTTACTGTCGGACATGAAGCAGACTTCATTTTCCTGTAGCACACATGGCTCTTTGGTTTATTGTCCCACCCTGACCTTTTCTGACTTGTGACCTATTAAATTGATCTAATATTTACTCCCTTCGTCACAGGGGTGTTTGGATCTTAGGTTTTGCTTTTCTGAGTAGTTTGTAGAGGCTTGAAAATGTTTTTCCAGTTTTTATTTTAAAAAACAAAAAACAGAAAGCTATACTTTGAGAGAAGACAAAAAAGTACCATCATTTGTATTCTTATTTCCCATCTTCCCACCCTTAAATGAACTCAAGAATAGTCAGGAACCATTATCATATCGTTAGAGAGTGTTCAGTCAAGTCAATTTTATTCATACTTCCCAACATAGCATCATAAATTTGCCTCAGGGGGCTTTACATTCTGTAGAGCATACGACACCCTCTGTCCTTTCCGACCCCTCCCTCCGTATAAAGAAAATCTACACAAACACGTTCTTTTGTCATGTTTTCTCGAGGCTACCTGTCACCACCAACAACCCACAAGTGAGTGCTTCACATTTACCCGTTTTCTTGTTTGGCGGGTTGGTTCCCTCTCGTCCGATGCCTCTAGGTCCCACAGCAGGTGAAGCCGATGCATGCTGTAACAAGTCGAGTCCTGCTCTCTTAACATCTGTGTTCATGGTATTCTAGGTAAGACAGGAAGAGCAGTAAATGTAGTACGAGCTGATTCAAAATGTTTATTTTGTTTGGCCAAATTGGAGTTAACTGTTACTTCAACTACCGGTCGGCTGAGTTTTGCTCTAGAAGACAAGGTTAAACTCCTTTTGACCTCTGAGGAGGAGAAAGTGTAAAGATCCCTAATAAACAGGGTCATAATTACGCTGTGTGTGTGTGTGTGTGTGTGTGTGTGTGTGTGGTGGGGGTGGCATGGGGGTTATTTATAGCAGTCAGTGAGGTCACCAACAACAGACAACCTCAATGAGCTTTATTCAGTCTATAGTTTACACCCCCACCTCGCATACACACCCTCACCAACGCACATATACAACACACGCAGAGTCGTGACCTCTGAAGGAAGCTCATGGGAAAAGTAAGAACTGCCCATCCATACTAATGAGGACACTAAATCAGAAGGAGTGTTAAAAAAAAGTCACACACACGGGAGAAAAATTGGGTGTTTATTTATAGAAACTGGGTTATGACCAGAAACATTGGCTCAATTTTGTTTCGCCTCACATTATTCAGAAGAAAGTGGTTGAATTTTGTCATCTTCTGTGGTAGAATTTACAAAGTATATTTACTTAAGTAAGATACAAAGCTTGGGTACTTGTACTTTGCTGTAGTATTTTCATTTCCTGCTACATTTCATGGGGAAACATTGTACTTTTTAATCCTCTAGGGTTTTTACTGCGTCAAGTCAATTGTTTCATTATGATGTAGACTTTACTGTTAAAATTAGCTCCAACATGAACAATGACAAGATGTTTAAGCATTAACGCATCAGTAATATTCTAATTCTGTATGTATATTATTTAATACTCAGAATGGTGTTATTTTAAATGACGTATACTTCTGATACTTCATACATATTGCTGCCTATACATATTTTTTAACTTACTTTTTTTAATGCAGGGCATCTTAAACAGCAGCAGCTACTTGCGTTGTACTGCATTTAATTAATTCAAGTACATTTATTCAAGTACTGTGCTTAAGTACAAACTGAAGTACATTAAATGCCACTTCATACTTTTACTACATTTCAGACAACAATACTGTAAGGTATTTCAACCCCGCCAATTAAAGTTACAATTTAGTTTTAAATTTATCATATTAATATTACAATAATATGCACCAGTGGACTGGATCCGGACTTTTACTTGGAATAGAGCATTTTTAAATTGTAATGTTGCCACGTTTACTTCAGTAAAGGATCTAAATTCTTCTTCCACCACTGGATTTCTGTCCAAATGAGCCTAAATACTTGAATTTTGTAGCCTTAAGCCCAAAATGTTATCAAGTAAATCATTCAAATCAAACACTCACATCAAGCTCTTATTTTCTGCGTGCTGCTCATCTCTGATTTGCCACCGGTGTATTCCTCTGCAGGGTTCACAGTGGTTTGAGTTGTTGTGACATCATGGGGTTTAGAAATGCAGTCAGAGGAGTTTTACGAGTGGGTCACTTTCCAGGAATACAACAACTTGTTTCACAGACTCATTTCATTCGATGTTTTTGTTTTGCTAAAAAACACACACAGACATGAACAAACCACAAGGGAAATATTATCACATGGAAGAGTTCTGACATAGTAGTGAAACGTTATGTAAAAGTTGTTTAATTAAACATCATACACTTGTTTTTATGTTGCCGTTATTTGGTCTCCTGGGAGATTACTTCCAACAGTCACAGAGACAGACAAAGGGAACCAGTTAAATATCATTTATTGCAGATGAAACACAATTTTCACTCACAATGTCAGCTGAGGCAGGTTCAGAGCTGATGGTGGTTTCATGTCAGGACGTATCTGTCCTCCTAACAGTCATGAATTTACTCTCTCTCTCTCTCACACAAACACACACACACAGACACACACACATACACAACACACACACGCACACAGTGTCTAAAACAATGTGGCGGCCAAGTCTGAATGAAAAAGTTGTTCAACAAAACAAGGAAATACTAAAAAACATATTTCTGATAGAATTATTTCACATCTGCTTTATGAAACTAAAATCGACACGACCCGATTCGAGCTCAGTAAAAGTCACTTTGGCTTATGTTTGGTTTGCACACAGATATCAGTTTGAGGATTTTTAGGTCATTGCTAAATGACGTTTAACTCCCAACATTCCCCTGTATTGTTCAGGAAGCTCGAAAGAGTAGCAAAGTGTGAGGAGTTATTTTTGGCAGGCAGTGCTTAGAAAGTGTGTGTGTGTGTGTGTGTGTGTGTGTGTATATATATATAATGATTGAATCCCGACTTTAACACTGACCCTTTAAAATATCATTTATGGGGAGACTGCTCTGTTGCTACACGGCTGAAGCAAATGGTTTTATATTCTCTCTCTCTCTCTGACTCTCTCTCTCACACTCACACACACACACACACACACACACACACACACAGAGTAATCAGATATCTCCTCTTTGACTGCAGTCCCACACCAGCGCCCGTGGCACTAATCTCTTCCAGGTTTCAGACACCTGGACCAGGACCGGGACTTGGGCTTTCCACTCTGCACTCGGCTGGACTTGATACAGCAAGAACCTCCCCATTAAAGCTTATCGTCTCAGCAGGGCCAGACCACACTCATGTACACATTAACACCCAAACTGAATGAATAAATGTCAAAAACCCAAATCAAAGCAATAAATACTGAGCACACAGTGCCTAAACTTAAAACATTACAACTCAATTCTCGTCTTTGACTTTCTTTCGTTTTTTCCACTCTTTCCTCTCCACTTTAGTTAAATCCATCCTGAAACTTTGCTGCACTTTTTAAATCACCTCTCTCCTCTTCACGTTGCCCCTCTAACTTACTCAACCCTCGAAAACGCAGAGTGCGCGCGCACACACACACACACACACACACACACACGCTACAGTACAAATCAGTAGGTTTCAGATTCCTCACTTAGCTATGCTTGATCAAATGAAAACAAAAGTAAATCCACAGTGACAAGACACACACGCAGAATGACAGCTATACATCAGTAGGGGCCCAGCGGCCGTTTGGTGTCCAGCATCATGATTGGTTGACTGGCAGGGGAGCTCTAACCCCCATTGGCTAACGATTAATACAAGAAGATATATTTCAATGTCAGCATGGTCAGTCTTCTTTGGCCGTGATGAAACATCACTCTGCCTGAGGAGAGAATGACAGAAGACAACTAATCAGAAGCTCATCATTGTGTTCTATCAAGTTGGTTTAAAGGAATAGTTTGACATTTTGGGAAATGCACTGATTCACTTTCTTGTTGAGAGATGTGTGCGCCAGCAGCTAGTTAGCTTAGCATAAATACTGGAAACAGAGGGAAAGTGCTAGCAATCTTGAAAATCTTAATATGAGCACTTCTAAACCTCATTTATTAACAAAGTATATCTCTTTGGATGTTGTCCCCTGACACGGCAATAACAGACTCAGTGCACTGAACTTTGTACAACAACTTTGCAATAACTGCTGTGTTTTTATATTCATGTCACTCTTTACATTTTTATATTAATGTTTCATTTATTTTTCTAGCTGTGAACTAGAGACTGCTCCCAAAGTTTCATTGTATAACCTGCAACGACAATAAAGCTCTATCAATCTAAATTATGAAATAACATTACATGAATATATTGCCCCCTGTCAAGAGTGTTTCCAGCACATAAAAGCACAATATGTTGTCTTTATCTTTGTTTTTTCTATGAATGAAACAGATCAGATATCATGTGTTCATTAGTTAGCTTTAGCAGGAGGCAAGTTGAGACAGAGCCAGAGTTGCTGTTTCCTCTGTTATGGTCTTTATGCTAAACTAAGCTCTCCAGCTGCTGGCTATGTGTTTATCACACAGACATGAAACATTCTTCTCATCTGACTCTTTGCAAGAAAGCCAAGAAGCATATTTCCAAAAATCTAATTCAGTTTAAAAAAAGTAAACACCACAAAAAAAGACATTCCGAGCAAAACAAAACACACAAACTGAGATTTTATTATGGAATGGAAAAAAGGTTGATTGCATTGAATGACTTACTGTTTTTGTTTGTCCTGCGATCCTTTTAACCTGCTAAAGAGAGAAGGAAAGATTGTTAGCAGTTAGCAGAGGATAGTGCAGTGTGAAGCTAAATCAAGAGGTTTCTACTTGAAACTGTAATAAGAACCAGAGCAGAACTCTATTTTGGACATTCTAACACAGTATTTTATCTTTAAACGTTAAGACTTAGCTGTGTTGAAGGCGGGGCTGAGCCCTGGCCTCCTGTCTGTCTGGCTGTCTGTGGGTCGGTGGGTTAGTACTGCAGGTTAGTATTCTTATAGGCGTTGAGTCTGGGCTCGGGGAGCAGACTAGGATGTAGTCTCACGTCTTCTGCTCTGCAGGCAGTCTTCTTGTAAAGAAGAGGGTCTCCATAAAGCCCGGCTAATGAGACGGCATGTTAATGAAGCTTGCTCCAGCACCTGGAGAATTAGTGGAGTCGCATAGAGACCGTGCACGTGGTCGCACAGACCCACAAAGACATGTGGGTCTGTGAGGAAAAGCCACACCTACAAGTGTGTCGGCCGTGTTCGTCAATATACCTCGTGATGTGATAGGGTGACTTTTATTTGTACAAAAGAAAAAGACAATTCAGCGCCATGATTTCCCCAAGATATATTCAGAAACTAAATACAAACAGTCATTCGGTACAAATTATTGATATAATTTTTACTAAAAATGAGCTCCTGATGTATCCACCTGTGACTGAGATTTCTCTGCAGGGAATGTTGTGTTATAATATTTACTTCTGATAAAATCACTCTGCATGAAGCAGCTGTTTCCCCACACAGCAGAATGTTATGTCTTTTAATAGTGATAGAAAGTATAATTTTAGGAACTTTTTAGGAAGTACTGTACATTTTTAGGTGTACTATACTTGAATAATATTTCCAGAACATGGTATTTTAAACTTCTACTCCAGCTTATAAAGTATGATGCATTATTAAAGATTTATTTTTATTCATTTATTCCAAGGTTTGTCTATTATTTGGTTCGCTTATTACTAACATCTGGCCATAGATGTGCTAATTCTCCAAAACTAAGATTAGTCTCATAATCAATCGATGTTGATCCCAGTGCAAAGATGAATAATGATAACAATCAACAAGTGGGGCGAGGAAAGATTAGATTAGGATTAATTGGAAAAGATGACATGAGATACTGAAGAGATTAAATTACCTCTGTCCTTCCCATTCAGCAATCTCTCCTCTTCTTCCCGAACATCATCTGGTCAGAAAAGAGCAGAAAAGAAGTCAACCAATGAACAAACAAAAAAAAAGTCACTACTTTCTAAAGATTCATTGTACAATTTTATATTTTTGTTTCAGTTTTATAGCTTAAAAGAGCAGGATACCATCAACGTGTGTGTGTGTGTGTGTGTGTGTGTGTGTAGTATATCTGTGTGTACCAGAGTGGAGCTCTTTGACCAGTGAGGACACAGTGTTGGTGATGGAGTCAGCTGCTACAAGAAGGTCATTCCTCAGGTTCCTTCTCGGGCCTGTGATGGAAAAGGAGGAAAAGGACACAGAACGTTACAGGACAAGGACATTTATACTGTCTCACTGTGGCACAACAACCAAATATGTCCTTTAAAGTAATATACAGGGTCGCCCATGAAGTTGGAATAATTTGCAAATGTCTTGTCTTTTAAAGCGCGTAACAAATGTTATGCATGAATTCAGTTCACCTGGGTAATTGGGACCCGTAATGTAATAATTGCACCTGGTTAAAAGTGATTTCTGATGCATTAAAATAGGAATAACCAGAGGATTGTTTCTGAAAAATGAATATTCCGACTTTATGTTACAGTGAGATAAGGAATCGCTTTTTACATTACCTCTCCTCTCCTTTTTTTTTTTTTTTTTTTACATATAACACATTTTTATCTAAAGCAGAGCAGAATTGGGCTGCACTGTGGTGTAGTGGGTAGCACTGTCGCCTCACAGCAAGAGGCTTCCTTCTGTGTGGAGTTTGCATGTTCTCCCCGTGTGAGCGTGGGTTCTCTCCGGGTTCTCCGGCTTCCTCCCACAGTCCAAAGACATGCAGGATGGGGATAGGTTCATTGGTGACTCTAAATGTCCCGTAGGTGTGAATGTGTGTGTGAATAGTTGTTTGTCTCTACATGTCTCCCTGTGATAGACTGGCGTCCTGTCCAGGGTGTACCCTGCCTTCGCCCAATGATAGCTGGGATCGGCTCCAGCCCCCCGTGACCCTGAATACAGGATAAGCGGTAGACGATGGATGGATGGATGGATGGCAGAGCAGAATTCATAAAAACATGAAAAGCTGCAAAGCTTAGAACAAGTTTTGGATTTCAGCCCTGATTTGATTTAATGCTCCAATTTTCTCATAGTGTGGAGAATTTGTGTCTTATTAAACATGATATGTTATTGTGCACATCATTTCCTTTTCAAATGGGATACTTCTTCAACTGTTCCTGTTAAGGGTTTATATTAGAGGCTACAGGTTTTACAGCGCACTACGAACTGCTAATAAGGTGTAACTAATCTGAAACACTGGCTTGAAACTTGTTTGTGTTTGTAGCTGAGCAGGGATTCAATAAATCCATGTGGATGTAACAATGACACGACAACAGCTTTACAGATGAGCATTAAATGGGGTTAGAGTTCAAATGTATGGCTTGATCTATTTTAAATTCTTCATTTGCAAGTAATACCTTTAGAAAAGCAGTTGTGTGGAACGTTTTTTCAAACATATACATATATATATGAAAGCCAAAAGTCTTAACAGGGAGATTGATGTAACTCTTGTTAGATTAGGCCTAAATCTTACAATGAATGTCTCCTGTGTGTCTCAAAGAGGTTAAATTATAGGACGGATGATGCATTTATCGTATTTTGTTTCAGAGCTTTAACTAAATGTTAGTCATCAGTCATGGTTGCAACTTTGTGTGCAAGACCAAAAAAAAAAGTACTTTATGAATGTTTTTTTTTACCCTGGTGCAAGTTCCAGCCTTACCTTGGGCGAAGGCTTCTTGTACGTCACCACCAACCCCAGCGAGTGAATCTTGAGGAGGGTACATGTGAGCCTGGGGAGAGGCAGCGCCTACAGAGCGGACGGTTGATGGGCTCGGTCGAGAAGGAGAGGCATGAGAAGAGCCAGCCGCCTGCGCCTAAGAGACGGATTAATAAGGGTTATTACAAATCCCCATGAATGACTTTTAGAGACATTGTGTCATTTTTACTGCAGCTGATATCATCTTCACAATGTAGGAAAAGTTCTGGTAACTGCTTGGAAAAAGGTGGATCACTGATCCAAAATAAGGCTTTCTTGTAGTTTTGACTCATTTTACACTCCTGCATGGCATCAAGGCTGAATGCCACATTTACAGCACTGGAAGTCCAACACAACGGGGGATAGACTTACTGCCTGTCGCTGTTCCTCATCCTACAGGGCCACAACATGGGCAGTCGGAAACAAACGAGGAGGAAAAGAATGGAAAAGAAGAGGTCAGATACAGTCAGGAAAGAGGTGAAATTATCAAAAGGTATAGTTCAGGTGTTTTAAAGTGGGCTAGAAGACTTGCACTGTTTTATATTGTCATCAGAAACTGATCTGAAAGTGAAACGTATGCTGTAAAACTATGTCTTCAAAGCCACCACGCTGCATTTGTAATAACAATAGAGGTACATTTCACTATAAGTTCAGATCGCCATTGGAAAATATTCTAAATATATATATTTTTTCAGGTCAGTCTTTCATTTAGGTGGCTAAAATCTTTTTGCTGGTTTTGCTGCTGCTCCCGTGCTAGTACTACCACCAACCGCCATGTGCTGTAGGTCATACACTGACAAAGGATAAGTACCTCATACAGCCCTTCTTAAAAACACCCAAACTATCCCTTTAAGGAGAAATATGGAAGGGAAGAGTGAGTCTAGTTACTGCAAGGACAGACACAAGGATGTGTGAAGAAAAGGGAACTTTGCCCTCTTGTGTATGACAATAGAAGTGTGTGTGTGTGTGTGTGTGTGTGTGTGTGTGTGTGTGTGTGTGTGTGTGACCTTGAGGAGTTTCATCAGTCCTTCGAGCTGTACCATCAGTTCCCTCCTGCTCTCTTGCAGAGACGACATCCTCTGCTCCAGCTCATCTTTCCTTTGTCTGCAACGCACACCAAAACCCTGCATTACTGTCAGGAGGCAGCAACAAAGGAACCCGAGTGCAAGAACTCACAGGAGGCAGAAGATACAGTTGAAACTGAAGTGATTTGAGGTTACATGGTTCACAAATAGAGGAAGCTGCAAGAAGAGATAGCTCTGAAAGTAGCCTCTCTGGCCCCATTTACACTTCTCCAGATTTTATGTGGTCACCAGGCCACAAACCGTACCCATTACCCAGATAAAATATCATGTGTAAATGTAGGTAGGCCGTAACACACTCCAGTCCAGACTGCTTGGGTTGGTAGCATGATGAGCGGATAAAACAAAGTTGGAAAACGGCCAAGACTGCTCACTTCTGCAGACCGTTGTCAAGTCGTCTGGTTAGAGAAATAAGAAACCCATGTAGGCTTTTGAGCATAAGATCATCCTTGAAAGATTCCCAGGAGAAATGGCAGAAGAGCGGCGAGAGCCTTGCCAGCGAAGATGCAAATTGTATTGCAAACAGATGGAAATATGGATAGTTTGAGATCAAAGGAAGCAAACATCAGAAATCCTTGACATTTTCCTGGGTGGTAAATTTTTCAGGGTTGAGGAGACGGGATGGGAAAGAGCTGACCAGAACACGAGAAGCTCATGATCCTCTGAGACAGACCGCAAGACCTTGAAACCAAACTCATCACGAATACACAATCGCGTCTGATGTCTGATGACGGGTTGTCAGAAATGGAAGGAACAGTTGACATTTAGGTAATACGCCCTCATGCCGACCACCAAAGTATTCGGGAATACAAATGAATCCAAAATGCGTTCAAATTATGAAACGGTGAGTTGGCAGAATACATAACTAGCATCGTACCAGAAAGCTGTTTACAATCTGTCTTTTCCCAACAGTATGTGGTCTGGGTGGGACATTAAAGCAGGAGCATCAACTCTTCTTTCCTGCTTGGCTTCCCTTCACATGTTAGGACAAACGAGCAAATAAAGCAAGAGTCATGCAGTAACTCCATTATATCATTATGATATCAATCATTATATTCACAATTTAAACTTCAGCAGTGGAATTGACAGAATGTTCCAAACATCCACTTTATCTGTTGTATTCAAGGTATTTTACTAGAGATTTTCTCCTTTAATGACTTCTTGTATGATAGATTTTATAAATGATAAAGCTGAAATACCCAGCACAGTTACCAACTCTTTTCAAATTAAGGTAGCTTGCAGAAGACAGACATTAAGCTTGAATTATGACGGTCCTGCAACAGCCACAATCACAAATTTGTACCTTCTTTTATGTCAGAACATTCATTTATTGATAGCTGTTGGGATATAAAGACAATTTCCACAAAAATAACAAAGTGTTCTTGAAGATTATCAAGCTTTAAAGAAGATACAGATGTATGTATGGATACGGTACAGGGGGGAAACTTCATATTAATATCATGTGGCATGGAAGGAAATGAGTTGGCAGAGGTGACACCCTATTAACGATGATGACTGTAATTTACACATGATATTAATAGTTACACCATCCACTGTTGAGATGTGAAGAGAGCTGGTCTTTCATGGTACAACACTAGTGTGCCCTCTACTGATTTCTATCAGAAGTCAGGAGGAGGGTAATAAACTCTAAATTATAAGTGTTAGGAAATATGTGTCATGATGTCATTTTTCACCACAAATGCATAGAATTTAGGCTCAAATACTCCATTCATTCATACAGTATATTTTGAATATCCGAGTCAAAACCACTTACAAAAGGAGTAAACTATTCCAATTGGAATTTGCACAACTTAAAGCCATTATGGCTAGATTTGAAAACTTTTGAATTTGGCGCCCCTGAGTGGCCATATGCAAAAAGGCCCCGTCGGCAATCCATTCTGCTACCACCACCATCAAGGAGAATGTCTGATTTTTCTACAAATAAAAACTTGCAGCACAAGATTAAGTTCAAATATGATATGATCACATAAAAAACACATACACGGTTAATTTAAGCTGCTCTGTGTTGCACTGCCAATATCCTCCCATCATCATTACCGCCACTCTCTCTCTCTCTAGCAGAACTTTTATTGCTTTATCAAGTTTCCCTTCTCTCCCTTGGGAGGTTTTGTTTTTTACCTAAATAGCATAAACATGCAGTGATTTTTTACGTTGACTTTTCACAAAAACCGCCATCTGCCATCACCATCTGCCGTAAAACACTCTCCCTCTGTGCTGCAAAGCAACGCAGCACATTTCACGCCAAAATCCGACTCTGTGGTAAACAATGTAGAAAAAAAATAAATAAATAAATAAGGTGGACAAATGTTTGATTGTTGTGTTTACCTGAGCAGGCGAAGCTCGGCCAGAAGAGTTGGGTTGGTGCTGGCCTGGCACGCTGCGTCGTGCTCGACGCGGAGACGTTTGATCTCTGCCAAGATCTCTCTGGGAAATGAAAAACATACTGGTCAGCTGAGACGCCAACAGCTTTACATGAGCGAACAGACTGTGGAAAGACACTTCACACTTTGGCTTTGGCAGATTATACGCAGGGATTGTACATGTTGGATCTGACACACGCGTTACCATTTGGGAAACACAAACAAAAAAATATATGCATATTGTAGATAAAACATATAGAAAGAAAGAAAATAGTAGAAAATCAGACAACAATTGACATTTTGATTAACAATACATTTATTATAAAACACAGAATTTAGAATTATTTTATCCACTGATGGTCAATAAGTGCAGTGATGCCCTCATAAGTACACCTTTATTTTCACCTTATTTCATGTCTTTTGCTCTGGGTCTCCTGCCTGATCACTAACTCTCCTCTCAGATGGTTCCCGAGGATCAGCGCATTCCCCTCACCTGAGCTTCCACACCTGCTGTTTCTTTCTTTCATATCCCAGCCCAGATTCCCTAACCCTCTGCCAGACTGTCTAGTGTTTCCTCCCTAGCTATCCAGCATTCCGTTACTCTTTTAGTCCTGCTGGCCCGACACCTTGCCTGTTGGCCAGTTAAGATATTTTTGCCAGTCCCTCCTCTGTTGCGCCTGCCTATCTGGTTTTTGGCCTATCTTGGTTTTCTTGGACCAATAAAAGCATTTTGGACATTCAACCTTCTGTATTTTTGCAATTGGTTTGGTGATTTCTGAGTCTACCTGAAAATATTTTCCTTTGATTTCTGTGTCAAACAGTGAAGCATCACTGATAAGTTAGATAATTTCGCTAATAATGTGGTAAAACCAGGTTGTATAATCTTCATACTGTCACAAATGCAACTACAAAGTGTCTTCTACCTGTTTTTGCACTCTAGCTGAGCAATGAGCTCCCTCTTCTGTTTGTTCACATCGAAGTTGATGCTCCGGTTAGGGATCACCTGAAAGACACAGGCACAAAACTGAGTTACTGGAGCTCGCTGACTGTGGGTTGATTATTCATCACTCATCGATCCAAAGGAGATCTTAGGTCAGAGACACCCACAGTTATGTGTCAGAGCTCTGTGTATATGTGTTGACTCACTCCTGTGCCGTCGGTCTCCGCCAGGCGGGAGGTGTAGCGGGCGATGAGTTTGTGCTCCTCATCTTCTCTCCTGGGACTGTCCGCACTACTGACATTCACACAGAGAGCAGGGGAATCAGCAACATAAACTGATAACTATTTGAACTCCACTCTTTATTAAATTGTCATGAGTTATCAAATATTCACACACAAACTAGGAAATATATATAAAAGAGATATTACAGGTAAACCGCAAGAAAACTAACTGTAACACATGACTGTTGACTGGCTACTGAATGCAAACAGAGTCTGACTGATTTTAAATCGAGGCCCGATGGATACACAACCTGCAAACAAACAGCTGAGAGAAACTACACTGGATACACTTTGACTAAGTTCAAGTCTAACCCTCACCATGGGCTGCTCTGGAGGCGATTTACATACGCAGCGATGAGAGCGTGTTCCTCGTTCATACGCTGAGCGGCTGCCAGACTGGATGAAAGGAAAACAGAAAGGAAATTAACATGTCAAGTTACATTATTCAGATTTTAAAGCATTCTCATTCACATTTATAATGATAATATTCATTTATATACTGATATTTCATATATTTTCAAGCAATAAAATGTAACTTGATTATGCATTTTGCATGTCCCAGCATACGGTATTGCTGTCATTTTGCACACTGCATAGGGAAAAAAATTATCTTATTTTTATTGGTTTGGTTTGGTAAATGTTTTTGGAGAAAACATCATTTCTGACTTTGGAACAATCAAATCAATTCAATCCATATTTTTTTTTTTTCAAAAACTGGAAAATAATAATAATAGTAATCTGGTAAGCAACCGCTCGATGTATTGACAAGGTCAAAATGAAACCACATCATGGAGATCTTTAAGGTTGAAATGTCTGCTGATGATGTTTATTTATTTATTTATTAAATTCTATTTGTTTAATTATCTAGTCACATTTTGGGGGCAATCATTAGAATCATTATAATCATCATCAAATTAGGAACCGTTTTTTTCTGATTAATTGTTAATCATTTCACTTCACTTCACAAAATGTTTGCAACAACAAGAAGAAAAGACAAAAACAATGGAAATCTGTACTTTTTCTTCGGATGCAGTATTTTGAGTTCTGTCGGTACCCACAGAGAAAATCACATCACAGTTTACATGATATCATCTTCAAATCCACAGGATTTAAAAGATGCAACGTTATTTTCTTCCCCTCATCTCGTTACCATTAGCCATCCAAATAGTATTTTCATCAAATCTAATCAGCAAAATGAAAATCACAATTGATGTCAGGTTTGTGCAGAGGAAATGGTAATTTGCAAGGAACAAGGGAATGAAGCAACCTATTAAAAACCCATTTATGTTGAATGAAGCAAGTCATTGGCCATTCAAACAGTAAACTCCAGAAAATTGCAAACTTCTAATCAAACAGAACAGAATATAACAAACTTTATGCTGTCGTCATTCCACTCTACTCCATATCAGTCTTTACCTCTTGGCGGACTCGGGCACTGATGAGGACAGCAACATGGCTTCACTGGTGTTCCCAATGGGGCGAGCAGGGCTGCACACACACACACACACACACATAACACACACACATACACATACACACACATATCAAACCCATATCATCAACAGTGTAAACACACAGGGCAATGATGCCAACATTAAAATCATTAAAACACAAAGGTTTTCCCATCAGAAAACACACACATTCTTACACTCTCACGTGCTTCTGAGTGCAATCATGCAATAGTGAATCGTACTAGTTTGAGCAAACACAGACAGGGCAAAGATCACTAGCGGGAGAGGGAGAGGGAGAGAGAGAATGAATACAGATCCAGAAGGAATATAAAAAAGATAGAACTTCACAAAAAGTTTGTGAGAGAAGTAAACCTGACGCAGCAACATTAGTACACACATACTCACTCTGTGCTAAGTGCAGTCTCTGTGTGTTGGCCTGATTATGCGCCCAGTGCTTGGAGGTCTGTAATGACCCAGTCTGCTGATGTTTGGAAAATCAAACAGTGTGGATACACCACAAGGGGCGGAGCAACCGAAATGGTTCACTAATAGAGGAGGGACTTGTGAGGTCTCCTTATCTGAAGTTGTTGTGTACATGGAACTGAACTGGTGATAACACACCAAAATGTTATTTTTAGGTTGAACCTAGTAGTAAATATTTCACTTTCTGGAATGAATGACTTTAACACTCCCACTAGAGTTTCTACAAAACCCTTCAAATGTGTGACTGAACATTGACTTGTGTCCTATCCTGCATTAACACTGCTGCCATAAAGGGCTGGGCAACAACTCTGTTTTACTGTGTATAGTCTTTCAGAGAAATATCAATATGACCAAAAGACATTTTAATGAATGAAAGGGATAGTGTGTAGCATCTCAGGGGATCTATTAGTCAAAATAAAAAATAATATTCACACCCCACAGACAATTAAGACTGTTGCAAGTATTTGTGTGTGTGTGTGTGTGAGAGAGAGAGTTGTCAGGTCTTACACTATGTTGGAGAGGTTGAGGGTTCTCTCGGGTTCCTCTGGGTAAATGGGATGAGACGGCTCTCTGGAAGACACACAGCCTAGAGTCCTGCTCAGGGCTCGGCCAAGCTTGGTCGCCGGTGACTTCTGCACATATATACCGACACACACAAGTGTCAGGCCAACATTCATAAGCTGTCCAACTTTTGTGTTGTTGTTCTGCAACATGTTAATTGCATTAAAGAGCAGGACAGAAATCAGTGGATAAAACACATTAGAATAGATGTTTCTGCATACAAATCTATAAAATTATGGATTTCTTTTGTTTATCTAAGATGTATCTTGTTGAGACTCCCCAACATGCTCTTCTGTGTCATGGCGATAATTGGTCAAAATAGTACTATCACGGGATAGGACTACATCTTTTTTGACTGAGTTTGATCACCACAGAATGTTTTCCTTGTTTTCCCTTTGCATGGAATCCTTGATGACGTTGGCGATAAATTGCTTAAATAAAATGTACTTTATTACTTGTTTTATATGTAAGTATCAGTAGTAAAAGTATGTCATTTACTTATATTTATTTCTATACACATAATGAAATGGAATTATTGTAGTAATACTATTCTATGGACCTCAGGAAGAATAGCTAATGCTAGAAAAAATAGAGTGATAAAAAATATTCACATCTAATTTATAACTTAATCCCTGTTGTAGATTTGATTAGGTTTGGATAAATTCCTAATGTCACACTTTAATTACGTTTAAACTGTTTAAGGCCAAGCCAATTATCAAATTTGTAGTTTCAGTTTCTGATTTGATTTTTTAAACATAGACTCATTGAACACATGTTTTCTTAGTGTAAAGTGGTGAAGCAGATAAACAGAGAAAAAAATACAGCCCAAAAACAGAATCCTGTCTTGAATGCCACATAAAATCTGCAAAGGATTATTAGGATGATTTTCCTGTGATGAGAAGATTCTGTTGCAGAGACGGGATCTGCACTAATGAAATTCAACAAAATATTCCAACCCAGGGTGATGTATAATTCACCAAATACGTCAACCTATTAATACATAATTTCCCCATTGAACCCATTTTCCCATTGAGGATAGGTTGAGGATAATTATTGCAAAGTGATGGGATTGTTCGGATTTTTGGAAATAAATACATCATAATGAGCCAAGAGCTAACAATCCGTCTGGATTTATCCAGGAATATTTGCAGGTTTTGAATACGTTGTGGTGATCTATTGTGTGTTCACAATGTGTGTTTATATAGTAAAACCTGTTTTAAACTAGACTGTCTCAATTCTAATCTTTCTAACCCTGTAACCCTCAAACCAAGTCTTTACCTGTAAACAGCTATTTGAAGAAGTGAGGACCAGACAAAATGGTATGTCCTTTCTTTGTTTCTTTGTTTCCTTCTTTTGACAAATGTACTTATTGTAAGTCGCTTTGGGCAAAAGCGTCTGCTAAATGACCTAAATGTAAATGTAAATGTAATGTCCTGCTAACAGTCTTCTCAGTAAAGGCCTCAAATGATTGGAACTGCCTTCCTATTGAACTTAAAAGCACCAGCTATCTATCATTTAAACCCAAACTTAAGAGATGGATTTAAACAACAAATAGCAGGTCTACCTTATCCTAGGTACTGCCCTTCTTTATTGTACTTATTTTCTATTTTCATGTTATTTCTGTCTCTCTCTCTTCCTTTTTTTTTTTTTTTTTGCTTTCATTTTTTCTTATTATTGTAATGTGATGTTGTGTTGACCTGCCAAGGGACTACAGATCAAAATTAGCTTTTTTGCTTAACTCTCGCACATTGACATTTTGACTGTCAAATAAAAATGTCAATTGATGAGCGCTGTCCCTTTTAAATAAACGAATAAATAAAATAAAAATCCATCATGGTCCTCACAAAGATGGAGGTCCACACATCCACATACACATGGGGAGTGCCCCCTGGTGTGATGAACAAGTAATCACACAGTGACTCACACAGTGACTCACCCAGGACGAGTGCTCCTTCATTTGATGCTGGTTGCTATGAGAGCCGCTGGCGTTGCCACGCCAGAAGCAGTTCTGGCAGAGTTGGTAACCACGGCAACGGAGGCAGCGATAGCGGAAGCCTGTCATAGCGTTACCTCGACAGTAGGAGCATGACACTGGATGATAGACTGGGTGAAGAGAGTGAAGAGTATATGAACATATACAAGCTTGTGTATGTTATTGGTGTGTGTGTGTGTGTGTGTGTGTGTGTGTGTGTGTGTGTGTATACCGTGCTCCACGTTGGCCATGCGGTGCATGAGAGGCATCCAGACTAGACACTGAGGAGGGTTGGCTACGATGTCCAGGAACATGTTGAGCATCACCCTCTTCTACATCAGCAACAACAATTACAAAAGACAACTCTTCAGGACCACAGAAAGGTCATAATAAAAGGCCACCATTAGAATCACGTTCAGTTTTGATCATCCTGTGCAGAGAAACGTGGTTGTGGCTAAAACGCAGTACATAATATAATGCAGTTATTCGAAATAACAGGGAACAGAAAGTAGGTTTCCTGTAAACTAAAACATAAATGTATATAATAATGGACAGATGGATGAGGTGCGTGAATGTACCTGTTGTGGGAAGCATGAGCGTGCTATGGTGGGTGTGTAGCCAAAGGACGGTCCTTCATGTGCAGCGGTGGGCAGCTTGAGAGCCTCCCTCAGAAACCCATCAAACTTGGACTGTACCAACACACCGCTGGAGTCAGATACCTGAGAAAACACATCTGAACAGACACAAACGCAAAAAATGAGGACAGCCTGCATTAAACTATATTTATTTCCTGGAGACTTACTAGCCCAACCATGACAACCACAACCCTGATTACTTTAAAGTATTTGGGGGAAATGTAAGATAATAGATTTGTGACAGATTCCAAGTCAGTCGTCTGGTACTCACAGCGGAGTTTATCTACCAGTTTCCCTCCACACAGTGTGGCCAGCATCGCCTTCACAGAAAGCACCGTCAGACGGCTGTCAGGCTCACTGAAATAAACACATATAACACTGTATGACTAATATATGCCATGTGAAATTATCACATTTATTATCACAGTTCCATCTTGGGCATCCACAGACGTCCATCCTGTCTAGTTACCTGTCAATGGCGGCCAGTAAGAAGTCGACTAACAGGACGGTGCTCTCTCGTGGGTTGATGGTGTGTGTGGTGGGCAGGCGCTTGCTGAGCTGGTTGAACAGGGAGGAGACCAAGTTCTCCAGTCTGGTCACAGAGATACCAGCGTTCAGCTCCACAGCGTTCAGACCAGCATCCCGCACCGCCTCAATCACATTGTATATATCGATGAGATGCACTGGAACAATACCAAACAAATCAGTGAAATACTCACGTATATATTTTCTTTTAAAGTTTGTTTTATTTTCTTTTTTAAATAAGTCTCTCCTTTTTTTTTTTTACAGTACACACTATTTTTTTAATAATCCACTAGTGTCAAAAGAAAGTAAGATATTGGTGACAAGATATTTATCACATAGACACATAACTCTCAAACTCAATGGAGAGAAAATGTCTGTATTTACACTTTGCAATGTTGTTTAAACAGCAGTAGAGTGCAGGTGATGATGCTGAAGGAGACGAGGGATGACTTACGGTTGCATCTCTTCTGTATGAACCTGAGCTTGCAGGCTGTTCGGTATGTGGAGAGACAAATGGCATCCAGGTTCTGCTCCCCTGTGGCGAAAAAGAAAAAGACATTTACAAGCTCTGCTGGGTGATTATGCATCTGTGATGGAGGGGGAAAAAATCTCTGAGCTCACGACAATCTCATCAATCTCAAATGATAACATCTCAGAATAAACATCTTTCCTCTGCATACTGGAGATGGAGTTGCACGTTGAATGAAAATACTGGAGCCAGAACAAGGAAGGAAATGCAAATCCACATTGGGTGCTTTGCAGAGACTTAAATTAGGGGTCAAAGGTTACTGACCAAGCTCTACGAGGATCTGTCTCCGCTCTGCTTCTGCTTCTGGAGTCCCCCTCCCTCTGTCTCTCTGCCCCCTTTCCTCCATCACCATCCTGCATAAAATGAGGGGAAAACATTCAAAAACGTCATTAAAGATTTGTAAAGGGTGTGCAATCCCACAGCCATGTAAGTTTGAGTATGAGTGTTGTTTTTTTTCCACGGGAAATATAGTCAACAAAGCCTTATAAGACCAGCAGCAATCATTTCCTTGAATGCTCTCTGAAATGTTTCTGGTGGAGGTGATCTGTTCACATGCGTAACGACACACCCAGGCAGGCAGCTCAGAGTCAAATTCAGGGCCACCAGAGGATGAGCTGAATGCTTGGTAAATAAACACATTAATGAGAGCAGCTGAGGAAATCTGATCCGTAGCCTGGCATTTAGACTACGCAACAAGGGTACAGAGATAAAGGGAGTGAGAAAGGGGGAAGGGCGGACTATAACAGAAAGAAAGAAAGAAAGAAAAGGAGGAATTAAGGAAGGAAATAAAGGAAAGGAGGAAGAAGAGAATGAGAGAAGACAACAAGGAATGTTACATTTAAATGCATATTAACTTTTAATCATAGTATTAGGGGCAGTGGGCAGCGACCACACGGTGCCTGGGGAGCAGTGTGGGGCTCTTACCCATACTTGGTCTGTGCAGGGACTTGAACCAGCAAAGTCCCCTCAGGCTAAGCTACTGTCGTCTTTTTTTTTTTTTTAAAGAAAGAAAGTTAGCTGTCAACCACTGCTGTCAGGTGACAGAAATCCCCACAGTCGCTATGGTAACAGTTATACTACACCACGGAACTGAAACCCACAGAGGCACACAAATATTTGCATTCCTTATAAAAACGTGGCGACAAGCCCACACACACACACACACACACACACACACACACACACACACACACACACACACACACACACACACACACACACACACACACACACACACACACACACACACACACACACACACACACACACACACACACACACACACACTTTAGGAAACTGGCACTTGCAAGCACACACACAAATTCCAGAGAGGATTTGAAAGCTTCCCAGGAGACTTCATGCTTTACCCAGACAAAAGATGGATTCCTCCTTTCAGTTACACTCTCTCTCTTTCTCTCTCGCTTACACACACACACACAGAGGCAAAAACACACACACGCACACATTCCCATACATCTTTATACAGCTGTTTCACTCTAAGCGCCCCTCATACCAGCTAGTCAAGTGTAACTTTCTTTTTTCTAAACAAAATACTAGATATTTTACATAATGCAGCTCTGATTGAGCAAGTTATTTTCAGACTTTCCACAATGAGGAAGACAGAGTAGGCCTTATTAATCATTTGATATGTAAAATGTCAGGAAATATTGAAAGAATCCATCACAATGATGTCATCGTCTTTTTCTGTTCTATTCAATCAGTCCAAATTTCAAAAAATGAGTTTACAATTAAATCCCCACATTCAAGAAGGTGGAACATTTGCTTGAAAAATGACTTTGATTCTCAATACAGTTTCCGATTCATTTTCTGAAAAAAAAAAAAAAAAAACTTTACCTTCCACTATCTTGCACAGAAAAGGGAGCTGGTCTTGTTTTGGGCCCAAACAGCTTGTTTCAGATCTGTTCAGATTAATTCCTGTTCAAACTCATCCAAGGACATTTGTATATGAAGATAAAATCTGCATGATGCACCACTACAGAACGTATTTGCATTTACATTTACATTTAGGTCATTTAGCAGACGCTTTTGTCCAAAGCGACTTAAAATAAGTACATTTGTCAAAAAAAGGAAACAAAGAAACCACAACGTATCATTACCGATAAAGTAAGAGCTAAAAATAGAACAAGTGTTAGGTCCTCATCTATTTGCTTCTCTAAATCTCTGCTGCTGACACAATCATGTGTATTGACCCAAAATTGATAGACTACCTTTTGGTATTGTGTCTATTTTGGGTTTGTCTGTTGTAATGGGAATTTTGGATGTCTGTAATTTATTATCAGAATATTTGTCAGGTCAGACGTCGATCCGCATCTCCTTTCTGACTGTTATGCTATGACGAAAATTAATGCCTGTTTGTCGATGATATGAACATGAGTGCCACATTGACATAAGATAATTTCAGGACTATGACGCCTGTGTTCTGTAAATCTTGACCTTGCCTGTACATCTTGTCTTTGTAAGATAGGACATGATCCGTCCTTTGGTTCCTCCTCCTTAAAAGGGAGATTGCTGTTGGACTCAGGGTCGTTCCTGCTGATTCTGAACCTTTGCATCAGAAGGCAGGGGTGAACAGTACTTTCTTCTGCAGATGAGAATACTTAGTGGAATAAACCTCGGAGAAAAAGCTGATCCTGGTTGTTGATCTTTATTGGGCAGATTCATTTTTCCACAACACTGTTTATTGATATTTGTATACTTGCACCTTTATTGATATTTAACTTTCCCTCGGTCCTACTTTCACACTTTCCTTTGCCATCTTATAGATAGATAATCCTGTATTTGTCCTTTTGCCAACACTGTCTTCAATTATGAATTATCCATGATGAAAGCAGATGCATGATTTAGTGTTCAAACAATAGATTGACATTTGTGGAAATATGCTTATCGTCTTATAGTTAGATAAAAAAAAGCAAAGATGTCTCAAAATGCGTAACAATTTTAAAAAGGACAGCCAGCAATTAATGAAGTCAGCTGAACAGGTGGATGCACGTCTCAATGAAAAGTTTGCTGCTGAAAAGTTTAATAGACACTCATTATAAGTTCACAGAAGACCTGTTGCATGAGCCAAAAACAGTCTGCCCACTTTAGCAGTTACCACCTGGACTCCCATGGCGAGTACATATTTATTTCCAGCCTGGCCTTAGTGATAACTACACCATGTCTGTCTGTCTGTCTGTCTGTCTGTCTGTCTATAGCTGACACGGAGGAACACTTGGTCTGTGAGGTTTGCTTCCTATTTTAACTCTCCGAGCTTTAAACTATCTTAGATATAATTATCCTTCCCACAATTAACTCCAACTATGTCAGAGGGCCGGGAACAGCTTGGCTGCCGTTTCCCAATCACTGGGTCGAAGTGCAATGGTTGATCACAGGAAAAAGATCCATTCCAAACAGGTTTATTTAAGAATGTGACGTCCAAATCAAACAGAATTTTACCAAGGTTCCTTCTTCATAAATTAATGTTGCACCTGCTTCAACCTGACCAAAATTCACTTGAAAAAATAGAATGTTTCTGAGTGACATATTGTAGGGAAACATACAATATCATACTGAAGCAGATTTACATTTAACATTTTAAAAGGATAACATCCTTGCTACTTGTTAGTTCTGATCATCTGGATTAAAAGTCCAACAAACTATTTGTTTCTCATTTCAAAGATAACATTATTACCGGTCTTATTACTGGCATTTTGGCGTTTTTTTTTAATTCAAAAGGAAGAGGAAGTGGAGAGGGCCGTATATACAGTTGACGACATGTGTGTTGCTTTTCAATGTTGTGAGTGGGTGGCGATGCACACTGCTTGTTGCACCATGGTGTTTTATTATGGCTGAAATTTGCTGAGCTTTACGGAAACAAACACACAAACAGCACATGTTGCCCTGAATACACACAGAGGACACACGCTGTCTTCCAATACCTTATGGCTTAAGACCGGGCTCAGAAAACAGAGTTGAATGCTTACATTTTCCTTATACAGGCAATGTGTGTGTGTGTGTGTGTGTGTGTGTGTGTGTGTGTGGTCATACCTCTCTGTGTCAGGGGGGTCACACAGGACAGAGGAGCCTCAATAAAAGGAGGTCTAGCAGAGAGACACAGGGAGAGAAGAGAAAGGCAATTTGAAAAGTCTTTTCAGTCACTTCATGATGATGTCAAAAGCTCTTTGGGGTCAGCAGAGGACACACACCAATGTAGACAGGTAGACATGGGCAGTGGTGGCCTAAAGGCGGGCCCACACCGGACCAAAAATCGGCGTCTTTGAGAGAGTCGGCGTCCGTGACATGAGTCTGCTTGGTGTGGTCGCTCGAATCGGCCCACGTCGGCGTTCATTTCAGCCGATTCAAATGTGTAATCCGCCAAGCGAGTCGGTCACTCTTTTACCATTCTGATTGGTGGAGGCTAGCAGCTTGACTAGCGAATCAGTGAAGCCCGGAAGTGACGATGGTAAACATACCAGATAACCAGTGGAATCGAAGAAGGTGGTCTAGAGAGGACCGCCTACTTCCGGTTTTCGTGTTTTTTGGCCCACAATACAGATTAGCGCCGCCTGTTGTTTTGGAGACATTACATCTCGCGCAAGCGCGGAACGTATGGCGTCGGCTGTAATTCCGTAGGTGTGAACCGCCCATGTTGTTGTTCGAGTCGGCCATGTTAAGTAGCCCGACTTCATTTACCGACGCGAGTCGGGCAGTCAGTGCGGTGTGGACCCGCCTTAAAGGTTAGAGAAGAGAGCTTGGGTTCAATCCCAAAACACTCCCTCACCATTGAGATGCCCTAACAAAGCCCCTGCAGTGGCCAGCAGGTCAGACCGGTTATACTGGACAGCTTCCAGGTGTGAATCTGTGTGTGCATGTGTGTGTGCCAATGTGATCAGTGAAACCTCCCTGAATAAATAAAAGCTAATAAATAACCACACTCTCCTGCATCTCAGTACACTCAGTAGACCTGTGTCTTTTTATTGTAAATAAATTCAAATTCTAAAACTTAGCATCAGGTCTAATCTGGAGTCACTGCTGACATGATGAAGGAGTTGATTGTAGCTCACCTTAATAACAGCTGAACATCTTTAATAGTTCAATTTTTATCTGTTATGTTGAATCAATCATTTTGTGCCTGACGTGTTGCAGGTTACTGGTACTGTTTTTCTCAAAACTAGGCCATCAGGTTGCAATCTGCGACATAGCTTAACACATAATTTAAGGTTATTTAAATCGTCAATCAAAACCAGGGTCTTCACTTATATGCTCTTTATATATTCTTGTAATGCTGTAAAGAAATTGTGATCATTTGTAACAATCCCTCATTGTTTTTCTTTGTTTTGCTGAAATACATGCCGACCAGCTTCCAAGTGCCAAAAAAACCTTCACCAAACAACATGTAATGAATTGGCACGCAGATACGTAATTTGGCTTTGTTGGACAAGCTCTCACAGTAGCAGTCAGCAATCCTCCCACAACAAAGAATCTTAATGTTGTCCCACAAATACAGTCTAACTCAAGCCTCATGGACACAGTGACCATAAAACACGAGGTATTTGGGCACTTGTATAATATTTCCGTGCACAAAGGAGGCTTGATTTTTCTACACAGCTTTAACAAATAGGTGTGAAAGAACAGAAAACACAAAGACGTGCGTGACATACATTCAGCCTGAATACTAATCAAGACAAAGTGCAAGCGGCAGACAGTCACATCCTGTCAGCAACTGACAGCCTACATTAAATATTTCACTATATTAGGGATGGAAACTCAAATGCCACAACAAATAAATGAAAAATAAAAAACAAGAAGCAGTTTAACAATGTTATTCTCTAATATATGACAATAGCTAAATTGAAATGTGCTTTTTGCAAATCACATTATCAGTGGATGCGTTGATATCATCGGTTTTAAGAGCATGATGTTCCTGTTTGCTTCTAGTTGCTAACCACAAATGCCACACACGATTTTACTCATCAAATGTGTCAACCTGTCACTGTATTTAGTAAACGTGGATAATGAGTCTGACAAACTTCAATACTTTCACTGATCAAAATTTGCAGTTTGGCTTATTTTGTTGTAAGAATTATAATAACAAATTGAGAATCTCAGAATGTGTAATGCCTCTACTGTCACTATTTGTTTGCGTGATTGTGTGTGTGTGTCTGTGTGTGTGTGTAGGCGTGGTGTCCCATCAGTGCAGACCACCCATCCTGTGCACCTGTGCATTAACCACACCACACACACACACACACACACACTTACTTAGGCCCAACAACTGAAGACAGCAAATGGTCCTGAAAACAAACACACACTTCGTCTTGGGATTCAGTTCAGTCTCAATCTAAAACATGCAAACTACAGGCTTCAAAAGTATTGTCTGTAATGACACCCACACTCAACTCACCGCTGTGTTCTCCGTAGGTGAATCCACAAACTAAAGTGTTGTAGACAAAAGAAGCAAAACAGCAAGGACACCAATACAGACACGGGCGTCAGGCAGGCGAGGTGGTACCAATGAGGAGTAAGAGGGTGTTTACCACCCTCTGCACACACACACACACACACACACACACACCATGCATGCCACATGACTACATTACCACATGCAGCTGCTCGCTATTCTCATCGTCTGCCCTGACAGGACCTGACCAGTGTGTGTGTTATACATGATATATGTACAGTATGCTGCAACATTAGACACTGACGTTGCTGAAATACCTATGAACTCCTATTTATCCCCTGGACGTCACTTTACTGTAACCCACGAAACAGATGAGGGTGGTTCCCCGGACCCACAAATCCCTCTGAAAGATCTGCAGCAAACTTCTAAGTTGTGGTTTCAGGAAATCGAGAAACTTGGAAGTTTGGGCATTTGGAAAGATGTCACTGCAACACCGGTGGTTTGCCACGGTCTCAAATGTCCTGAAACATTTTACATATTGGAGACCAAATAAACTGTCAGAAGGTGTTAAACAAAAGGCAAGAACATTTATGCTGAGGTTTCTACAGGATGAGGAATGCTGTTAGTATGGATTCGTACAGTAAATGTAATATAGCCCTGATATGATACTTGTTGACTGATTTATCACAAATGGAGCCCTTACTAACATGAATTGATAGCAATTTTCCACTGCAGGCATGCATGAATGTGTCTTAGGAATAGAGCAGTATTTGTACTAGCTGTAACGGCACTCTGGCTATCAATGGAGACTCATGACAGTAGGGCTGCCACTATTAATTCTTATAATGTAGATATGTATCAGTCCAGAGGACCCATGTCTTCTCAAGCTGATAACTTGACTGCACACATGGCTTGTCTCCTTACAGACTGCTATTAAAATATTGCGGGTTAAAAGAATCCAAATCCTTGCCCTTTGGTAGAAGACCAGAACCATTATCAATTTGTGCGTATGTCCATTCAGATTCTGATCACTAACAGGTTATGTAGGATGTTGGCCCTGGGGCTTGGCAATATGTCCCCATTGCCAGAAGGTGTGTATGGCCAAACTGTTGTGTGGAAGCTATGTTTTTGTGTCTACTGTGGAACTGCAGGACAGAATCCAGAACAAATGTTCCTATGGGGAAATAAAAAAAAAAAAACACCTTATGTGGATTAACTGATTGATACGGTCAGATCTATTACAATCAAGCTACATAACTTCAACAAATTCTTAACTTCTCCGAGCCTCCAGAGAGAAACACTTTCAACTGCATCGATTACAAGCAGGTTGAACCAAAAGCTTCTCCAATCCCTCACTCTTGACCTTTGATCCCTGCCCTGCCAGGAGAGCCAGCCCGACTATCCCGGCATGACCCTAGGGTTGTCACCAGGTAGGTAAAAACAGAAGCAAAACATCTCTGGTTACATGTTAAAGATGGACAGCTAGCATGTCATGGGTGTTCAGAGGGCTGGAGGTCAGAAGTTATAGCATGTTCTGAGGTGGAGATGTGGTGGAGTCTGTTCTAGAAGGTTTTTAAGGTCCACAAACCACCCAAGATGGACTCCGATTAGAATACTTTTATTAAGCTCTCCACCACAAAAACTGGACTCAAGTTGGTTATTTTGAATTATTCTGATTTACCCAAACCATAAAAATGCTGAAGAGTTCCTTTCCCCAGTTTGTTTTTTAGCTCTCCAAGACTGTATCCAGACAGACAAAGACAGTGCGTGAAGAAATGCAGCTCCCCTTATTCATTTCAAAAGACAAATTAGTGAGCCGTTGACACAGCGGGCATCTGTGCCAAGGTACACACAAGTTTGAGGTCTTTGGAAAAAAACATTTTGTAAAACATTCAACAAGCAAAAAGTTGAACCTGATACAACTTTTGCAACAACTCAAACCAATGTCATACAGTAAGACACTGTATTTGCTTCAAATTGCATCAAATGTTTGCATTATTTGTCACAAAAAAAGAATAAACATTTTGGCACCTGAGAATCCTTCAAATTCTTTGAACAACAACTCAAACTGGCCTTCCTGGATTGTATTTCATTGTCTCACCAGTACCTGAAGCAACATGCCCCACCAATGCAGATCCCAGCATTGTTTTACAGTAACAGAGTGCTGTTTTACTGAAAGTGCAAACTTCAATATTATCAGATTCCTCTCACGTTCATTAATATTTACACAAACTACAGACCCGTGGCTGGAACTAGAGCAGACTTAAGTCTAGATTAAACCTAAATAGATCTGACTTTTGGGTGTGGACGGTGGGAGTGTAAGGTGGGCATGCCAGTTGCAAAGAAAGAAAGCATTAAACAAAGAGAGAATGAGAAGTGCGTACAGAAAGCATCAAGAAAAAAATGCAAAGAGAAATCAAGATGTACTCAGAAGCCGGAAGGAAGGAAAGAGTGAGAACGCGGTATGGTGAAAGAGACAAAGAAATGAAGACAGATGAGGGAATTGAAAGTAGTGTCTACCTGCTGTCTTTAAGAAATGAGAGTGCACGAGTAGAAATGTTTGAAAGTCAACATTGAACATGCAGCCGGACATACCTGGAATAATCCAAGATATGTGCAACCAGCTTGCAAGTTTGCAAGGAAAAAGAGATTCCTCACATTCATCTCAACTCTTCATCACCACAGTCCTTTCAATCAGGGTCTTACACAGACCGAGTCGCCTTGCTCTGATCTAGTTCTTTGGCCAATTTTTCGGCTTTTTTTAGATTAGAGGCATCACAAATACCAAACAGTAAACAAGTAGAGAGCTCTGAGGTCCATCCAATGGCTCCTACATACTTACTTAAATTTCACTATAATTTAATGCTCGAAAAATGATATAAACCAGAGGGTAGATTGGAATGACTGTTCTGCAAATCATAGGTTTTACCCCCACCACTATTATCTCCCCACCCACAGTGGAGACAGAAAAACAGTTGAGCATCACTGTAAATCAAATAAACAACTACAATCTTATGGAGACACTGAGATGAAAAGTTATGAATTTGAGGTTGGTGTTTAGAAACCACAATCTTCAGGTGCATTTAGATATAATACTAAGCTGGGTAAAAACGTGTTTATATACATGCCTGTGTGGTATAAAAGTGGGAAGGCTAATTTCATTTTGCCCTGTTAATGATGTAAACAAACCGCCCACTGCTCAATTAAAGGGCACAATAGCCATCTATTAGGGAAAAAGTAGAAACCTTCAGGGGGCAGTTTGGGACACATCTGTTACTGCCATCGCTCCCCATTTAGTTTGGAAAAGTCTCCAACCGGACTGGACATGCACGGTTTGTTTATCTAGAGTTTGGATTTTTACATGACCATATGTTTCTGTCAAACTTATAATTGCACTGTTAGTTAATGAACTTGAACACTACCTAGCTATTTGATATTTAGCTGCTGATAAAACCAAGAAATAAAAAGCTGCTTGGCCGATGGTCTATATTCTATTTAACTAAAATAAAAGTTGCTGAAAAAGAAAATAACAAATTTAATTTGAAATGGGTTTTGGAAAGTATATAATATGAAATCAGTTTTTTCTTTTGGTTTATCACAAAAACTATACAATTTGAGCACTCAAACATTGAGGGTCAAATAACCGATTCAATTGGGGAGAGGAAAATACAAAGAATTAAAAAGTTTAGAATGATTTATGAACTAGTGCAAATATAAGGTGCCAAATAGAAGGTCTGAGGGCATTGCAGAGGACCAAGTGAGGCCCAATGGGTGGCTTTGCAAAGTGTGAACATTTCAGTGAAGTATTTCATTCCAATGTTTTACATGAAAAGAAAGGGAGGTGTTGTTATTTATAGGTTATATGCAATGGTTTTACTGGTCCAGCCCCCTCAGATCAAACTGGGCTGAATGTGGCCAATAAACCAGCAACAGATATAGGAGGTCAATATTAGCTTATAGCAGATATAAATATATATTTTTGCCCTGTTTTTATAATGTTTTATTATCTGCAATGTATTATGCTCTGAAACACGTGTTTGGTGAGTGGAGGTGGGGTCTTACACATTCCTCTAGACCCCAAACTTGCTTAGGCTGTCTCAGATAACACCCTTTGGCAGGTTGTGGTGTGACAAATCATTTCAGCTGACCCCCACATGTCAGGTGTAATGATTCATTAAGGCATATTATGATTGATTAAACCATTTAATTTCACTCAACTGGTCAGATGAATTGATCAGCCCTAACGTTGACATCCTTAACACAAACACCCTTTAATCTAACGTAAATTAACTTGCATCCTTGTTTCCTGAGCTTGTTGCAAAAATAGATGCACACCTTAAATCAGAGACACTTGACATGTAGCCTAGTGTGCCGAATGTACAGTGGATACGAATAATTATTTAAAAAGTATTGAGTTATGTTTAAAAAAGCCTGTATGTTCGGCAATGTGCCAGGTAAGGTAAAATTGCCATGTTTTTGAATGGAGTAACGTTCCTCCCATAGAGAAACCGTACTGCACGTAAAAGTAAAGCGGCACATTTGATTTGTAAAGTGGGCATGACTTAAGTCTGCTGAAGACAGGGACTCACATCGCATTAGACCTTTTTTGTTTCTCTTAAAAATCTAAATATTCCAACGGTCTTCTGTAGACACATGCGTGCATTTCAAAGACTTGAGTCAAAGCTCATTTCGGTGCTGTCTAACGTTACTTCTGGGGAGCTGTGTGACATCTGAGCGGCCATATTGCAGAAAAGTTTAACTCCCTGTTTACCTTGTTCCCTCGAATGAACGTGTTCTTGAACTCAACCGAACTCGGATGAAATTTCACATTAAAAGTCAGACTTACGTCGGACGCAACCTTAACACGTTCGTTTTAGTGACTAACGTTATATCTCTCAACAGGCAGTGAAACTACTAAGGTTACTCACCGGGACTGTTTTCCGGCAGGTATTCGTGTCCAAATGCCAACATCAACAGTGAAACGTGCGGTACTGACTTAAACTCAGTTTCTTCCCTCTTGAAATGTCCGCGTCCTCCTTTCACGTTTGATTAAAACGGTCCCGGTCCCGTTATTTATTTCCGTAACCAACCATGTTTCACACCCTCCATATTCGCCAGTCGCTCTTGCCGCTGCTGTACCGGTTGCTGCTGTGATGAAGTGTACTATTTTTGAAAGAAAGTCACTCCTCTCTCTTCTGTCCGTCCTGCCCCCTTCCTGGACCCGGTGTCACTGAACCAACTACTCGACATGACTCACGTAACAGATGTCGTAGTAATACAGTTTTAACCCCATTTTACACTCATTCCCCCCAAAATGCCCTTCAATTCGGTTACATAGTTTAAACGTTACGTTAACGTTCTCTCTTAAAACGTAATTTTAAAAAACCGTTACATTACATCTGGAATAAAAAAGAAAACCGTCATGCCTTTTAATGCTAGTTTTACACAAAGAAAAATGACATAAATGGAAGTACATTTTGGCTACTCAAGTACTTCTACTTCTACTACAACTTGTGGCGTCTGGTAGTGAATTGTAGAAGGCTGCATATTACTACATATAGTAACATACAGTTTTGACATACTTGTACTTCATCTACTTCAGAAAAATAGTCATCACAACTGTTAACATTTTATACTTTTAAGAAGGCTGCATATTACTACATATAGTAACAAACAGTTTTAACATACTTGTACTTCATCTACTTCAGAAAAATAATCATCACAATAATCAACAGTTAATATTTTCTGATTAATACTTCTACTTCATCAATTTACTCCACTACAATTATTAGATACCTTTGGTTAAAGTTACTTTGCAGATTCTGAATTACATTAAAAGATAATAAACAAATACATTCTAATGTATTATTGTGTGTATTGATCCCTTGGTAAAATTGGCTAGCTACCCTGCAAAAGGGCTATAGGCTGGATAAAAATTATAGTCAAGATTACCAACATTAAAGCGTCAATAATGCATCACTACTACTTTCAAGTATGCACTTATTGGAAGTGGCTTTGGAAAAAAGCATCAGCTGACTGAAATGTAATGTAAAAGTGTATTTGTATGTTAATTATTATACTTTTATACTTTTAAGTAAAAGTTTCAACGCTAGACCTTGACTAATAAGGTTTTTTTTACCTGCTGCTACTTTTAGTTGAGTAAAAGGTCAGAGCACTTCTACCAATGAAAATACTCCGATTGCTTCATGGCCGGATCAACTTGTTAGGGTGGCCCTGGGCATCCACTTTGTTGTTGGGTCCCTGGTGTGTATGAAATTATAAATGTAGTGAAGTAGATCAAAAAGTATAATATTTAAAATGTGAGGTAAGGCATAAAATGCTGAAGTAAAGTACAAGCATCACAAAATTGCACCGATGTAACTTGAGTAATGTACAACTGTAACTATGTGAATCCTGAAATGTTAGTAATTGCAATCTGTTGCTTAAAGGCACAAGCTGTATCTGTAACTGTATTGCCGCCATGTCAGTCAGCGTCTGTCTCTCCTCCTCTCTGTATTTGACGAACCTGCATTTGCCAGAGGTTGTGAAATTCACCAGCCCTGTGTGATTGAGCCACACACGCCACTGTTCTCTGCAGTGTTTCAGGCAGAACAATGGAACATATAGGATGTCTAATTTGTATTTTAATTAACTTGACAGTTTCCAAACAGAAGAGGTGATGAGCTGGAAGCTATAACCCTATAAACACAGTGATTAATTAAGCTTTACCACACTTTGACTATCTAGTAGGCTACAACTGAAAAGGAGAATTATTCAACATATAGGAACGTCTTGATATCTGAAAGAGGAAGGGGCTTTTAAGGAAATGGTGGAGAAATATGCGACTCACTCAAAAAATATGCAACTCATTGGTTGCACGAGAGGAAATATTAAGCAAAGTCAGACATATCCTGTGACTAAAACCAAAAACCTTTTTTAAAAAACAGCCAATGTACCTTCCAATCTCACAACAAAACATACAGCACATAGCAACGAAGATTGCCAACATGCAAGCGTACTTCCCTTTCTCATGTAAATCTGGCACAAATAGAGGGAAACCCCAACCAGTGTCATGTTTGCGTTGCAGGATCAATGCAATGTTCAACACAAGTGACGCACACACTCGGAGAATAAAAACACTGCTGAGAGAAAATTCTACACAGAGGATCTCTGATTTTCACATTGCAGCACAGACTGGGACATTATTTCATCCAATATCAAAATTTGGATTCCTTCTTTCAAGCGGTGTGAAGATGTGGACGTTGAGTCTTCAGGTGGTTGTCATCTCTGTCTTCCTACAGGTAGGTAAAAATGCAACATAACAGAAATGGCAATCAAATTGACATTGTAGTCATACCAAAACTCTGGAAAAAGAAATTAGCATAAATTAATAAACAAAACTTTTTGGGCAGTTCAGGAAAAAATATTCAGGGGAAATACACTGGAGGACATTATTTCTTAAATAGCTTTTTAATACATATTAAGGTTGTATACAAAATACAGAATTACATCAGAAGTGAAAGATGATATAATGATAAATTTGACTGTTTTTGGTAACAGATCCTGTCAACAATATGCTGCAGGCAGATGTGATTAGTCTTCCATTTGAAAGGGTAACTTGAGAGCTCTCAAGATGATAAAAGGACAGATAAATACATCTGTAATTAAATGAAAGCATTAAGTGTCCAGTTATGATAAATACATTTTAAAAAGTAACTTACATTTATTTAAATATCCTCTTTCAGGTGCCGGGGTGTTTCCCATCATGCATCATTATGGGCTCTGTGGCCAACTGTGGCTCCCAGAACCTCCGCTGGGTTCCCCATCTCCCGCCTAACATCACCCACCTGTACTTGGAGATGAACCACATCGGTGAGATCAACTCCACCTCCCTGTCGGGCCTGGAGGAGCTGCAGGAGCTGGACCTTGGACGACAGCATGTGAATCTTGTGATCAGGAACAACGCCTTCAACGGGCAAAGGCGCCTGAGGAAGCTGGTGCTCGGCTACAATGTTGACCTTCAGCTGGAGCTGCAGGCTTTTGAGGGACTGTCTGGTTTGCAGAATCTCCACCTGGACTACTGTTCACTCCAAGAGTCCATACTGAAGGAGACCTATCTGGAGCCGCTGTCCTCCTTAGAGACTCTTGACCTCTTTGGGAACAAGATAAAGAAACTCCAGCCCTCAATGTTCTTTGCAAACATGACTAATTTGAAAGAACTGAATCTCAAGCTGAACAAAATCGACAAAATATGTGAGTCTGATTTCGTTGGTTTTCAGGGAAAGCGCTTCAAGGTCTTGAACTTGGACTCTGTTCACCTTGCGGCCATGTTTGCTGAAGGTTTTGACTGGCAGGAATGTGGGAATCCTTTCAGAGGAATGTCCTTTGAGACGCTCGACCTCTCTTACAATGGGTGGAGTGTAGGTAAATGCAAGCAGTTTTTCAATGCCATTAAAGGGACTGAGATCTCTCATCTCAAACTGTCAGGACACATGGGTCGAGGATTTTCATTCAACAATCTCCCTGATCCAGACCACGGCACGTTTGAAGGCCTGAACAACAGTTCAGTGCGCACTTTGGATCTGTCTCACAACAGGATATTTGCATTGCGACAGGGGGTTTTTAGTCCGCTGAAAGAAGTCGCAATCATTGACGTTTCCCGAAACAGAGTGAATCAGATACACAGAGATGCCTTTTCTGGTCTTCAGGGACATTTAAAAATGCTCAACCTGTCACACAACCTGCTCGGGGAAATCCATTCTTACACTTTTGCTTCTCTGACAAACATGCAAGTGTTAGACTTGTCTTACAATCACATCGGTGCTCTGGGTTATGGCTCATTTAGTGGACTTCCCAAATTAAAAGCGTTGTATGTAACAGGGAATTCGTTGCGGGACCTCGGCTTCCCCGCATCTCTCCCGAATTTAGATTATCTCCTGTTGAATGACAATAAGCTGACGTCTTCTTGGGTGAGCGCTCTCACACGCTTCGCTGCAAATGTTACGCATCTGAACATCCAGGACAACAGCTTGACGAACCTGGGGGATGTGTACATGTTTTTGACTAAACTGAAACGCCTCCAGCATCTCGCCTACGGAGGAAACAACATCAGATGGTGCACTCTCGGTGGACGAGTCTCGTCAACTGGTTCAGCAAATGTCAGAATTCTGGATCTTCACAGCAGCTCCCTGCAGACTATCTGGTCTCAGGGGAGATGCCTGAATCTGTTTGACAATCTCGGACATGTGATCGGCCTTAAATTGAGCTTCAACGCGCTACAGTCTCTTCCTAAGGGCCTTTTCAAGGGCCTTACCTCAGTAGTGGAGATGGATCTCTCGTCCAACAGCTTGACCTATCTCCAGCCTGATATATTCCCCGAAAGTCTCAAAGTGCTCACCCTTTCTGATAACTTCATAGCCTCCCCCGACCCCGCCACTTTTCGATCTCTCAGCTTCCTCGACCTGAAAATCAACCGATTTCACTGCGATTCAAACCTAAAGGGCTTCCTGACTTGGCTGAACAAGACCAACGTGACTTTCCTGAGTCCTGTTGCCGAGCTCACATGTGAATTTCCTTCTGGTTTCTATGGCGTTCCTCTGGTGGAGTTCTCTGCTCGGACCAGACAGCAGTAAAACAGTTACTAAAAGTCAACAAATATGTTCGTCTATTCAGGTCGATACTTAGAAAACTGTAAGGAATTAAACACAAGTGCCATTTAATATTAATTTGTTGAATCTCATCTGAATTTGTAATTTGTGTCATCTCTGAAAAACATGTTTTAATACAATTCCAGATAATGTAATAAAATTGAAATAAAATGAAAATTGTAATTTCCACATTTTAATTAAGTGAAATGATTAATGAAATGAATGTATCAGTGACTATGTATTTTTAACAGATATATTAATAATATAAATTAACGATGTCATTTTGAAACTATCAATTTCCTTTGCACCTTTGAGTAAACACTAAATTGCTATTTGTGTATTTCTATGTGAGCATCAGACATTCAAATCAAATAAAAATATTCAGAATTCACAAGGGTTTAATAAAGACTCAATAAGGTTTGGTAGTGGAAGTGCTCTGATCTTTTACTACAGTTGAGCATGTATTCAATAATTTAGAGAAAAGTATTGTCAAAATGTACTTAAAGTACCAAAAGTAAAAGTACTAATTATGCAGGCTCATTAAAAAAGTATTATATAAATGCTTCAAATTATTGATGAATTGATGTAGAGCTAATTTTCACTACTTAATATCCTCCTGGTTTAAAGACACAAGATGGGTACATGATCTGTTTGAATTTTGTAGGTCTGAGTTTTGTCATTCCAACTGTACCAACAGACACAAATTCATGCATAATTTAGCATGTAAAGTCTGTATTGAATTTATAGTGGCAGACTTAAAGGACACGAGCAACAGAGGCTGCATAATGAGGATGTTCCCTCCTCCTACAGCAGAGGGCAGCCTCAGCCCAGTTCAGTGCTTTTCAGCTTTTCAACTGAACTGCTTCAACACCAACCAGGCTTTTCCTAGCCTCTGATCATTTAATGAAGAATACATGCATGTGAATTCACAAAAATGGAATAAGCATAAAAGTATTATAAACAGATCCGTGTGGAGGGGAGTTACTGTAAATAGGGAATGAGGAGATTTAATAAAAAATATTCAAGGCAGGATACTGTGGTTAGTTCCATTATTTCCTTACTGTACTGGTTATTAATTTGATGTCTAATGTTGTTTATCATCTAATGTTAACTTGGAGTGTGACTAAATAAAAAAATGTGTCCTAATAAAGCAGCTCTCTGCTCATTAAATATTAAATGTAGAGAGGCAGGAGGGTGAAGAAAAGTGAATAAGAAGAAGAGAAGCTCTGTTATGCCTGTAAGTCAACTGCTGTGTATGTGTGTGCATTTGTGTGTGTGTGTGTGTATGTGTGTGTGTGTGTGTATGTGTGTGTGTGTGTGTGTGTGTGTGTGTGTGTGTGTGTGTGTGTGTGTGTGTGTGTGTGTGTGTGCATGTTTCACCAATGAGTCACAGCTTGATTATATGATATGCATGTGTGTGTGTGAATGCTCATTAATCACAGAATTGAGTGTGTGCATTTGAAACCTGTAATATCACTCATCTGTTACTGTGGGTGTCAGACTAACCTGGACACTAGTTGACTGAGTATATTTATATTTAATAAATCTAATCAGACTGTTTTGAATCAATCCACATTCACAGACTGAGGATTGAGCAGCAAATCATCCGATCGTTGTCATCCTCATGGTGGCAGGAGAGAGAAGTCTGACTGCCAGTGTATGAAATGAGTGGCAATCCAGCCAACAGCTGTTGAGATATTTAAGTGGTGGAAAAATGCCTTCTTACATCTGTGATGCTGGCGTGGCGAAATTCAAATCACTCAATAATGAAAAGAATCCTATTAGCTGTAATTATTTCATTTAGTTGTTGTAATAATGCTCTTTTTTGTAGGTATTGAAGTCATTTGATCTGTAATTTCCTATTTATACATGTATTGTTTTCAGCATTTATTGATTGTATAAATGTTGCATGTAATCTGGACCACAGGAAGGATCTTCTGCTAAAATGAAGTGAACAGGGATCCTGTTAAATCAAAATAAAATTAAATTATATTATTCCTGAGGGTAGTCTCTCTCACACACTGTAGCATGAAACAAATATATTACAATATATATAATATAATATATATTAAGCTAAGATATTAAGCTATTTAAGCATGATTAATCTGATCCTGTGATGTCTTTATTTTATTTTTTTTATTTTTTTGTCAGCCAGATATGAGCTCAGCTCGACTGGCCCACCATGTTACATACATACACATAGATACACAACCCCCCTCTCCATCCCGCATCCCAACACCCTTCACCGGCAGGTTACCATGGAAACAGGCTCACTATCCACCGTCTCCACAGTGACTTCCTGATTGTCTTTGGATTCCTGCATCTGTCCGTCCCTCCCCCCGACTCTTCCATCGACATCCCTCCTCCCCCTCCCCCACAGCCCCCCCACACACACACATACAATATTTTACAACCCTGACACAGACGGGAACCGCACACGAATGATTAAACAGACTGCTATGACAAAATGGTCTTAAATTAGCAAAACTATGAGGCAACATTGACGGGAAAACAGCTGGTAACGGCTGGTTTGTTTTCTGAATAATTTCAGAAAATCACCTTCTATCGCCTTCTTCCCGAAAATTAAGATAATGATTCATGAACATTTTGAAGCAGACGCTGCATTACTCACGGAGCGGATAAAGAGCAGATACAAATGTCAAGCAGCTGTCCTCAGTATCATCAATGTTTCGATTTCTAGCTTGAAATATATTGATGAACAGCACCCTGAAATGTACGATATCTTCTTCCATACAAACACATCAACTCACAGTTAAATGCTTCCTTTTTTAGTGAATGTTTAACTTCGTTTCCATGTTTTTGAACCTCCATCAGACGCCTCAGACCATTTTGGGTCAAAAACTGGGTCAGTATACCGAAACCAATGACTAAACACATAAAATCCTCAGTTTGTAAATCCTCATCTGTAAACTGCCGAGGTTAACACATTTAAAATGCACTGAAAACAACTCGTGACTGCAGTTTGTGCTGCACATTATAAAACCCCTCTCTCTCTCATTTCGTTTACATTACTGGTCATTTTAGTTGGCAAATTAAAATGTCAAACATCTCCTGGCTTTATTCTCTCAAATATGAGGATTTGCGGTTTTCCCTGTTATATATAACAAAAATCTTTAGGTTTTGGACTGTTGATCGGACAAAACAAGCATTTTGGTCAGCTTAACATATTCCTTGATTTGTATTGTTAGTAAATTCATCCATATTTGTAGCCCAATTATGAACAAAATGCAATAAATGTTGCATAGTTGCAGCACTGACAATCACATTTCTGACACAGATCAATGGTATGTGGTCGTGTTTGGGTCACACAGAGAGGGACAACGTCATGTATCAAAAAGAAAAAGATCTCCAGCTCACTGTTGTGTCTCAACACTGATGAAGGACTGCTCTGTTGTCCTTTACATCTATCAGGGGGGGATTCAGCTGCAACAGGATATATGGCATCAATAATACAGTAGACGGCCTGACCCCCACTGTCGGCTCTTAACCTCCAGCAGATAAAGGACCCTTTACTGACTGCTGTCTGAACAACTCAGGTGCACTTCAACTTCAACAGTCCACCTTTGAGCAGGTGTTTTTCACCATGTATGGACAGTATATCCTGCTGTAATGTGTGCCCAACCTGAAAGGTTAAAGCAGCTGTGGGAATCAAGCACTTCATCTTCTTCATCATCGTACAACTTTGACTGATATCAGATGAATGAATGATGGAAACATTTTATTATAGGGAATCTTTGAGTTTTTTTTATATAAATGGTTTTAAGCATCACCATCTTTTCTTTCTTGATTGTTTAACAGTCGTTTAGCTTGTTCAAGAAAACTTACTTAGAGGAAAACTTACTTTTGAGGCACAGAAAGTGCAAAACAAAATGTGACACTGTGTGATGAAGGTCATCATTCAAGATTCAGAGCACCTCATCTGACCAACAACAGCATGAATCATATGTTTAATCAATATGTTCTTGTCTTTATTCATTTGTTATCTAACCGTCTCCACTTTTACAACAGAAAACAGACCAAACTTCCCCGAAAAATCCCTCCAAATACATGAAATATGTACACCGGTATCTTACAGGGGATTCAAGCAGTTTGTGAACTTACAGATCTGTATCGATCACAGATAGACACACAAACAGGCAATCATACAGCCCTGTACACACACACACACACACACACACACACACACACACACTGCAGCCAGTTGTTTTAAAAGGATGATCCGAGGCTCATGCAAAGGAAAAAAGAGGTTCTGGTGGGTCTTTACATCCGTATGACAGCAAAGAGTTGTGTTTTACAGAGTTTCTGAGGTTTATCAGGTCATTTAGTTTCCTGTCCTGAAGATCACTTCCTAATGATTTCGTTAGGTTACACTTTATTACCTCTCAGGACTCAGCACAGGTTGAGGTGTGGGTTTCTGTCCCGGCTGGAGTCTTTTAGAGGAGGATCTCTGGTCGAAAGAAGAAGAGAAAAAGAAGGAAGAGGAAGTGGAGGAATAAAATAAATAACCATCTTTAAAATCCGCTTTGCGGCAGCTTTACTGCGCCGTCATAGGTGTGGCAGTGTGACACGCTGCCAAAGAGACGTTAGAGGAGGAGGAAGGGATGGATTTGGGGGTCTGACACCTGCGAAAAAAACAAAAACAAGAAATTAAAACTCAATATATGGATATTATCAGTGCTTGAATTGGAATAAAAAAGGTGCCAGTACTCTAAATCAGCAACTGCACAGCACGCGCGCTTGTGGCTCTCATGGATACCATGTGTTTTTGCCTGGTTTACCTAGATAAACCCTATACTAGTTGCTTAGATAAACCATATACTAGTTGATAATTTTCACACACACACATTTCTCTGTAAAAAAAAACTTCAATCCATATCTTCAAATTTATTTTGTTCATATTTTTGTACAGGAAAATATTGTTTGTCTGAATGGATACAATTTACAGTGAGATGGCAACTATGTGTGGTTTTATTGTAGCTACTTTCTTTCTGCTTGCTTGTTTGCTCTGTCTCTCAACTTGCTTTCCCTAGTCCCAGAGAGAGAGAGAGAGAGAGAGAGAGAGAGAGAGAGAGAGAGAGAGAGAGAGAGAGAGAGAGAGAGAGAGAGAGAGAGAGAGAGAGAGAGAGATAGAGTGTCTCCATCCAGAGAGGGTGACCGGTTTTATTTTTCCATTTCTGCTCCCTGTACATAAATAACGGCGGAGGTAAATAACGGCCGGTCTGTAATGTTGGCCGGGGCAAGTGTCGATAGGCAGCGTTATTTCCACGCTTCCCATTCATTGACAGGTTCGCGTCGCAAAGATTTTGGCTGAGGCTATTTTAGAGTATTTACGGTATGCCCTGAAATGCATTCGACTGACGGCAAGTGTGGAGAGAGAGTGCGCCGCAGCCTCCCGCAAGCTCTCGAAAATCTTTTAATCTGAATCTTGTCGATCTAAAATGAAGACAGATTCATCAACTGCATAGCTTATTATAGGTATCCACAACATGATAAAAGAACTACAATATGCTACCTAGATGCGTCATGAGGTGGCGGTACGCTGTAAGAAGTAACGGTACGCAGATGGGTAAAAATCAGAAGTCCCGGTACTGCGTACTGGTGAGTACCGGCCCAATTCAAGCACTGGATATTATATAATCGCTGCCTTTACATACGATGAAGACACAGGTTGATAAGATTATCCAGCAACACTGGGATCACAAACTGTGAGATAAACCATCAGATTAGGACTAGAGAGGGTGTGGCTAATCCTGAATAATCTCATTAAGAGATGCATTGACTCTAAACCGTTTACACCAGTCAAATACAGGCCAGTAAAAGCAGGTTTTTCCACATACACAAAGTCTTACATTGAATAAATGGATACTACGAATAATAATGGATTAATTTAATTTTCAAAAAAACTGTTTAAATGAATATTGATATTTGAGAGTAAAAGAATAGCTGTTTATTGCTGTTTTTTTCTTGTTATTTATCAGCTTCATACCCAAACACTTGTTTTTTGTGGTTATTAAAGAGCTGTTGAAGATATGCAATGAAGCATTTCACAGCTGAAAAATACATTTTTACTACGACATCAAACACTTAAATTATAACAGACAAATACTACAAACTTAATATTTCATGTGCTACATTTTCTCCTTTCTACTAAGTCAAAGCTGGAAAATGACATCAGGACAACATCTTCAGGGGGTTCAGGCTCACCAGGAGCGGGACTTGCGGACGCTTCGGCCCTTGGTGGGCGAGTTGTCCAGAGAGTGGCTTTGGTTCGACTCCGAATCCGTTGAGCCATCCAGTGAGGCGGAATTTGGAGGAGTCATGTCGAGCTCCAGAAACATGATGTTCTCAGCCTGCACACACACACACACACACACACACACACACAGATAAGGTCAACTTATTAAGACGACACTTATTGAATTCCGCCATGCTCTCTAGTGAAGTTTCATTCATACTGCCTCTTATACAACATCACAGCAGACTTGTCTCCATTCAACTGCAGCAAATCTTTTCCAGGATTAATTCTAATTTTAATCGCATACATGGCTCTGCGAGCGTCCGCACCAGACTATCGAAGTGATCTTTTTAATCCCTTCTGTTCAGGTAAAATATTAAGGGGGATCAAGCTTTTTCTGTATTGGCTCCTCGGATCTCGCTCATCTTAAAATCCTGTTCTTCTACATTTGTTGACTTAATTTGTTGTATAATAATGCTTATGTTTCATGTTTCTCTTTCATTCTCTCACAAATCAGTTTGTGTTTCTTTAGTAAAGAAAACACTAAATTATTTACTTGATAACTTAACAAAATTAAAATAGGTTTAATCCCCTTTTTGTTCGCGTAAAAATAAGATTTCTTTAAATAGAGAAATAGTGGGTGAATTATAGGAATATTCCATTGAAAGTCCCCCCTTTGTTCCCTAAATAAATAACAATGGAATCTAATATTTTAGCCCTTCAAGCCTACAGAAAAATGTTCACACACGAAAGCTAGATTTTTTTGAATTAATTAATTAAAAACACACACACACACACACACCTACCCTGTATCTGGAGTGAGCTCCCATCGCTATGGCAACCCTGGCGTACTGGCTGATTGGTCGTTTGTAACCGACTGCAGATGCCGGCCTTTTCTTCATCTGTGAGGATTTACTGAATAGAGGGAGAGGTGGAGGGATCAGTGAGAAATCAATGTTCAAAAAGGCCAAAATACATCTTCGTGAATATGATCCATATTTCTCTCCAGCTGTGAAGGACACCACAACGACACTTTGAAAGTGACACTTTTGCTTTAATAGCAGTGATTAATGACAGGAAAGAAATAAGAGAAGAAGTGCATTTGACACAGAGAGCAGGAAGGTTAAAGGTCGTGAACCATGACCAATTTTTAACCCTTATTTTCATCTGATGAGCCAGATGGGAATAACATCCCAACATCTAAAACCCACACTGACCTTTCAGCAGGAACAAGAGGCTGGAACTTCCACTGATCTTCCTCGGGGTCAAAGGTCAGTCTGTTCATGATCTTATTCTTCTCCTCCGGAGGGATGAAGTTCTCTATGATCAGATACCTGCAAGAGCAGAACAAATCTTTTTTCTCTTTCTTATGTCTGGGACTATTTTTGAGGTATTCTGAGGTACATTCCAAGCCACATAAAATATAATCAAGATCAATCAAGTTACATACAAATAGTTGTTTTTCTGGTATATTAAAGCTCTGAATGTCGTTTATTGCTCCTTTGATGTTAATAATTCCACCTTTCAAGATCAGCAAGATTTCTTTAAGACTTAGTACAAGATGGACAGAAACAATGCAGGATCGTCTGTTAACAATGCAATGTCATCCAGCACGGATCTATAGTGGCCGATTAACTACGTGCTATTCTTGGTAGATCACATATTTCAACTGTTTCCCTAGATAGTTGTCTCATAGTATTTAAAACCACTTTTTTTTGTTTATGTAAATCATGTATCTGTTAATCAAACTTTCTTCATCATTATGGTGCCTGAAAAACATGGCCCCACCACCACAACTATCCCACTAGCAGCTGATGCTCATTGGTCCAAGACAAATATCACAAATATGAAGAAGCACGATATTCTCCTCTCCAGTTAACTTGTGTCTTTTGGATCTAAAACATTGGAAATGTCGTTGGAAGTTTAACAAACATTTCCACGAGAGAAACAAATGAGAAATACATACACATTTTAGTTGCTACTACATGTATGTATGCAAATGATATCATCTTTTCCAAAAAAAAGTAATGTTGAACTATTATATGAACATCTATCGGTCAGATCTCTCAATGGTTGGATTAATGACATCTCCATAAATCTGTGTGTCCGACTCACTTGAACTTGAGCTCTCTGGTGAGCTCATTCTGAGTTTGTTCCAGCTCCTGTCGGCTCCTCACGTGCTCATCGTTCACGTCCTGGATCTCGGCTTTGATGCACTGAAGCTTGGCGTACAACTAGAAGGAGAGAGAGAGAGAGAGACAAACGGAGAGGGTGAGGAGGAGAGATGTCGCCGAGTGCAGCGTAGTCGCTGATAGAACTGTAGCTTGGTTGCCCGTAGCAACAGCACAGGAGGCACTGGTGTCTGGAGAAAAAGGGCATCCAATAGGAGCGCGGCAGCCCTCCCTCTCTGCGGCTCGTTCCTCTCTCTTTCCTGCTGCCTTTCACACCGCTCATGCTTTGACTGCACAGGCTTTAAACAAGCAGGCTAATCCTGACTGGAGTTAGTGGGAAAGATGACACTGCCGTTCACGTTGCTTTTGTTCATCTTTGAGGGAGAATCTCATCAGCGAGAAGCAAACACAAGCTTCTTTTTTAACATGTGAAAAAATTGATTTGTTGTTAAGAATAGCTTGAAATTGGAATATTTAAAAATAATAATAATACAGAAGTGTGGCCCGAGCAAAACATTCCAATGCACAAGGGCATGATCAGATTAATACCTCTGATGGATAAAAACACATCTTCCTTGCATTCAGTCTTTTCCTCCTCATTCAGCATTTACTATCAACTAAAAACATGAGTGCAACTGTTGTATTTAAAGCATAACATTATTCACAAGTATAGCGAGTTCAGAAAAGTCTTCCCTTCTGTTTGTGGATCTAAACGGCCACAAACAATGCCCTTCATGAGCACCTGGATTAAAGCATGGTCTCTCCTCTTCTGGGATACCAGGACGGCAACGAGAAGAAGCCAAGACCAGGTCTGTGTGTCGGGTAGGAGAGTGTGTGTGTGTATGTGTGTGTCGGGTTCAGGAAGTGGAGCCAACACCTCGCTTAAATAGCTCGCAGGTAGCTACTAAGATGACTTCTTCACTTAAACCTTGAATTATTGAAGCTAACTTTGTTAACAGCCTCACACCAGAAGCCAGATGGAGTCCGATCCTGTAAGGTTGCTACTTCTCATCGTCCTCCTCATTCTGTTCCTCGGAGCGATGGCACCATGCAGCGAGAGAAGGCTACATGGGACGCGTCAGGGCGTCAGGAGAGCAAAGATCAACACAGCATCGTTAATCACATCGCCATCCACATACACACACAGACGGGCTGTTTGGGGTTAGTCCTGCTGGCCGTGCAACGGACTGGGAAGCGCAGCGAGCAGGGGGGGGCGGAGGGGGTGACGAGGTCCGGAGTGTTGTTTAAGGGTTTGCGCTGAGGGGATTTAGTGTCAGACCCTGAGCAATTGGACAAGGAAGGGGAAACAGACTGAGAAGGTTAGAAAGAGAAGCGTGAAGGGGCCCAAGACAGAAAGTGATGACAAGGGAGTGACGGAGGGAGGGCAAAGCTCCGGCGAAGGGGGCGGCAGGACAAACCTTGAGGTACTGAGATTTAAGCGTGTGTCCGAATGGCGCATGTGTCCGAGGCAGGGGGGGGTCATTTGGATCCAGGTCAGGGGTCAAGGGTCAAAGAGGGGTAAAGAAGGGTATACTGACATTAGGAACAAAAAAGGAAGGTGTGGATATGTGAATGACTGAATGCATGAATAAATCAGCATGAACTGTGTGTGCACGTGTGAGTCTTTTTCTGAGTTCTAGAAGTACATGAAGTGTGTGTGCACCTTCTTCAGCTTCTTGGTCTTGGCCTCCACCTCCTGCTGCAGAGAAGTGAAAGTCTCTCTCAGCTCCAGCGTCTCTTCATCCTGGGCCAACATCTGCTGCTGTATCTCCCTCTCGCTGCGCGTCTGAAAGCATTAGTGAAAATGTCACCTTCCTGTTGTTTGCGTTCGTTCAGCAGGTTTTCCTCCAGTGCATTAGACAGATAAGCTTTGATTCTAAACTGGCAGACTATCTATCTAACAGAATGCAGCTCATTAGCGTGTCATAATACGTGCATTTTCTTCATATAATAATAATAAACACAGTTTTACCTGCTCAGCAATCTCGTGTCTTTTCCCCTCCAGCATCTTCTGCTGCTCGTTGGTGTGATCGATGATGTTCTTCCCACCAACCAGCAGCTTGCTCTCCATCGCCTGAGGAACACAAAAAGAACATTTAAATCCACACCTATGAAGAAAAGCCTGTGTGGTGTCCTTACTGCAAATATGGTGTCTTCAAATACAAGGTGTTGAGTGTCCTTCTCGAGGTCAAACTAAGTTCATTTGGACACCTAACAGTTAAGTCTGTGTGTGTGTGTGTGTGTGTGTGTGTGTGTGTGTGTTGTGCTGCAGTCAATGCAGACATTGTGCTGTCGAGGCAGACGGAGCTGGATGTGAGGCAGCTTCACATCCACGATGACACCATCCCACAACGAGCTGAGCTCGGCTAAAACGTTGCAGTGCTTCAGACATGAATCACATTCAAGAGTGTCTGAACGCCACTTTGATCCAGACTCACATGTCACGACAACATTCGGATGGATTGCCATGGAATTCTGTGCAGGCATTCGTGTTCCCTAGAGGATAATCCCACTGACTTTGCCGATCTCTTGACCTTTCTTCTAGCGCCACCAGTGGATCAAAGTCAGCGTCAATGATGGCCCTAATGTCAACAACAAATAAATCTCCAAAAATTTAGTAAAATATTTAATTTTCGGTTGAAAAATAGACTCATCAGCACAAATTATAATAACTAAAGTGATCTTTTTAACTTTTCATGTGGTGCCATCATCAGACTGAAACAAAACTGATTTATTCAGCCATGCTAACATGTTAACATGCTAACATGCCTCATATGAATTGCATATCTATCTATATCCAGTGAAATATTACAGTATGCAAACACTGGAAATGGCACAAATATCCCACAATGCAATGCAATACTGACGACAACGTTCATAACAGTCAATGGTGGAACGCTCTGTAACTTCAAATAACCCTTCAATGTGTAGGTATAAATAGATTCCAATTTGCTTGGCACAAATCATCATTTAGGCACATGAGGCTGGCACGGGTTACCATGGTTACCGGTTTCCGGCAAGGAGGCTCTCAGGAAGTGACGTGATGTCTAAACTTTTCTTGTGATCAAAACAAGTACGAAGCATTGCAGCAACGACGCTTTGTGGTCAATATCTCAATATCTATGTGTTTGTTAAATGAAAAGAGAATGATTATGATTTCATGCCTCTGGTTAAAGCGTCTTTGGTTGCCGTGGTGATTAAAGGCCTGAGGTCTCAGTGATGCAACTGTCGTGAAGGAAGTATCTCACACACACACACACAAACACACATGATCACACATGACTTACTGTATGTCCTGAGGGCAGATATCTCAAATGTACATATAGAGGAAGAATAGTGAGCAGTAGAGAGGACGGGGAGAGCAGCGAATGTAAAATAACAAAAAAGAGGAGAGGAAAAAAAATGGGGCCCAAGAAGGGCAAACAGGGGCCACGGCCATTTTGTATTGGCCACATTCCAGTCTCAGGACTTTACACAAAAAGACAGTGTGTGTGTGTGTGTCAACTGTGTCCAGCCTATACGTTCTTTATTACTAGCACACACACACACACACACACACACACACTCATGTGGAGAGTACAGTGTAGTCCTTCAGAGAGGATGCGTCTGCAGCAGGTCTTTACAGAAAGACTCTTTGTTTCGAGCTGTCTTTTGTGTGTGTGTGTGTGTGTGTCTGTGTGTGTGTGTTGTGTGTGTCTGTGTGAGACACTCTTTGTGTTTTGTCATATTCTTTCAGCTTCATTAAAGGGCTTATTCATGTCATCTCTTTTCTCTCTCATGCATCCCATGTCTCTTCCCCCGTGTTCAGCTGGTTAGATGGATGACAAATCCTTCACATACAGGCTTTTATGACTTAAATGGACAACATGACACTTTAGGTTGAAGACAATGTCTCACCAGGGACATTCATCATGCTATCATAGATAGCATTTGTGCTTTTAACTTCACTCCCACTCTGAGTTTCACTGGGTTCATGGGACTGTGTCTAAACACCAATTACACCAAATGACAAACACAGCAACGTCCAATTAAAGCCTGACAATGTTTTGTACTGTACATGTCCTCTGGGCATCCAGAAAAGCAGCTCGCTAGCATCGAGTTCATACGAGAAAATAAAGTACACAGAGGTTGAGCATCATGCGCTGACGAAGGGCTTCAAGTCAGCAGTCTTGAAAAATAAAAGTCATGAAAAACCAAACAAGGCATGAGTGGTTGCTTTTTCTTTTTTTTCTTTTTTTTAACCACAGGAATAATAATGGATTTGATTTGTATGGAACTTTTCTAGACACTCATAGCGCTCGTTTTTCTGAACTTGTTTTGGGGAAACAAACCCTTTCTTATTATTTCCATCATTGAAATCATGTGGTGCTCTCCCATAGCTGCAGGATGATGCTGCCACGCTTTGTTTTATCTGAGGAATACACGCCACTGCAGTGAAGCTCATGAATCCAGTTAAACAGCCTCAGGATGACAAAAACAAACAATGACTTGCTTCATTTCGATGGACATTGTTTTCAGCCGAGATGGAGTTGAAGTCATTCAAGTCCTCGAAAATGGAAACTAAGTAATGTTTATATTTCCACCACAAACTTCATCAGCTGACAGCTGGAAACGGCTACTAAATCTACTATGTGGTGAGATTAATTTGTTACTGTTCCTCAGGTAAAGAATGAACAATTTCGAATGTTATCCTGATTTGACTCCACATTTCACATTAGAGTTTGCGGTCTGGAAGGAAATTAATTTAGTTGCTGGCGTCACAAGTTCCGTGACACTAAGAATCATGTCTGTAAAGTTCACGTCAGGCAGCTACTTTACATCTGAACTGATGTCACAGGACGAGGAGTACGAATGACCTTCATTTTAAGGCGGTTTTCTCTTAAGGCAGTCTTTTCTCGCCACTGTCACGCTGTAGCGTTTGATCCTGGGTGATGCTGGGACTTTGAAAATCATGAGCGTGCTCTTAGTCCTGAGATAACTTTTGTTATGATATGATACTATAAATACATTCAATTCGATTCACTGTTAATGTAAGTGAATATTCTGTTTGTCAACTAATGTCAATAACAATGAAATCTAACCTCTTCTGTGACTTTTCCCTCCATCTTTACATTTAATATTTCAACAACAGCTGCAAACAGACGTTCATGTTTCCGTCAGCACAGATCATAATAACTGTAGTGATAACTTTTCACACGGTGCAATCATCACCACGTTTGTCGAACACTTGATTACGACCACAAAACTGATTGCATTCTCATCCGCCTCAGCTGGAATTTGCTAATTACCTAAAGTGAATGACAAGATGATAATTATTATGAAGAGAGTTTGCACGAACAGCATGTTGGACTGGTCTTGTGGTTTGTTGTGCGTGTCTGTGTGTCACCACAACAGAAAGTAGCCATTAGGCTTCATGGTGTCTTTTGTCCTCCATGACTGTGGAGGAAAGCCTGTGGGGAAGTCTGCAGACTGGAGCGTTTATAAACGCATCACACCAGAGCTTTTTCCTGCAGCTTGGGAACGCATGTGTGCGCCATCCTGCATATTTGTGAGCATATGTAGAATCTACCCATAAAAATGCATGATAAAACTCTTTTGGCTGCGACCGTTTCCTGATGGGGAAAGTGAAGGGAATCATTCGGTCCGCATCAGTCAGCCAATGGCAGCGAGGCCGGAGGGGGCCTGCTGGGAGCAGCCGGGTTATAAATACAATGTGACGACAGCAGCGCTCGCGTGTTCAGCAGAAAGACAGGAAGCTTGCTGGGAAGAGACAGAGACACAGAAGACGAGAGGGCAAAGTGAAAACACACTGAGCACGAAAGACGGACGGGGGGACAAAACAAGAGAGGACGAAGGTCTTGGAGAATCTGTTTCACATCAGCAGCGGTCGATGTGAAAACCACTTAAGGAGCCAGGACTTAAAATCTTACTGTCAGTCATCTGCATCCACCAAACACACGAGGGAGATCCACTATGTGGACCAAAACATCAGACCAGAATGAACCTGAACAACGTCATTTTATGCTGCCAGAATAAAAACAACTCATTTGTCATATTAATTATTACTATACTGTTTGTTTAGCTTCAATGCATAAATATGCACGTGCTATTTTCATCATAGAAGTGCATGTTCCTGCTTTATTCTAATGGCTTTACTTCAAGAGATGGATGCTCAGTTCATGAGCACACACACACACACACACACACACACACACACACACATACACACACACATACACACACACACACACATACATACACACACACACACACACACACACACACAGACATACATGCAGAAAAACACACAAGGACACACAGAGTTGATTCATCAATAATTCAGTGATGCAGCCTTCCATGCTGAAAGATGGAGAGCAGTGATGAGCTCTTTCTGTTCATTAGCCAACACACACACACACACACACACACACACACACACACACACACACACACACACACACACACCAGGCCATTCTCTCTCTGTCCAGACTTTTTCCCCTCCTCTAATTAGACAGGAAGTCAGCTACATAAACAGGAAACAGTCATTCTATCCATGATGTGATGCATGTGTGTGTGTGTGTGTGTGTGTGTGTGTGTGTATTCAGCAAGCTTAAATGGACGCCGACTGCACTTTGTGGAAAGCTGATACGCACGTACAGTGTGTGTATGTGCATGTACATGTGTGTTTGTGCATGTTACTGGGCATTATTGTTGACCAATGCGTTCTGATTGGCTGAACGTCAGCTGGCAGGAAGCAGGAAAGACCTTAATACAATTTCCTCCCATAACAAAAGACAGCAAAGACTGATGCATTGAAAAAAAAAGCACACATAATAGTATATGTCATTGTTTTTCAGCTGAAAGATTAAATTATTGTCCTGCTCCAGGCTGACTTACCGCTGCTGTTGGCTGTAAACCCTGATGGTTCAAGATCTATTTTCTGCTTTTTAGAGAAATAAAAAGACAAGATGAAAAGAAATCGTGGAGGACTAGGAGAGTGTTTCCCACACTAATATGGGCAGCTTGCCATGGAGGCGTTTTTTTATTTTCAGTCTCAGTTTATTAGATTCATACGCTTGAGAGCTTCTTTAATTATCCTGTTGCCATACATTTAAAAAAAAAATCTACATTATGATCCAAATTTGCAAGCGTGTAGGGATATTTTTAACCAGCCAACTTAAGATTGTTACGCATGAAATTGACCTATTTTTACCGTGCTTTCTCTCTGGGAAAAAGGCATTCCCGGAAAAAGACAAAAAAAAAGTAGCAGACAAACTTCTTCATAAAATAACCTCCTAAATAAATGACACATATCATTATAATGTATATATGAACTTAAATGAGTGACAAAAAAGAAGATAGAGAAACATTTAAACTAAAAGAAAGTTTAATCTATGTCAGATGAAGATCTTTCATGATATAAACTAGATGTATGTGACAAAATAAAGCCTGTTTCTGGGTCTAGAGCTCAATTAGCTTGAAGCCACATTCTTCTGAAAAAACAGATACTTCCAGACAGAGAGAGAAAGTAAGAAGTGTTACAGTTTTGACCCAGAAAAGTGAATCTAAATATAGTCCGGTGGAGAGTCGGACACGGCAGCCTCCTTATGAGAAGGTGCTGCTCAGCCTGAAGCTCTGGACAGCGACAGAACTGACACCTGACTGTTTCATAACACTGTGAAAATCACAACTACAAGTACAACTGCAAGGTTATTGGGACGTCTAAAAATGTATGATTTCAGTTCTCAAGTGATCTCATTAGCTCCTGGTGGAGATAATAATGTTTTGATAACAGGACAATAACTTGATGATTGGTACATTAAAACATCTGGTGAAGCTGAACCTGAATGTTATATTTGAGTATTTACCTTATAAGGCAACACTGTTGAACATCTATTTTCATGGTATGTTTGTTGCTAAAAGAAACCCATTTTGATGTTTGAGAAAATTTCACACATACTGTATAACATCTGCCCAGTGGCAGAATGTAGTGCAAGTACATTCAGTACTAGGTAACTACAAATCTCAGGTACTTGTACGTTATTTTTGAATTGAGTGAGTATTTGAATGAGTATTTTTTATTTCATGCTACTTCATGGTGTACTTCTCACTACATTTATTTGACAGCCTTATTTACTTTCCAAATTAAGATTTTTGCATAAAAATCATGACAGTCTATACATATATAAATATTTGTTGGTTAATTGATTAGTCGATTGATGGAAACCAATAGATATTAAATACTTTGACTTTTAAAATGTGATAATTGACTTATTTTCCTTTTAATTAATTAATTAATTAATATTCACAGCGATTGTTTGACAAAACAGTATTGTCAGCAGATTAATCCATAGTGAAAATAATCATTGCAATTCTACAAAAACATTCAATTGAGCTCCATCAATACTGCTTTTAGATGGCTTCATAATAATAACTCAACATTCTCCTTTAACAATATGCTTTTATTGAATTAAGATTGTTCATGCAGGACTTGCAGGTAAAAGAGTATCTGTAAAGGGTAATGTTGGTTTGCTTCAGTAAAGGATCTCACTGCTTCTACCTCCAGCACAACCGCATGAACATTCAATCAAAGCTGCCAGAACCTCCAGCAGAGCATCAGCTGAGCAACAGTTGCAGCAACGTTACAACAGCCGATCCAGACGGAGCGGTCCGCCTCGGAGGCCAGTTAGCTAACGGCGCCCCGCAGAAAAGCCGGCTGACCCAACGCAACTTCACGATGTGGCTTCCTGACCTACTTCCATTTGTTGTGTGTCTGTGGATGTATGTACGGGGGAGTGTGGGGGAGGAAAGGGGGAGAAAGGTCTCAGTGATTTTATCTATAATTGGTTGTTTCTGAGCTCATGTTTCCAGCCAAGCTCTCCCTCTCTCTCTCTGCCTGACAACCTCTCTCATTGGTTACCAGGGCCGAGAGAAAATGGAACCTGCAGGCCACACGCTGTGATTGGTGGGCAAATATCAGTCTCAGCCAATCAGAGGAGAGCAGAGCTGGGGATGATTAATCCCAATGAAAATGTTGCAGGATCACAGAAGAGATGTCTGGTTATTAATGAGGCAATTAAATGATGTAGAATTATGTGTAATATATGGTCATATGATGTCATGTGAGCATTCGACCAATTATCAAATAACAAAAATATTTTTAAACGCCTCAGAAACATTTCTTAAAAACAGTTTTTAACAATAATTTTAAAAGGAAAAACGTTCCCACCATGGTTTGTGGAAACATCACTGAGCTGAAAACGTTAAAGGGACACAAAGGGATCCTTGTTCACGTCTTAATAAAAAAAAAAAAAAGACCTGTGACCGAAACATGTGACATATTTGAGTCTGACTTATCCCCCACATTAAAAGGGCTTCTTTGCTGGGTGGTGTTATTCTATGTTGTTTTTTTAATTGCCAGCAAACGCCATGAAAAGGCCATAAATACGTGAGTGCATCTCCATCCATCAGCCTCTTCCTCAAACCCATCTGTTCCTCCTGAAAGGTGCAAATCTTTCAAAAAATGAGTCAAAATATATGGTTTTATATTTAAAAAACAAGGTAGTTTCCAAAAGCTGGGCACTGTAGGTTTGTTTAGCAAACAACTCAAGCGGGGGTTCACTGCACTGCATCTGCATTTGTTGGGGACTATTTTCGATGGCGGATTAAGACACATTTTAGGGCAACAGGATACTACAGCAAGTCTTCACTGTAATGAAGGAACAGTGTTCCTCATTGTTTTAATAGTTGTTGGACAACTGGTTGGGGGGGGGGGAGGACTTCTGCTGATTGAGCACTGACATCATCTACACACACACACCCACACACCCACACACACACACACACACACACACACACACACACACGGCAGCAAAGATCCTCTGAACTTAGTCATGTGATCAAAGTAGGTTTCATAAAGATTTAGCCCCGCGGCGCTTCGGAGGACAACGTAATGAGAAGAAATATGAGAAGGCTCACGTAGAGACGTACATGAAAGCACTCGGTGTGAAGGGCACAGCATCGGGATATACATTAGGTCGGTCTCGGGGGACTTTCCAGGACCTCAAACCGTCACTCAGAAAGAAAAAGGAGTACATATTAAAGATGAGGAAAGTGCTTACCCAGCTCCTGAGTTTACTGTGGGTGTGCAAAATCGTGCTGTACACACTTTTTTTTATACCTTTTCATTGGAATATATACTGTAGTGTGCATTTATAACATAAAATATTCAACCTTTTATGTAATTTAAGCATTGATAAAAAGTTGCATTTCTGGACATTAAGGGTGGCTCCAGGTGTAACTCCACAAGGCAGTACTGTATGTGTATGTGTAGATTTTCACATTTTCTGACATCCATAATGTGTTTTTAAACAAATCTCAGGTTAACCATACTAAACTGGAAGATCTCCCTCTGTTATTACACCGCCACCTACACAGACTGTATGTTACCCATCACACCTCTGCTCCTGGGGGCTTTTGAACTAGGTTGAGGGGAAAAGTAGAAACACATGCACAGAAGATCGCCAAATTGATCGCGGAAAACAAGCATACTGGCAGGGATACAACCTCAACTTGCCCTTGCACTGTTCCCACACTGAAAATATCCTTTTCCTCCTCTCATTTCCTCACATTAGGGCCTCTGCAGCCCAGTAAGCTGATCCAGCAGTGCCTCACGCTTGATGGTCCGGGCTGCGGCTCCAGTGTTATGGGCTGTAGTCACACAGCCATTCTGCATGGCTGACTTATTGACTGGACATGGCCATGAACCAGAGCGAGTAATTAATGCAGCTCTGACTCTTTGATTGCTGCCTGTGTGAGAGAGAGGAGGGCAGAGAGACATTTTAAGCTACATTGGTCACTAGTTCCTGTCTGGACATACGAGACACCGTGCCAGACGGTGGAGAAAGACACACAAAAATACCCATAGTGCCATTCACTGGAACCACTGGTGCTGGGGTGAGCGGTTTGTGTGTGTTAAAGTGGAGATTTGGCAACGGTAGACTTAAACCAGGATGCATCACACAAACCCTCACCCCTACAGCAAAGAGTGATATTCAACCAGGTGAAACAATATTATCACATCATTTAGAATAATAAACACTAGAAATGATTTCCAGTTATTAAAAGTAATGCAAAATCTATGAATAATCGATCAATGAGCTGATGATGTCACAGTGAAGTCTTCAGGGTTATTGATTTGTGCTTGGAGACTTGTCTTACTTGGATTGGACAATGGTGGTTTACCAGGCACGGAAGGTCTCACGAGAATGGAGTGGCATTATGGGAAATGTAGGATAGTTATTGGAGGTGACTGGATCCATACTGAGGACTGAAAGTCAAGACATCTCAGAATCTACTGCAGCGATTTTGACCATTGTGTTGATTTTATTCAATTCCAACAACACTCAACTGTTGGAGGGCCCCTTTATGGAGAGTTTCTTTTCACAAATGCATGATGTGTTACACACACACACACACACACAAACACACACACACACACACACACACACTGAGATGTAATTAGATATAGCGTTGCTGTCCATAATGTTCCTTAATAACAGGTCATCAGATTATCACACAAGATAATCCCACAGACCACATATCCTTAATCTGACTTCCTGGATTGTGTGTGTGTGTGTGTGTGTGTGTGTGTGTGACAGAGAGAGAGAGAGAGAGAGAGAGAGAGAGAGAGAGAGAGAGAGAGTATGTATAACCAGGGCAGAGCATTGTGGGTAATTATCGTGTTTTTATGACATGTGAATCTGTGCATGTTTACATTTAGTCTATGTTTATGAAGAGCGGGTGGATGATGGAAGCTACCGGCTGCACTCACAGGGTCGAGCTCTCACCTTATACTTGGCGGTCAGCTGCTCGGTGGCTTCTTGCTCCTTCCTCAGATCTCCCATCATCCTCTCCTTCTCTCCCAGGAGCCTCTGCTTCTCCTCGGCCAACATGAACTCATCCTCTCTGATGTCCTGTTTCTCCCTCTCCAACCGCTGCTGCTCCAGCTTCACATACTCCTCCGCCTCCTTCTCCACCCCCTCCTCCTCCTCCTCCTCCTCACCCTCACTCTCTTCATCCCTGTCTCTCTCCCAGCCCTCGCAGTCCACCTGCTCCTTCTTCTGTTTGCTCCTCCACTTCCTGTGGTGGAGCTGGGCCCTGAGGCGAGCGATCTCCATCTGGAACTCGCGCAGTAGAGCATCCTTGGGATCCTCGTTGACCCTGGGCTGGTTCTGGATGTTCTTGGCCCGGTTTGCATATCGCAGGGTGGTGAGGGTCTCATCGTAGTGCTGGGGGGCTGGGCCTAAGGTGGCGACCATGACGGTCTTTGCATTCCCGCCCAAAGAGTCCTGTAACAGCCGGGTCAGTTTAGAGTCCCGGTAGGGCACGTGGCTGCTGCGCCCGTCGGCCAGTGCTGAGATCACGTTCCCCAACGCCGACAAGGACAGGTTGATCTTGGCGGCCTCTTTCAGGCGCTCCCCCTGGACGCCTGTCTTGGCTTGGCGCTCGCTGCCAGCCAGATCCACCAGGTTGAGGCGGCCGACCCGGATGTGCTTCCTCCCGTCGGGTCCGGGCTGGCTGCACTCCACCGTGATCAGGAACAGGGCGTGGGACCGAGACGAGTGCTCGTTCATGTCCGTTGCCCCGACCGCCCTCGCCTGGTTGCCCACGTTCATCACCTCTTCGATCTCCTTGATGCTCTTACAGACGCACGACGTGAGGTCACGCACATACACCCCGGATTCTGGGTTTTCCCGGAGCTCCAGGGCTCTGGCGTTGCCGTGGTTGGGATCTAGGAGATCCCGAACCTCCTCCAGATAGATCTCGAGGTAGGACGCCCGCACCAGGTACTGCCTGTCAGACTGCGAGCGGGAGATGTGTGTGAAGATGTGGTCGAAAGCGTTGGGGATGACGCCCCGTTTCTCCGGGTCCATCCACGCGCCCTGCATGGTGTACGTCTTCCCAGTTCCGGTTTGTCCGTACGCAAATATGGTTCCGTTGAACCCGTCGAGCACCGAATCAATCAGCGGCCGCACGCTCTCGTCGTACAGGTCTCCCTGTTTGGAGTTGGCATCATAAACCGCGTCGAACGTGAACGTCTTCTGGGGCTCGCTGGCCGACGCTCGAGGGTTTCTCAGGATCACCTGTCCGAGCCTCAGATCCAGCTGCACGATGCCCCCCGCGGGCCCGTTGGACTCCTCCTTCCGGTTCAGGGGGCGGCATCGAACCACCACCTTCACTGACTCGCTGCCCTTATTCTTTGACATGACTGCTTTCTGTTTCTCGTTGTAAGCCGCCAAAAGCACTTATATCATCTGATTCCAAACAGCCTAGTAGTGACACCTTTAATCTGCCTCCTGTCTGCCTGTGAATTGTGTAACCATTGATTTTTTTTTTTTTTTTAAATGCTCAATAACATATTCAGTATGGCTTCTTAATCATATCATAAAGGATAATAGCTACAGTGCCAAAATCTCAATTACCAACTGAAATGATGAGATAAGCTGCCACATCTGAAGGCTAATTCCCCTTTTCCTTATTGTCTGTAATATTAGCTCTCAAATACACAGACGGTCAGCGGCTCTCACGCGTTGAATCGTCGCTCCATTGTAGATCCACGTCCAGTCATCCGAAAACGCCGACAATACAAACATATTCAGATATATCACACATGTGGTCCTGGTTTTACACGCCCGCTAGATCCGCTACACGCCGCCGTCCCGCATCCTCCTGTCTGCCCGCTCACTGACGCTCCGAGGTGGGTTTGCGGCTCTCGGTATGCGCGGAGAGACGGAGCTTCCCTCCGGTACGCAACACACACACACATACACATGCGCGCACGCGTACGTACACACACAGCCATTCAAACACCACACCCCACATCACTGCGGAGTGGAACAAAGGATCATGGGAAATGGAGTTTCATATCACCGGTTGATCCTTGTCCAAGACTGCCACCAACTCCTCAACTGGTCACACTGTTGGTTCAACTGCGTTTCCTTTCATGGTGGGGGATATTCCATCAACATTTAAAGTCATTAAAATGGTATATTTGCTCTTTATTTTCATAATGAAATGTACGGAAATTACATACTCATTGATTATGATAATGACACTAATAAATCTGATGCTTTTGAAAAGTTATATTTTGTAGAACATGTCTGTGATGTGTGTTGTTTTATTATTTTGTATTTGAATACAAGTTAAATTCAGATGAAATGCAGATAGAAAGACACTGTTGTGATGTTCGTGGGCTGACAATGGTTTGATTTGAATGGGTTTCTATAAATGTGATGTACATGTAATATCTAAAATCTCTTCAAAACATAAAAAATAAAAGGTGAGGCGATGACATCTCAAGTAACGAAGCCCTGATTTTATCTCAACGAGACAGTTTTGAGATTATATTAATGTTGGAAGACCACTGAAATAACACAATGTCAGTTCTATTATATGGTGGATTGTCTCTTTAATGATAAGATATGATGTGATAATATATTTCTCTATTCCCTCTATTTTTTTCATTAATATGGGTTATAACCTTCATTTGTGAGTATTGCCTGTTATTTTTATGTTGTAGGAGTTTCAGCGTGAGGTAAGGAATCCAAAATAACCTCATAAAATCAACAAATAGTTCATTTTCATACAATAATTAACAAGCTTGTACTGTAAAACCTCACATTGTTCACATCTTTTCGTGATCGTTTCTGTCAAATGAAATGTCAGCCTGAACTCTGTGTTTATGGTCCACTAGATGTTGCAAAACACATTATTGCATTATCTTTTCAAATGTTAATTTCCAGGAAAGGTGAAGTATAAATGTATTCATTAATTCAAGTTGCTGATTTGTGCTGATTTGGAACCTAGTTTCCCACCAGCTCTTCTATAACTAGGCTCCCAAAGCGGCACAAATCGAGGACAAGGGGACCCAAAATTAACCATCAGTGGGCTTATTTAACCATTTAACCATGACACAACAGCACCACCTGGTGAAATAAGTTTTGAATACACCATGACCTCCAGACGGTCAATGTCACTGCAGGATGTGAGGAGATTCCTGAGCAGACCATGACTGTTAGGTGATTCCACCTAACACTGTAGATGGAGACACTGAGGGCTTTCCTAGGTGATTCCCATTAAAACGATCAACATTTCCACGTAATATTTCCATTTTTAAATAATATGATTCTGTCCATGTTGATGGACTCGACGGACCATGAACGGCTCAGCCACATGGGGAATTGAAGCTAAAGCTAGAAGAGACTAAATATGTCCCCTCACAAGCAACACATGAGCAGAACTGGAATTTATGTAAACTTCAGGAATATTTCCTGCTAAAATGAATTCAATTGGACAAGATCGGTCTGAAGCCCTGTATTTTCTACAGAAAAGAAAGCATCTACAATGAATCACAGTAGCCTGAATGGAAATCTGGAGACAATGAGTTGGACATTAACACAACAGTTAGTTAGTTAGTTAGTTAGTTGTTCCAAATAAAAGCAACTGGCAAACATAAATTGCACATAAAGGGCTGCAACTGACAATTACTTTTCATTATTATGGATACAACTGTTGATACATTTCTTGATTAACTGATTGTAACTTTGTTTCGCAAGTTATGACACAAGTCTGATGTGAACTACCCAAGCTACACCTGAAGTCCACTGGCTAAACAACCACAAAAGCCGTTGATAATGTGATTCAGTTTGAACTAGTCCTCTATATCGCCCAACCCAGTCTCACCTGGAGCTGTTCATAAGATGTGCTGAGCCAGATCAAGCGTGAATACTGACAAGATGTCCCAGGAGGGCCTCAAGAGGTACCAGGAGCTGGTCAGGGAAAAGATCCCTGATCCGCTACGAGGCTGCATGAAGTGAGGTGTGTCTCTGTCCAAGGTGCTGAAGGTGCTGAAGCTGTTTTTGCATATTTGCCCTGTCCTACTTTCAGGTCAACTGCAGGCCGAGGACATTCCCCCGGCTCCACTATCACTTATATGGATATTTCCCAGCATTCAATGCTTCCATCCATGGCCAACGCCCAGGAGTCCTCACTGACATGAAGGTAGATGAAGTATGAGGGTCTCGACTGATGTGACGTTGTAGTCTCTGATTTGAAATGATTCAGAGCAAGAGACAGAGTTAGGATATCTGTCTATTTCCTTTGATTGCAGGTCAGTGAATACAACACATGTGACTTTGGGCTCCACCTATTCAGCTCCACAGCTGGGAAGGGGCCAGCAAAATACCTGGTCCACTATACACAGTGGGCCTGGGCGGAGATGGGCTCAACTTCACCGACATCCAGTCGTCACGTTTCCACATGAGTTCTCTTCCGTCACTCATCCTGATGCTTTATTTCAATCAAACTTCTGTCTGTGCCCTCTCTTCTGTTTCCAGGGACCCACTCGGTGTGCGTGGCCTGTACTGTATGATATCAAACCTTCAAGTTGAGACACTGAGCTGCGTGTTTTGTGTTTGTGTTTCCTCGACAGACACCAGAGAAGGGCCGCATGCAAACGTTGATGGTCACACTCCCACTGCCAAACGCACAGAGGGTTGTGAAGAAGGTGTCTGAATGAACAAAGAGGGTTGTGTTAAGTTCTGGCAAGAGGAGGAAGGAAGGAGGGGGGGCAGTTTTCCTCCTCCTCCTCCTCCTCCTCCTCCTCCTCCTCACACATATCCACCACGCATGCATTTTTGACTGTTTTTTTCATAAAATGTTTCTTTTATGAATTATCTTTGTTTTGTGTATTTACTTTTATACGTTCCAACTTGTGTTTTAAAGTTAATATAAAATTGTATATCATTTTTATATTAGCTTTTGAATATAATGTTGTATATATAATATAAAATAATAAATTTGAATTAAAATTAAGAATATGTTATTTCTATGAATATCTATTTATTTTGATCTATATTTGAAGTGTTTGTGTGTTGGAATAAGAATAATTTAATAGCACTTTACCTTCACTTGTGGCACTTCATTCTTTAAGACCTATTCTAATCATGGCCTTAATCAGAGAGTAGACATAAGGGTGGGTCCGATTCACACACAGGTGAAACCAAAACACTCACAGCTAAAATGTTTTCCACATCTGATGCTTTGATGCAAAGCTGCAACAGAAATGAGGTTACGTTCACCTTCTGACTAAAACTGTGTTCTGTGCAATTAGCCTGACGTCTTATTTCATCCATCTCATTCCTGCAGTGGAATGGCCTTAGGTCCTCGCTGGGTCAGCTAAGCTTCCATTCCCCCCTCTCCTCCCCTCTCCCCCCCCCCCTCTCCCCCTGGGGTGGTCGACTCCCCTTTCTGTGGAGGCATTTTTCCTTGAGAAATGACTCAAACCATAAGTCGAACCACTAATCGATTAATCAGCAACTTATCTCTGCTTTAGTTTAGGATTGAATGTGTTTTAATTGATGAGAGGCAGCTAAACATACAGTAGAGTTGGGATGTCCTTCCTTCTCTGCCTCACCCTTGTTTCCTGTCATCTTTCAACCATCCAATGGTGATTAAAGGCAAAAATGTTTACATAAACACCAGAGAGTGATTTGGTTTAATTGTCAAAGAGGTACATGTTAATACAGACATCCCATCATAAAGAATCACAGCAGACCAAGGAAGGCATAGCTTTGAATGGTATGTTTGTGGGAGTGTGAGAAGAGCCCTGGGGCCCCAAGCAGCAAAATACAGGAATGCATCCTGATCTGGGAGGATTTTTTTTTTTCTGTTAAGACACGATTTATTAGCATAACAAAGATTGCTTAACTGTTAAAGAGACAGAACCAGGATACAACTAAACTATGGGATAAAATAAAAATTGAAGATGTTCATTCAGTGCCTGAAGAAAATCTGTGAACTCACATGAATCACCTTTTTAACCTCTGTAACATCTGTTACGCATGGGCTGCTTTCTTTTTGCATGGCTTCGTCGTCTTTTCTCTTTTTGGTCATGCTGTCGGCTCCAGATTTTCCACTTTGGTGTAAACATTGGATGTTTGATGAGATGTTGCACAGAGATTCCTGTTTCCTAGAGGATGACTACATTCTTCATGATTTCCTCCCTGATCCACATGGCATGAAAAATCATCTATATTAGAGCTATTCCACTTAGACTATTTTTTAAATATTTTTATGAATATTTTAGACATGATATATGATTTTTAATGACTTGTCTTGGGCTTAGTCTACAGCACCCAACTTGTGAAATGTCTGCTTTTATTCACAAATGTTGGACGAATTGAAATCAGATCTTTTAAAAATGGCAACACTACAGTTTAGAAATAAAAAGTAATGTAAAAGTTAACTCACATCAAAATATACCAAGTACCAAAGTAAAAGTACTCTTTTCAGAATACGATGTTATGTATTGTTGAGGCATGAATGTGTACATCATAATATTATCTAATATCGCAGCTTGTAATTGAGGGGCTAACTTGAATTTATCTTGTATTTGTGTATATACTTTATAATGCTGGGTAGCTTGCACATTTAAGTAACTTTTATTTAATCTTATCTTTCTTACTGTATTTCTTTCGGTTGTTGTTCATACTGTTCTTCCTTCCTTCTTATCTTTCTGTTTGTGAATCTTTCTTTATATTTATTTGTCTTTCTTTTCTTACTTTGTGGCAAGTCTGGACTTGGCAGCAGAAAGCAGGGCATACTCAACATTCCTGGGGAGTGTCTGAGAGTCAAACTACTCTGACAGGCGGAAGAAGGAAAGAGTCACACACTCATGTACACACACGCACACACAGAGAGAGAGAGAGAGAGAGAGAGAGAGAGAGAGAGAGAGAGAGAGAGAGAGAGAGAGAGAGAGAGACCACATCAGTGTTGTGTGGAATGAGGACCATTTGTTGTGTACATGCACACTCTCGGTTCGTTTCCCAGTCCTTAGAGGACTTTAGAGGACTAATGTCCTAACAGTTACCAGAGCAGAGGATGTGGGAAACGCCCGTAACAAGTACAGAAGTACTTATATATGACATCACTTTGCCTGACTCACAGCTGGGATAGTCACCGCATCAAATGGCAGTTTAACACTGAAACACACCCCGGCGGAGAAAGATCCGCAAGAAACTGGTCGCCATATTGGATCGTTGGATACGTTTCATTCTGTGTGGCAATGGGGGCTTTGAGCCTAAATGTCCGACCGGTTTACGCAGTAACATTTGCCCTTACTGTCAATCTAGGTTACGCCCTTTTACCTCTCCGTGTTTGCGGGAATAGCCAATCATATTGGATTGCTTGATAAAAGGACGGAAGCATTGACCAATCGGAGACGTGTATTTTGACAGAAGGGGGCGGGAGAAAGGCGTGTCAGTGCGTGTAGGGTGTCGCCGCGGTGGCTCCCATTCGAAGGCGACGGCGGTCGTCTGTATTTCGGTAATAATCTCTCCAGAAAAAGCTAAATAACTCCTTACGTACAGCGAATTCAACGCACTCTAACGTTGAGATTTTTTTCCAAATTCTTCTCGGTCCAGTTTGTGGCAGAGCTCTGGAATGACGGGGTGTGCTGAGAATTTGAATTAGCTCGCCGTTAGTTTGAAGAAAGAGTGAGTCGGGGTAGAGCGAGAGAGGAGCCATTTTGTCCCGACTGTGTGGGAGCAAAGAAAGAGTGGAAAAGAGGAATCGCACGGGAGGAGATCCTATTTTTTTGCTTTCTGTTCTCATGCTGTAAAGGGGGAAACAGTCGGGCTTGGGAAACATAACTTCTTGGACACGTCCACGTGCACGTTATTCGGGTGGTATTTAGCCAACTAGCTTGCCAAGCTAATCAACAAATCCCAGCTCGTTAACATTAACTGTTTCCACACAGTTACAGAGAAGCGGAGCAGTTGATCGGGTTGGCAAAGGAGCTGGTCATAGACTTCACATAGGCGTGCTAGATTATCTGTTGTTTTTTGTATCGTGTCTGAGTCAACACAAGTTGTTTCAATGGCGAAGAAGACGTACGACTTGCTGTTCAAGCTGCTTCTGATCGGAGACTCGGGCGTGGGGAAGACCTGTGTGCTGTTCCGCTTCTCTGACGACGCCTTCAACACAACCTTCATCTCCACCATAGGTAAGAAGACCTGGGGACAGCAGACACGGGATGCTGTGTTTTGTTGAATGGTGTTTCAGATTTTTTGTTGAACCCTACCTGACAGCTGGGAGACTCGCCTGACTTCCCCCTCTGCAGCTGGAAATGGTAGGCAGGACATAGCTGGTTAGCCAGTATGCTATCAGCATGCACTGACGTTAGCTGCTTCCCAGGCCTCTCCTGGAAAGCTAACGTTACTTGTGCCGCTTTGTGAGCTCTTGGCTAAACCCGAGTCCCTCCTATTTCAAACGACTGCGACTTTAATAAAAACAAACCAAGATTGTTATTTTGGTTTAGCCGGCCAGCAATGGCAAGTATAACCGGTTTAGGTGCCATATGATTTGCTGTCATGGCAATTGACCGAGTGGCTTTTGAGCTAACTAGGCTAGCACTGAGTAGCAGTACAGGGCCGTGCTGCTGTTACAAAGGCACTAAAAAAATCTCTCCACCCTCCCTCCATATAACTGACAGGCGTTTACATGACATTATTAACGTGTGTGCCTCTATTAACTTTGTTCAAAATGATAGATGCCACACAAGTTAAGCAAATAAAAGCAGTGATTATGTATTCAGATTCTTTGGTGAATTTAATAGAAGCAATACCCATACAGTACCTATATAACAAGTAAAGGGCCTGTCTTCAAAAGTACACAATATTTGTTTTCTTTTCTGCTACATTAATGCATAAGCCACATTTTCTGAAAGTCATAATTTGGAAGTAAAGTCTCTACAACATCAGAACTACTGAATGTAGCTGTCAAATAATTTTAGTTAAGCAAAAAGTACAATATATCCCTCAGAATTGTAGAGTTGAAATCAGTAAAGAAGCTGAAACGACAATGGAAAAATACTTAGATGGAAGTACCCTTAGTTTCTAATTTCAGGACTTAAGTAAATGTACTTGTTACTTCCAATGACTTCTCTGAAGACAACCATAAACAATTCATCGTGCTGGCATCATCAGCCTCCCCCCGACCCTGTCCACTGTGCATGCTTCCCAACATCACGCTCATGAGTCAAGTGTCAAACTATGTCAAATTCCTGCACAGCCCAAATGACTGCTCCGTTTACGCCTGTTGCTTAAGATCAGTGCTGAATAATAATGTAACATTAGATGTGGTTTGCTCACCCACATGAAGCTGCCTGTTTGCAATTACATTAAGTCCTTGATCTCCAGATTCAGCTTTAAGTTCAAGCCCAACTTTTTTTTCTCTCTCCTATAACCTTTAAGTGTTGACAACTCATCTTGACCATATGCCTAATAACACAACCATAATGGGCGACAGTGTTGAGGTGCAGTAAAGAACAATCGCTTGAAAAGCATGCGGTCACATGTGTTTGTTTATGGTTTGGTTGATGTTTTGTTTGTCTTTACTTAGCTTTGCAATCACTGGGAAAATTTGCACCATATCGGAGCCCTTGTCGTTTCCGTCAGTTTAAGAGGAAGACTGTGTCTGATGATCAGATGCCGACTTAAGCCACTTTCACGCAGAGATTCTGCAATACTGCCGTTGGAGATCCGCTGTTAGGCCGACTTGTCTTGTTCACAGATTTCAGATGGCACACCGGCACCAAAGGGTGCAAAAGTAGCATGGCGTTAAAGACAACCGTGTCAGCGTTCCACCATGGTGGCTGTCCATTTTAACATGGATGTCAGCTTGGCTCTCTGACTACCTCAACTGCTTCTGAACAGCAAGGTGGAATAACGGCCCATTCCTGCCTTGAACAGGCTGTGTGAAAGAGGCTTTAGGCGCCATTCACATGTTGCGCCATAAAACATTTTAGTTGCCGCAATTTAGTAAGCCTCTCTGACTAAACTAAATCAAGTCAAAACAAACAAATGGAGTTCCAGGACTGTAAATCCCTCATGGTAGCTTCACTCGATTGGTCTGTGGAAACTGTCTTCAGTTTGGCTGACCTTCCAACCAGAAGTTTTGACGTTCTTGGATGGAAAGGGTGAAGCAAGTAAAATAGTCTGTTGGATAGATTGTGAAGCTGTGGGTAGGCCTGCACTGAAGTGATTAACTTCTCCATATATTTACTGTAGACTGATGTTTACAGGAGGAAGAAACAATACCTGCCAGCTGTGATTGGTTGCTCTTTGCCACGATATGCGGTGTGCGCTGCAGCGTTCTCGGGGCGCAACCGTCGTGCCCTGAAAATTAGGTGCTTGGGAAGTGTCATTCTCCCTTGATGTCTTGCTTCTTCACAGAGTATTTATCCTATTTATCCAAAATCTTGGAAACAAATAACATGGAACACATGTTTATGTTAGTTAACAAGTCATTTTAGTATCAACAACACCAGCAACGGGGATAATCGTTGCTTGAACTGTCCACAAGAGTTGTTCCCGTAATTTAGTTTAGGAAGTGCTTGCGGTGTTCCTACCTAGGTTTTACTGGTTCTGTTTGAGAACTGTCCCCTTAAAAACGACAACAGTCATACGTTAATGCCTCAGCTTGTCTTTGTTCTATGTATTCTAAACAAAGCAGTATGTCGCATGATCAGAATTTAAGAATATGGAGAACATAATCTCTCAGCACAACATAGAATCCAAAACTGTAGTGGTCGGGAAGGTCAGACTTTTTATCAATATAGAGTAATATGTGAGAATGTTGATTGTGATACTGATTTTTAGATATTGCCAGTTGATTCTACTTATAAAAAAACTCTTCAGTACTTCAGGTTCTGCCTTGCATGAAATGATAAGCTGACTGTGTGGTGATGATACATGTAGTATAATTATTTTCATCACCTGTTATTTTGCTTTTTGATGTGTGATGGTGGTGTACTTTTGCTTTTGTTGCTATATAATTAGTTGGTTCATCTTCCCCCCGTATTTTGTTGGCTATGATGGTTGCTAATGTTTTTGGCAGACACCCACTGTAAGTCCAGTGGATGCAACAGACTACTTGAGTAAATGCATCATAGCTCCATAGTTCAGAAAGTACAAAATGTACACTCCAAATTTAGGAGTCATTTTATCTATTCACTTTCAGAAAAGGCCCTACACATAAACCAGGAACAGTCCTTGATGTCAAAACTGGCCAGACTTTACAGAATCAGAATTCTGTGAAGGACCAGCCAAACCAGGACACGTGAAACAGGAGTGTGTTCTTCTTCTGACACAGTACTCATACCTTTGGAGACACAGATGCACAGCTGCTTCTCAAAATACCCCCACTGGAAAACCCCCCTCACTCATCCTTATTTCTCAATCTCTCCCTGCCCTTCCTCCTTGTTTATTTGAAGTTATGCATATTAAGGTTGCTGAATATGCATGATGTTGCAATCTGAAATCTTCTTTCCACATCACATCATGAATTTTGCATGGAAACTGGCAATGACTAGAGTGGAATTCATACTTGGGGAAGGAATGGTTCCTCTGGGATAAAAAAGAGAGAAGTGACCATAAACCATGTACTTTATACTTAAGATGTCCAATTTAAGTGTCATTCTCTTCTGTTGAAGTGTGTCCTTTTTCCAGTGACTGGGCTAGCGTGAGATTGCAAAACGGGCATATTTTCTTGACACCTTGCCACCTTGCTACCAGGAAGACGTCAATTGATTTTTTGCAAACACAACTTTTAGTAATAGTACACAAAAAAAACTTCTCCCTCTTTTGTTGTATGTCCAGTATTTAATCATTTGAATCATGTTTAAGAGGTAAAACACCAACGTAGGCATAGTAAGTTGTTTCTTTCTGCAGAAATCTTTCTCTCCTCTTTGTCTCTTTTTGTTTCTATCCAACTATATCTCTCTGTCCCCCCTCCTCCCTCTCTCTGGGGAGTGCATAATATTTAGTGAGTCACACATTGGCAGCCAGTTCCTTCATTATTCTGTGGCCCTGCTCCACCTAGAGAACAGCTGTTTCTTGGGACTTTTTAACCAACCACAGTATCTGAACAGGGCTGAACTGACGGCTCACTATTGAACTGGAAAAGTCTTGTCCAAACAATGTACACGGTCATGAATCACCCTTTTTAAAAATTGGCCTCCTCTAAGGCTTCACAATAATGATGATAATTCTACTAAATCTTAACTAATTGTTGTGAACACGATCGCTCATGATAAGTGTTTGTCTATGTTTCACTTTTGCACCTTGGGGTTTTTACTTTTTAGCTGTAACTATAAGCCAGTTGTGTTGGGTTGGAAATAAGGATTGTTTTGAATGTTGAGTGCTCTGTTAGCAGCTATCTTGACAATTGTTGGATTGAGTTACTTTTCAAGCAAAAAAATGCCAAACATTTCCTGGGTCCAGTTTAATCGAATGAGAGGTTTTGCTGCTCTTCTTTGTCCTATATGATAATAAACTGAATCTCTCAGGCTTTGTGTACCGTTGGACTGAATATGCATTTGTGATGAACATATTGACGTATTGTTCTGAGATTTTATAGACCACTAATTGATTTATCTTGAAAACAAATCAATAATTAAAATAACTCTTGGTGATCATCATAAAGTTAATAAAGTGCCCCAAATCAGTAATACATATACATCACTATTTCTCAGAGCCTAAGGGGACATCTTCACATATCTTGATTTGTCTTATTGGCTGTATTCTAAATTACTTCCTTGTCTAGGTTAAGTCACAACACAAAAAAAAAAAAAAAAATACAGATTAAAAAAGGTGTGTGTGATATAATATGAGACAGTTGGCCAAGAACGTGATGGCAGTCGAGTCAACCTCATGAAAGAAAATCCAGCAGAGCATCCCCGTGTCAAGAATAATCAAATCCAAAATCCAACCAAAATGGAAAGTGAAAGAAGTTAGTCACATTAGAAAAACCACAACAGCTTGTCCTCTTCAGTCCAAATGCTTCAAACAAATATCAAATTCGCTAATACACTTCAAATATCATGTTTCTAATCAGCTGAGTTTCTGCACAGGTTTGACCAGGTAAAGGCAGAGTCCTTAGTTTTCGTGTGGCGTTTTTAACCCACTGCTGATCCCACATTTGGGATGTGGGACCTGGGAAGTGTGCTGATAGGCTCAAGGTCTGGCATGACACTGCAGAAACAGCAGGAGATTATTGTCTTTCTGATTTTTGATTAAAACTCTTGTCACTCACTTTGCAATTCTCTCTCTCCCTAAAGTCTGTCTGTAAACTTTCATTTTACTTATTCAGCTGTCTCCGGTTGTCGGTGCTTCATGTGCTGGTTGTTTAATATTGTGGTTGCATACGCTGACATGTTCTTCTTTTTCTACAGGAATAGACTTCAAGATCAAAACTGTTGAATTACAAGGAAAGAAGATCAAACTACAGATCTGGTGAGTCAACCGACTGTTTGAGTTTTATTTGGTATAGTTTTGAACGAGAAATAACTTTCATCATCATTGCGGTATCAAACTCATATCGTGCGGGCGTATTGTACACCCAAGTTAGAGTTCTGTGTTGAGAGGAGTACCGGGCTGAAGAATCCAAACTTTGTGAGAATCATCGTTCAGCCTCTTCTGTTTGTGCCTCGTTACATCATAGGGAAACATCTGTTTAACATACCTCCCTCAAGCCCAGAAATATGCTTGAACAGGAAATGGTCATCAGGAGGTCTACAGCAGGGTTATCATTGACGTCCACAAGTGCTGATTTTCTTTTCAGAAAATGTCCCAAGTAATCTGAAAAGATGAATGTGTTTTAGGGCTGCATTTTTTAATCAGTTAATATGATTGTTTGTTTTTACATTATTCTTAAGATAATTTTTAAACTTTCAGATGATTATTAGCCAAGATAAATATAAACAATATGATTTAAATTGGTCTGAATAGTTCAGTATTTCATTCAATAAACAACAAAAAAACAAACAAATATAACAAGATAATATCTTTCAGAAGCCTGATACAAAATAATACTTGACCTCAAATTCAAAACGATTGCATTGACACAAAGATTCATTGTTGTAAAGCCAATCACTGGCAAATGTATTTTTTCATTGTGTGGGGCAAGCAAGAATTTAAACAGTTTACAATTACAAATGTCAAAGACTATAACAGCAGTTTGTAATGTTAGCTAAGGTAATTTTCTCACTTAAACATGAATTAAACTGCCTTATAACAACGTCATATGACATGTGGTTACATTATTGTAACAGCAGTGGTGCAGAAATTGCTTTTAACATAGGATCAATGAAGAAACATTTAAAAAATGAACACTTTCAACATGTTGATAAGCCTAATATATCATGATTTGATGGGGATGAATTTATATAGGACACGGTGCTGTGTTGCTGCCATCTTGCTCAGGGATGCTTTCGTTTTCGTAAGAATTCATGCATAAGAGTTGCACTGCTGGCTGTGATGAGTCATTTCCAATATCAGAGTTTACAGACCACCACACTGTTGGGTCACTGTCTAAAATATTCTAGAGAACCATGAAAGTGTTGTAGTTGCAGTTTGTTCTCCGGGGAATGCAACATTTGACAGGGCGCCGCCTTGCTTGCAAGGCATGTTATATTAATGATGTTGATTACATCACCGACTCATCCCAGCCCTAATGTTCTTATTAATGGCTTCATCGGGAAGAAATGAAGGGACCAGGATTAAGTTATTAATGCAAGAAAACCACACTTTAAAATTGCTATGTTTTTTGCGTGTAGGGACACAGCGGGCCAGGAACGGTTCCACACCATCACCACCTCTTACTACAGAGGAGCCATGGGCATCATGCTGGTCTACGACATCACCAATGCCAAGAGCTTCGAAAACATCAGCAAATGGCTGCGCAACATTGATGAGGTAAAAAGGCTCTCTCACTCTCACTCTCTCTCTCACACACACACACACACACACACACCCTCACACAATTCAAACGATAAACAATTCTCGATGCTCTATTTTGGATTTAAATATAATGAGAATTTTTCCTTCAAGTTTGTCTGTAAGATACTGTAGATGTGCCATATTACTTATATAAAATGTGGAAAGATTGCCCCAAAAAAACATTTTCTTGAAAATGTTAAAACAAATAAATAATTGATGATAGACTTTAAGAAGAAATGTCAACAGATCATCGCGATGCATCATAGAATCCATTATTTCTCCCACCTCTAGTAAAACCTCATCAGAGACAACAGGATGTTTTGTGTTGACATGTTTTTTTCTTTATCTGTTGTATCACTTAAAGCGGCTTAAATACTTGGAGGGAATGCAGCCAATGTTGCCAACTAGCCAGCCAGTGTCTGTGCATTGAGCTGTGGAGCAGAGTGTGACTAAATTACATCAGCTGAGCTCGATGTCCGTTTCCATCTGGCTCATTGTAGGAGAACTAGTGGCTGTTCTACCTTGTGAATGTCAGTCGAACCAGACGCTCCACTCCAGACAAAGACATGTCTGAATGTCCAAAGCTCTGTTTGTTTATTCTACATTCTTTATTCATGCTATATAAATGTTTATTATTTACTTTCCTGTTTAGACGCTGAACTGCATGTCGTTGTCTTAGTATTTGTAGTTTTGACTTATGAATATGGTAACAGGCATTGACACAGTAAATATTTTCTGCATATTTAAAAAAAAAAAATTATATATATATATATATATATTTAAAATAGATACATTTGCGCCAGTGTACCGATAACTTATTGCAACAAGCAGTATCATGATATATTGATATTTATCTTGAGATCTGTTGTTTGGAAATGTCTCGTATAATTGTCGTAGCAGAGTTACCGACCAGTTCTCATGCAGACAGGTACAATAACTTCTGACCCTAGTGGCCGTTAGGCTTTGAAATGCAAATATATAAACTATGTGCATGTTTGTTTCATTGCGTCCCTCAATGGCCCTTTGGAATCGTGTGCCAGTGTCGTGCAAATTAAATCAGAGATGAAGCTATGTTTAATAATAATCTACTCTTTCTTCTATATCTTTTCCAGCATGCAAATGAGGACGTTGAGAGGATGCTGCTAGGCAACAAGTGTGACATGGAGGACAAGAGGGTCGTACCAAAAGCCAAGGGGGAGCAGGTGAGATGGTGCAGTCCGCTGCAGCTATAAGCAGCCCATCGTCTTCGATGTCCTGCATTTTGATTGGCTGATTTTTTTGCTGCTACTTTGCAGACACACATTCACTTCATACACATGAATCTAGAAAAACTTTTTTTCATAAGGTCTGCAGTTAATCACAGTTCATTCCAATCTTTTCACTTAGAAAACACCATCATGTATGAAAATTGGACTTGCACTACCACATTAAACTGGTGAAAATAGTTTAAAACCTTCTTTAAATTACTTAAGTTATCTACCAAAACAGTGCCTCATAAAGATATAGAATGTGCAGTAAGCTGCGGTTTGTTTTTTGCATGCCATAAAGGCTTATATGTCTCCGCCAGTGACGACTAAGACTACTCAATCAATATTTTCTTGGGACATAAGCCATCTAAATTGAATCGATGAAAAAAGGAATACTTTTAAAAGTAAAAAATAAATAAATAAATGTTTTTGTACAACCCACGTGCAGTTACACAAGTAAGCTGTTTTTGCTGCAGTGTAAAGGTCATAGAATAACTGTACTTTGTAGACCAGCTCGGAGGATCAGGGTCGAGTAATGTGAGCCTCTTTAGTGTCTTAACAAGTACAGTTGAGGTGCCCTTAAGCAGGCCAAAAACACCAGAGGCCTTGTATCCATGTCCTTGTCAGCATTATTTGGGGACACAAAGCTTACACCTAGAGGCATAATTAAACTGTACATAGGAATGATTCTATTAAAAATATACATGTAGTGTAATTTTGTAAATGATAGGCTTGCTTTTGGAGTATAGCATATCACTGAGCAGATATTTCCTGGTGCTAAACAGTCTTGCTGCTTGCTTCGAACTGTGTCAGAACAATGTCAGACATCTACGCTAGTAGAAATATAGTAGAAATATCAAGGCCCATCATTTTTGAAAGCTGTGTGGGTTGTAACTGAGTCAGTCTGAAGCTCTGCACACCACTGCTGCTGTTACTAGATGGACAGTAGACGTTGAAATATGGGGACTGATTCTTGACACGCATCTCTGAAACTTATTTTGACACTTAACAAAAATAGTAATATACAAGAAAATAGTAAGCAGGACTTGTCGTTAAAAGCTAAATTATTAAGACATATAGTTGCTGCGCTGTACAGCGGCTACGGTAGAAGTTTACCTAAAAATGCATCGTATCAAAACTCACAAAATGAGATGTAAATATCCACTTTTCAGGATTCAATTTTTCTGACATTGCAGTCATCGCTTACTTCCCTTCTGGCAGTCTGTTAGAACCTGTATTTCATGTATTTGTCCAGTCAAATGCAAAACATTTCTTCTTGGGTATTAAAGCAGAATTGGAATTTGTGTTTGTGTATTTTCTCCTTTTTTAGGGGGAAGTCACTTTGGTGACTTGTGCGTTTGTCCATGTGACTTACTGTACTGTTCATGTCCTTGATTTGCATATAAACGTTTATATTCCAGCAGAGCGTGGCCCGTTTCAGCTCTGAGAGGTTTCAGCTCATCAACCAGAACAAGTCAAAACGTGTGGGGGTTTTGGGCCTTTAAGAACTCTGGCTAATTGTACCAAAGCAAACGAGCAATGACCAGTCAGTCTACAGATCTAGCGACATCAGATACAGATCTGCTTACTCACACTCGCTCACATACCCAACTAGAACAGACGTGTGTGTGTGTCTGTGTGTGTGTATACGGTTGACTGTGATACCTGATCCTGTTCTGCTTTATTTTTGGACTGAACTTTGTTCAACCCAATCTGCAATCATGGTTCTTAACTCGCCCCGCTCTCTTCTCCACAGATCGCGAGGGAGCACGGCATTAGGTTTTTTGAGACGAGTGCTAAGGCCAACATCAACATCGAGAAGGCTTTCCTCACGTTAGCAGAAGACATTCTCAGAAAGGTAAAATAATGTCCTATAAAAGTGTTTGGACAGTCACTTTCTACTATAACGGCAACAACAATCATGCTTTTATTTGAATTGTTGATATTTCCTGGGAATCCGGTATCGCTTTAGAGAAGAAATGTTTTGTTTATCTTGAGGGAAATGGCTTCGGGGCAGTGGCAGCACAAAGGGTGCAAATATCAAAATGTAAGATAACAAACCTATTAGTGGTTGACTTGTTTATATAGATAGGTAGCATTACAGGAATCAGCTTATTTATTTTTATTAGTAATGGAATTAATATTTTTCTCCACGTAACCATTCCATAGCTGTGCTCATTGTAGATGAACTTAACCTGCAGTCAGAGGCTTATTGTGATGCTAATTGTAAACAGAAGTGTATCTGATTTAGCTGTAATGACAGTGTTCTGCCAACTTTAAATGGCTAAGCGGTGCGCTAACAGGTGGTGGTGTCCCTGCTGGTGTTAATCAAATGAAGGAGCAAGAGCTTCATCCTTTACCACATAGTAGCTTTATAAATGTTAAGTATGGTCGGGATAGAGAATGTAGTCTGACAACATGCCGGTCTTTAACTTCAGTAAAGTGTTCTTAAATGAGTAAATTATAGCCATTGTATAAAAATACCTGCACATAACACCCAGTTTATTATCGGGCTGTACACAAATTATTTGGCAAATATTTCTGTTAGAAGATATTATTCATGACCTCCGCCCAGCTACATTTTGAGTCCAGCACACCTGCCCATACTAAATTGCCTACATGTAAAATCTCATGTTTTACCTGCAAGACTTAGTGAAAACATGATGTTTCCACACAAAGCACTAAAAAAAGTGTGTGTGTCACACTGGACGGCTGTGGATGAAGTGGCACCAGCGTCTGGTTCAAGTGCTGTGAAGTGAAGCTTCTCTCTCCGACTAATAAAATAAGGTCCGACTCAGGAAGGCTTCTCGATTGATGATTTAGATTTCTCATCACTAATTTCCTACATTATAAACACTCAATTATTAACTCTGTGGTGAGCAGTAATATTCAATATCAGGCACATTCCAGCAAATCATTGCTATTTTTACATTATTGCTGACGACAATGTAAAAATGATTTTAAGATACTCACAGTGTGCTTACTCACAGAACAAGTGTAAGGAATTATTTATTGAAATTTACAGTTAAAATCAAGGAACAAAACTGAGTAAAGGTAGGTTAGGTGTATATATATAAATATTCAACTATTATGTACATGCAAGTTGGTGAAAATATGCAACAATGAACATCAACGTACCTCTATATGGGAGTACAAATCTTTTTGTATATTTGAAATGCATTCACACCAATCACAAAGCTAGACACCAGAGTGGGCTTACCACTGCGGATAAAAGGATGCCAAATTAACCCCCAAAAATGGTTAGGTCTGTGTGCAAGACAACTTTTAAAATGCTAGTTTTCTGTATGGAGTTTGGATGGATTGTTGGTAGGCTATGCTAACACTGTGGCTGCTCCATCAACGCTTACAATAAGGTCATCGAGACATAAATACGACCGCGACCTTGTTGTTTGTACCAGACAGTCTCTGGTTCATAAACATAATTTTGTTTGGTCTCTGTTCTAACGTGAGCTTCTATTGTAGAGTGCTGGGTGAACACAGACCGCGACAATATGTTTTGTCTCCGTTTCTGATTCTTTCCCATGATGGTATAATGCAAATTGCTCACTCGAGTTGAAATAAGCAAATCTGATGAAATTTGCCTCCCTTCGTGTCTTTACATTGACTTTGTATGCAATGGCAACTTGCAAAAAAAACTTGTGACGCCCCATGTAAGAATATTTCATGTGTTTCAAATAACGTACCTTTTGCGTTGTTTCGACAGACGCCTGTAAAAGAGCCCAACAGTGAAAACGTCGACATCAGCAGCGGAGGCGGAGTCACAGGCTGGAAGAGCAAGTGCTGCAGTTGAACAACTCCTCGGTTTCACTCATACTAACGCACACAATCACACAAAAACACACTCAAACATTTTCTCTCTCTTTCTCTCTCTCTCTCTCTCTCTCTCTCTCTCTCTCTAACTGCTAACTCTAACTCTCTCGCTCTCTTAACATGTCTCATGAGTTTTCTTGCACACTGACACTCTGTCTGTCTCTTTATCGGAGTAAAACAATAAACCACTTCACTCGTCTTACCCCCTCCTCCCCCCTCCACCATATTCTTCCACATCTGATGATCATTTTTATTTTGGATAAAAAGAGAAATCCAGTCACGTTTCTTGTCATTTGTTTTTAAAGTTGTAAAAAAAAAAAAAAAAAAAAAAAAGAGTGTGAAAAGACAACATTTTTAATATTTCCTTTGCTTGAGCTCACCTGGTTGGACACCCTTACCCACCCTTAACCCCACCCCCACCCACAGCACTCTCCTTCAGTCAGAGGAAATCAATAAAAGAAAATGAAACAAAAAAAAAGGACAAATGTAGGATTAACATTTTGTATACTTCGTGGGTTTTCTGTTGTCTAACCGTATTTGGTCATTTACAATTTGTTACCAAGTGACAGAGGCGTGGCTAGCTCCTTTTGTAAGTGGGGGTTTATTTTGTCCTGTGCCTTATATGGAAGACAGGGGCGGGGCTGTGTGGTGGGCGGAGCCACATCCACCCAATGAAATTACAGTTTAATATTTTGTTGGTTCAGGCTCCTGCCATAAGGACGCCGCAACTGAAGCAGAAGCGTTTGAATTTCTCCTCCAGCCAAGAGAACGGCATTATACAGTATGTCCTGTTTATTGATGTTTTATTTTTATCTGTATGATTTATTTTACTTTTATTTCTTTTTCCCTATTTGGGTTGTTTTTTTTGTTTTGTTTTGTTTTGGTTTTTTTCCCCTGCATGCAGATTTCTTTGGGTTGGAACGTTTCTGTAACGTCGTGTAACGTTTGCCACTGGGTAACTGTGGGCGGGAGGTACACAAGTTCTCTTTGGAAATTCAAACAGTTTTGCAGATCCATTAAAAATAAGCTTGTTTAAGTTAACTTGTTTGTCCTCAATGATGTGTTTCATGTGTTTTCTCAATTCAGATTTTTTTTTTTAAATGGTCTCTTGTTTCCATCCAGTAGATTTTAACACGACTCTGGTGTAATCCAAGACTTCCTCCTGATTTATTGTTTTAGGTCAGAGTTTAAAAATATTTGTTGATCTTTGACCTGCAAAGTTGAGTATCCTAGATGCAAAAGCACAAGTGTAATTCACACTAATGGTGGGTCATTACATTGAGGTGCCCCAGTAAACCATAGCGATGAACTGGCATGGACAATCTGAGGATCCTGACACACGCTGACATAATTGGAATGCAGCCAGTATTGATGTCATTAATAACAACGTTGCTCATTCAGCCTGATAATCAGACTAAGTTACCTCTTCGTAGTTACACAATGCCTCCTGCAGCAACAGGATAATATGGTTAAAAAAAAAACAAAGTGTAGACTTCAACTATTTCTGAGTGAAGTTTAGTTGAAATACTCATTGATAAATGTGTAGGATTCAGCTAGACTCATTCAAAAATTCAGTATCGGTTCACTGTGTCATTACGGTGGTGCAATATCAGAAATTACAAGTCATTAATTTGGTGAAAATTGAGTCACGTCCCTTTATGCCATTAGGGTATAATAATAGGGTATAAAAATATTTTCAGATAATTAAAAAAAAAGGCTTAAGAGCGACTGAACAACTCAACAGATGGATTAGAATTTTATATTTTACCATCTTTGCTCTTATTTAAAACAAACAGGTGAGAAAAGAAATGCATCGATTTAGGGTCAACTGGTGTCAGATAAACTGAAGTCAAAAAGTAGAACTATGCTGCAGTAAAATAGATGACAAAACCACGGGACTGTGCTCTACTGTCTAGAAGGAAAAGAATACATTCAAGCCTCAGAAAATGTGTATTTGCATGAAGATACCTCAAAAACCTTCCCAAATCCCAATTTCACACTACAGTCCTGTTCATATGTCGTATTGAGGAACTTATCAGTAGAAAAAAACGATTTGATTGTGGTCTTTAATTCCACTGTAGCAATTTACAACAGAAATAAAGGAGCAACTCAGGCTGGAGGAAATGAAAGAAAATATACAGAGATTGGGGTAATAAATGCTCAACATGTGTACATAGACATATTTACATGTGTAGGTAAGGCCTTTGGGATTGGGACACTGGAAAGTGTATTGCTGTCTTTGTGTGGCGCCCCCTAGTGGCTGCACATCGTAGGAACAGCCCTAATTATTTACATTATAACCACCAATGGCTAAGGCCTAGTGACCTGGTGGAGGGACCCTCATTTACATATCATATAAAATGATGATTGTTCCTTATTAAACCGGGCCAATAATAATGTGTAGTGCAGACTATGGGGCCATTTATAAAAGTACTTTGTAATGATGTATGTTTACAATGCTAAGCCACTAAAATAATAATTGTTTTTTAATTCTATTTGGGCATTTCTACATCACAATTTCTCAACAGAATATTAAATTAAGAGGAAGATTTGCTTAGATAAAGGTTGTATTCAAGTTAAGGTGTATTTTTGGACAATTTTTGGAAGAAGATAAGTTTGGGATCAAATCATTTCGGGGACCCCTTGCAGTAACTCTGCAGATCCCCTAGGGGTCCCGGATCCCAGGTTGAAGATCTCTGGTCTAAGGGTCAATTGTATAATATTCCAATTTTTAACATTTAACACTATATGCTGATTATTTCATGTTGACCATCAGCTTTTATCTGTATGGCAACTTTGCCCATCATCTCATATATGTAAACGACAGGTGCTCTCAAACTGGGTGGCTGCGACGCCTACAATCACCTTGAAACATGGAGGTCAAGAGGCTCACCATATCAGTCATCAACACAGCAGGCAGGGTCGTCACAGCAGTACAAATAGTATGCTGAAAAATGTGATAAAAAAGTATAGTACACCGAAAAAGTGATGAAAAAAGTCTTAGAATAGTATGTCAAAAAAAGTGATGAAAAAAGGCTTACTATAGTATGTCAAACAAAGTGATGAAAAAAGGCTCACTATAGTATGTCAAACAAAGTGATGAAAAAAGGCTTAGCATAGTATGTTGAAAAAAAGTGATGAAAAAGTCTCAGTATGTTATGTAAAAAAAAAAAGTGTTGAAAAAAGTTAGTATAGTCTGTTGAAAAAAAGTGATGAAAAAGTCTTAGTATAGTATGACACCTGATTCAACTAATTAACTTACCATGGTCTTTAATCAATACTTTGATGAGTTGGATCAGGTGGACACCCCTGGTATAACATGTCAAAAATAGTGATGAAAGTCCAATGTAGTATGTTGGGAAAAGTGACTAGAATTGTTTGTTGAAAAAAGTCATAGTTTAGTATGTTGCATAAAACATGAAGAAAGTGATGTATAGGATGTCAAAAAAGTGACAAAAGTCATACGATGTTGGAAAAAAAATGATGAAAATTCTTAATATAGTGTGTCCAAACAAGTGATGAAATAAGTCATGATAAAGCATGTCGCAGAAAGTCATACTAAAGTGATGAAAAGTCACAGCATGTCGAAAAGTGATGACGTTTTCTCATGATTATCTTTGAAAAAGTAATGAGAAAAGTCATAGTATAGTAAGTCCAAAACGGTCAGCACTATGTTGAAAAAAGTCATAGTACAGTACGTCATAAAATAATCATATTGTTTGTAATAAAATTGTCATAAAACATCATAGTATAGTATATACACCCAAAACCTAATCAGCTCATCTCCGAGTTCAAGTGCTCTTTGCAAAATATGAAGATAAGATTTAGTATTTGTTGGATCTAAATGACCAGTCCAGTAGTCTGTTGTGATACTAATGACAATATAACACGGTTAGTGTGCATGTTGTTTACATTCTTTATTGATCACCCTCTTCCCTGTACCTTACCTCCCAGAGTGCACAAAAATAAAATTCTCTCACTTACGATAAAAACACAAAACCAGTGCAGAATGCCAGTGCTCACCATTCCATAACTACATTCAGAGATCTCTTCCTAAACAAAAAGAAAAAAGTCCAGCGAGTTACAAAATCATCACGTGATGGAGAGCAGTTCTCTCCACCGTCAGTCCATCAATCCAGTTTATCATCTTTTTTAAAATGGGTACAGAAAAACACAATAAACTCAACACATAACAGTCGGCTGTGGTGATTCTCAAAGACAGGAAATAAGTCAATTATTTTTCGAAGGAATTGGGTAACAAGCCTCTTCCAGATCATATAGGATGAAGTGGTTCGGTGCTTAAAATAAAAGGCTTTTCCGGCTGATCGTGCGATAACAATAAAAACCTATTCCACCGCATTGTGATGGTTATTTTCTAAACGTGGGTTATTGCAAAATTAAAAGTCAAAATCCTCCTATTTAGTGCTTTGGTTGAGAGACGAGCATGAAGTTTAGTGAGGCAAAAATAATCATCTATTCAGAGTCTTGTGAGTTCGTACCATTTGGGTGAATGGGACAGAGAAGCACAACATGTTGACAGAAGGCAGCAGCAGTGGACACTGACGAGGGCCTGCCCTAAGAAAAAAAATCAGCTGACAGGGAAGAGTAATATTTACATCAACTGTATACAACATAATTTATAAATACATATTAAGTATAAATTAGAAAAATAAAAACAAAAACCTACTGTAGTTCAATCAGCTACTGCTACTCTCATTTTTATAATGCCAGTCTGATTATTAACCCTCTTTATATTTGGTGAAAGATAACAAAAAAAAAATCAAAAAGGCACAGCAATGAATTAGCACAATTTATCCCTGCAAATTACTATGAAACACTAAATCCCCATTACAACAGACATTACAATATAAATTAATACATTTTCAAACCAATAAATGTAATTCCAATAACAACACAAATCCCACACTCAAACAGCAGCTACACTAGCATCACCATTTACAATTTTCTTAAATAAATTAAGGCTTTAAGGGGAGTTTGAGAGCGCGTCAAAGAGAGCAGCCTGATTCTTTTTTCAGCTTTCTGTTCCTCGGGCAGTGGAAGAATGTACAAATATCATACGGTGTACCTTTCACATACTGAAAGCAACAGTATGGGGAAAAGAAAAAAACGTATTTACTTTAAGCGTAGAGTTAAATGTGTAGGTAGACCCGTCTCTCGTTTTGTATGGTAAAAGTCAACAGGTGGTTAGATCAGCGTAAAGACTGGAAGCAACTAGCCTGGCTCTGTCAAAAGCACCCCCCACGATCTCTAAAGCTCACTGTAGCTGCATATACAAGTGCAGTAATGATCGAAAACCTGGCAAGAAAGCGAAAAAGCATGTTTTCCCAAAATGCCTCCGATTATTGCTCTATTTTGTAGTGTGAACTTGTAGTTGATGAAAGTCAATGTGCTGCAGAATGTTGTGGCTGCTCTTGGAAACATTCCTACGTTCAAGGATTTCAACGCTGTACCACTGCATTCCCTTCTCACGCAGGCAAACACCCTCCGCAAACTCGTTGTGTACATGCAGCCCAGCACGGCTCAGGTGTTACACGTAGACCAGGTCTCGGCCCTGAGTCGCTGCGCTACCAGCTGCCTCCCCCGCCGGGGCCTCCAAGTCTGTCTCATCCTCGTTATAGCCCTCGTACTCGATGGGTTTGGGGCAGCTGTATGGGTGGCCGTTGTCGTCGAAGAAGCGGCGGAAGGTGAACTCGTAGAAGGCGTGTTCGGGGTGCTTGCCGTTTCGGAACCAGCAGTTGAGGGTGTCGTTGAGGTTGTCCTCGTCGCCGCTGTCGTTGCTCCACAGTTTGTCCGGGTCCACGGGGTCGAAGTTGGAGGTGTCTGTGGAGTGAGCGATGGTGGGGATGTACGGCGCCACCTGCTGCCGCAGGTCGCAGGAGAAGTCGATGTTCTTGAAAAAGGGATGAGCTTTGATTTCGTCCGCACCGTTCTTGCCAAGACGGTCTTCGGGGCTGCGGCACAAATTCACGATGAGATCCGACGCCTCGGGGCTGAGCTTGGCCGGCGGGGGAATGTGCAGCATGCTTTTCCAGTTTATCACCTGATCAACAGCAGAGAGCAGACAGCAGACAGTAAGAAAAAACAAAGCGTCCGGAGATACATTTTACTGCAGGTGCTTTACATACCTTCTTCTGTGTCTCCAGGGGTGTGGTCGCTAAGAAGGGAGGCTGTCCGACAACCATTTCATACAAGATGACACCAACACTCCACCAATCACAGAGCTGGGTGTATCCTGGAGAAGATTTCAGTCATTTGTACATCAGTCACACTGCAACAGCATCTCTCAGAGGGGTTTTTAAAGTGTCTAGTCAAGAAGGGACACCAAAAATAACCATACAGTAAACAGTAAACCCTCTAGCTGCGGTCCACTGTACCTGTTCGGAGCAGCACTTCCGGTGCTATATAGTTTGGTGTCCCCACCAGTGAATGTGCCAAACAGCGCTGGTGCTGCCGGGCCTTCCTCCTCTCCAGAGGCTTCAGACGGTCTGTACAGCGGCAGTTGGAAGCGTCTTCCCACTCCTTACTGAAATCCATGCTGTCCTGCCTCACATGATCACCTTGAAGACATCAACTCTCGTTACCTTGCTCATTATAAAACAGCCAGTCAACCGTTAAACTCTTTCATATGTCCCTGCATTTAGCATTTTGAAGGTAACACGTTATAATAACGTTAACATTAATAAACGGTAGATTAATGAGTTAATTAAACACACATAACTTTAAAAAGTGATACCTACCACTCTGGTAATACTTTGAGTCATGCGTCCAGCGGAAGCCGGTGCAAAGGCCGAAGTCAGTCAGTTTAATGTGTCCGTCTCTGTCTATGAGGATGTTATCAGGCTTGATGTCTCGGTGGATGAAGCCCATCTTGTGGACGCTTTCCACAGCACATGTGAGCTCTGCGATGTAGAACTGGGCCAGCTCTTCTTTGAAAATGTCGAGCCGGATGAGGAGGCTCATCATGTCTCCTCCAGGAATGTACTCCATGACAAAGTACAGGTTGTCCTTGTCTTGGAAAGAGTAGTAGAGACGCACCACCCACTCATTGTCTGCCTCAGCCAGGATGTCCCTCTCGGCCTTAACGTGGGCCACCTGGTTCCTCAGCAGCACGTCTTTCTTGCGGAGCGTTTTCATGGCGTATAGTGCTCCCGTGTCCTCTTTCCTGGCCAAGCACACCTCACCGAAGGCTCCAATGCCGAGGGTTTTGATTCGTTTGAACATGGACTTATCCATCTTGGCTCGCTTTAGCCGGATGTAGTTGGACTCTTTCTGGCAGAGCATCATACGCATTTGCTCCTGAGCTTCTGAAGACAAACCCACCTGATCACGGGACAGAAAAAAATTAGTTGATGGCACAGTAAATCTACAAATCGCTTAAAAAAAAAAAGAACGAAAAGTTGTATAAAAAAACATGTATCCCTGGTTAGATATACATTAGCATACATTTTTTAAACTTGAGTTATAGAGGTAAACCAGTGCAAAATGCATTTAAAATGATCTGTAAGTGCAAACATTTTGTATGTTCCTCATGTGTTAATCATCAAAAAGATGAACAGGCAGTGACATGATGAGTGAGATGGACTGACATGCATTTCCCTCAACCACTGGGGCCAACATGCTGCATATTTACAACACAAAGACAAAGTGTGGACTATTCTGTCACAGAACAGCATAGATACCGTTACCTTTTCATATCAGCTATTAGTGACAGCAAGGAAAGACAAGAAGAGAAAGTACAGCTGAGAAAAAATAGAAAAGCGTGAAAAAGACATGTCAAAGACAGATAATACAGTGATGACAAGATAAGGAAAAGGGTTCAGAAAGAGTCGAGCGTATTTCTTCAAACAGAAAAATGTGAAATATATTAATTTATATGGCTGTTGAAATTCTCACCCTTTGCATCTCACTTTCCAGCTGCTTCCTCCTCCGAATCCTCTGCTGATGGTTCTTCAGGATATTCTCCACATGTTGTTCCATGAAGAACTTGAAGGCCTGAGGGGAGTACAATGCCACTCTTCCAGATTCCCCTCTAGGCTCTTCGTCTTTCTTGTTACGGCGGACAGGAACGGGCGATGTAGTAATTTGCTTATTCTCCTTCTCTGTTGCGGCGATGCTTTCCGCCATCTTGTCTCGGGAGGATTCAACGCTGCTGCTCTCCTCTTCAGTCGGCTCCTCTCTGCCCGTGCCGAGCTTATTGACCGCTGGATCGTATGCAGGGGGGCAGGGTGCAGCTTGCTGTTGGAGGAGATGCTTAGGATAGGGCGGAGGGGGGCCCTGGTAGCTGGGAACTTCTGCTACAACAGGGATCTGAGGTACAGGGGCTGGGGGTTCTGGGTAAGCAGGTGCAGCTGGAGGCTGCTGCATCCATGGAGGGTGTGTGGGAGCCACAGCAGTGTGTAACTCGGGTTTCTGGACACGCATGCTCTTGACTGGCTGCAGAATGGGAGCCTGGGTGATGGCAGTGACTGTGGTGGCAGAGGGCTGGGTGCTGGATGGATGCGCCTGTCTGCTGTTCAGCTGGTGGTTGTTGAAGGAATTAGAGCGGACCGGCATGTTGTGCTGCCATGACGGGGACAGATCCTGGTTGCTGCTGTTGCCAGAAGAAGACTGGGGCTGGTTGGGGTTCAGAGGAGCTTGGGACCAGGACTGAGGAGGACCTATGTTATACATGTCAAGGTTGTGACTGTTCCGGTTGGGAACCATCATGGAGTGAGGGACGTTTCCACCGTTGGCATAAGAGGGGGAGGATGCAGGTCCTCCTGACTGCATCTGCTGGTCAGTGGGACTGTGCCGGCTGCTCTGGTTAACCGGATATGGAGGAGGAGGAGGCTGTCTGCTGTAGTCTGGCTGCGGGGAGCCATTCTGAGACCAGCTGGGGGGAAAGGTGAACTTATTTCCCCCAGGGATCTGCATGATGATTGGCTGGTGTCCCACGGGTACTGGGCTGATACCTCGCTGGTTTGGAGGTGCTGACGATTGGTATCCTTCAGGCCAGGCACCCTGGGGTACCGGAGAGATGCGTGGCACAAGGTAATCCATGTTGCCAGAGTAGCGCTTGGTTGAGGGGTTGCTGTCCCAGGAGGACGCAGGAGGCATTGAACCACGGTTTGGTGGTGGTGTGACGCTGCGCACCTGGGGCGGCAGTGGAGGATTCACTCTCTGGCTGTTAGCAGGGTGACCCTGTGGGAAGGCAGGAGGTGGCCCGGGGCTGTCTGAGCGGTACATCTTTCCATCCACCATGAGAGGACCATGTCGAGGCGCCAACGACTCTTTAGAGCCTTTCCAGCTTGGCCTCCTCAGCACAGCCTGTTGGATGTGAGAAGATCCTATAGACACATAAAGGGATGGGATTAGTGTGGCACTGGATCCTTGTGACTGCAATAATTAAAACAAAAGTTAATTTAAAACTATCCAACTACATTTTTGACATAGTTATACTGTGTAAAAATGTTATATAACATGGACACATTGGAAGTGCGTGCTCACTCAAGACACACTAATTGACTTGGTATGTATACTGTTACTAAATCCAGTAGGAATGAAAAAAATGAGGTCCAACCTGTAGTAGTACATGGCTAGTAATACGATTTACTGTCATTATGAATGCAAACAAAAAACAATTTTCAGTAAATGTCTTCCATACAGATACAATGACTCATTCTCTTTTTGTCAGCATGTATCGTAATGTCTTTAAGCAAACATAGCAAATTCTGCAAACGATATTAAAGTGGTATGAACACACCTGGATGGAAAATATTTAGAAGAAAGCCAGCGTTTAGTTCCAGTGGACAGTTACGTACCTGGAGCTTTCAGACCTGTAGTGTTGGGGTTGGCAACAACCATCTGTTCCCACATTGAGTCCTGGTAGATGACTGCCCCCATACTGCGGATGTTACTCTGTTTAATGTCAAAAGAGAACAGTTAATATTTAGAGTTTGGGAAATGAAATCATGACAAGATGCAAATTAACTAAAAATATATTTAATAAAAGGACTTTTTGCTGAACAGTTTTGCTTCTTTTCAGTCTTCAAAACTAATGTAAATGGACTACAAGGTAGAAATAATCATTTTTATTATTGCTCCATCTGGACATTACTTTCTAGGTGATTAAATTAGTTTTTGTTTGTCTATAAAATGTAAGAAAACAGTGAAAAAAATCCAAAGTGCAAAGAACCCCAAATATGCTTATAAAAACAGAAAAACACAGCATATTAACAAATTGAAGATGAAGCTGAAACCAGACAATGTTTGGAGGTTTTTCATAAAATAACTAATAATAATTAAAATAATTACAGAATAATCAAACCAGCCGATTAATTAACTGTTACAGCTCAGAAAAGGATGGTTAGGTTTTCTTTCCCCTACATTTTATATTTGCAACTGAAAAACACTGCACTGCATATTGTGCCACTTCATTCCTGGATTGCGCACACCGTCTCAAAACAAGGTGCACCTGCTAAATGAGGAACGTCTTTTGTATTGTCACCTGCACAAGCTTGTCATTCCACTTTGCATACTTTTCATTTTTCAAATAATTCTCCGGTAAAGGAAGAGCACAGAGTGATTATTATTCACTCTGTGCTCTTAAATTACCCCACAGTCCTTCGCAAAAACTCGAGTGACAAAATAAAACACAAAAACATCTCACCTCCTCAAATCCAGCACAGGGGAGCTCCAGCGACGTGTGTTTGTTCATTTCGGGGCCTGAAGTACTGGGCTCATTGGCGAAAGGCATGAGAGATTTGCGGATCTCCTGTAATGCCTTGTGGTAGGGGTTTTTGGGGTTGCTGCAGCGCCCCTGCTGCCTTGGGTCCTCAGTAAGCATTTTCCCAGCTCCTCCAACATCCACTTTCGGTGGGTCCGAGGGCTTGGACAAGTTACGCAGGCTGTTCCGTATCTCCTGCAGCATGTGTTGGCTGTTGCCGCTGAAGTTGCTGGCGGGGAACGTTTTGGGTCTCATCTGTCTGTATCCTTCGGGTTTCTCTCCTCTCTTCATGTAAGAGCATGTATGATGACGATGAAGGGGATGAAGAGTATGTTACTCAGTCCAGGGTTGCAGCACAGGTCAGCAGATGTCTCCAACGACTGATTTCACATCTGCATGCTGCTGACAGAAATGTACAATGCGAGATGAGCAGGCGTCCAGGTACACGTGTCATGTTACAGAACAGGTCCGGCAAATCAGACGTGTGGAAATTACCAATTAACTGGTACTATCAGATGAATATTAGCTAGCGCTTTGTGATGATTATTATGAGGCAGACTGACAATTTGGGGATTTCAAATGAACCAATAGCTCAAAAGAAATCTGGTTTTAGTGGTTCACCATTGCACTTCAAGCTAAGCTCGTTGTTAAAAGCTTTAACGCTGAGAAACGTGCCCCAGAATAAAAAGGTACGTTGTTCCTTCACAAAACCATGAGCCTGTTCACCTGCTAGCGTCGTTAGCAGCTAGAGCTAACAGAGCGCTACGTTAACTCGAATGCTCGTGTCAAGAGCTGTAAAATTAAACGCTTAAATTGTTTGTCACGTTCGCTGAAATGTGTCCAACGTACAGACACGAGACCTGCAAACTCGTGTCGTCACAATTTCACTTTGCTCAAAATAAAACGGCGCAGCAGATCCTCCGCGGCCTGTTTGTTAAAGGCATCCATTTGCTGCTAGGCTAATTCAACAACAGGTTGCGAACTAGCGTTAGCTGCTAGCTAAGACCACAACTGGCAACAGTTAGTTAGCCGTTAGCCGTGTTTGACAACTCACCAGTGTCTGTAGATGTTGGTTTCCTATTTGGACAAAAAACGATATTTCCTTGACCTTTCGCGGAATAAAGGACGCGATTTTGTCTTAAAATATCCTTGTTGTACCGAGCTGGCTGGCCCTAGTCGTGTTAAAATTCCTGGGATGTCTGAATGACAAGTACAACAGCAACAAGTTAACGAAGAAGAATCGCTACGCACTTCCGATTGTTATAGATTTCAAAATAAAATGAGGAAAGTCATGTATGAGGATAGTTGTAAGAACTGTTCTCACACAGATGAACACATTAAGAAGTTTTAACCATACCACGAATTACAAATTTCATATAAAATAACAAAAATAGAACAAACGAACACATTGTATATCAAATACAAATAGAAACATAATACATGTGCGCACATCCTCCAAAACACGCAAGTATAAGAAATAAATATAAAATGGACTCACCAGGCATTTGTGTTTAAGATTTTTATTTATTTATTTCAAAACAGTTTGAAATGATATCCATACAAAAGTACTGCAGAGCCAGAATACGCTGCTTGGAATTATCTACACACAACATGATCCATTAATGAATCCATCCAGAAATTAGCCAATATAATGTGTATGCAACATTATATGGCATTTTGGTCAACCTGTATGCTCAAATTAAGCAATAAAACCTGCGTTCATGACTGGACCGGACAACAAATAAACAGATCTTCATCCACACGAACAACTCTTTTAAACTGGGACCTGTCTGTTAACAAAGATAGCCTCTCCGTCAGTCCCACAGACAAGACATTGTCCAAGTACGTCCAAACTGTTGACAGACAGTGTCTGGCTGGGCAGCATGTGCGTCGTCTCCAGACGGCCTTTACTGGAATCACCGCTGAGCCACGCACTGATGAGGGACTGGTTCCCTCCAGCCGGAGCCATCGCACTGCGAGATATCATGCTGTTGTTCCTGCCACCTGGAAAACAATAAACATCTCTATTAATATTTAAAATGATTTAGCTCTTTGTTATCTGTATCATGCTAGCTGAATCAGTGTGCGCTGACATTTTAACCGGTCTTCAACATTCAACACTGTATGCTACTTAATTAAAAACATAATAGTTAAAAAACTTAACCCCAGGAACTATCCAGATGTTTATTGCATTTTCCTTAATTTATAATTAAAACAATATAACCTCTGGCATCAACTAAAAATGCTGCACAGACTATTCATCTTTTACTGTGGCATCATGTTAGAATATTAATGTTGATAGAAATGATTTTAGAATGGCTTAAGATACCTGGATCAAACCGGCTTTTGCACCTTTTCCCATCAGCCAAACTCCCATTTGAGCATCTTTTTTCCCCCCATAGCCCCATAACACTTACATTAAATATCTGATGAATGGTTTGTTGGCTTATGATGGTAAAATTCAGCTTTTACATCCTTTTTTGCAGTAAAATACTGTTTTTTAGCAGCACTTTGTGGTTTCATTTCTTTGGAAAATGCCGTTTGTTAAACTGAATACCAGACAGAAATGTTTTTTAATTGCCTTGCAAGAAGGAGGGCATATCTGAATGTGTGGAAGTCTCCCAGTGCAGCAGTGAACCGTCCTCCGAGCATGTGAACAGATGATCTGGGTTAGTTGGGTGGAAGTGGACTTCCCACACTGTAGAGAAAACCAAAGAAAAATGTACATTAAAAACAACACAAATATTATATATATACTGTATATTTGAACATGTCAGAATTAATTTTGTTTCAAACTCTTTCATCTGCCTCCAGTAAAATCTTACTTTCGGCAGAGTGTGCCTCCATGATGGAGAACGGGGTACTGCCTTGCCTCACATCCCAGACACAGAGCATGCCGTCCTGCCCTCCTGTGGCAACGATGTGCTGTTGGTTCGGATGTCTGTCAATACAATGCAGAGGGACTCTATCCCCTGACCTGAAAGGAAAACAACTTATTTCAACTGAAGGAAAGAGCTGAACAGAAAACTAAACATGTAGAGATGTAATTGATTTGGTGAGAACGGGGGAGATCTTACAAGGACAGAATCTGGGACGGTGAGTTGCTCTTTTGTCTGAAGTCCCACAGCTTGAGTTGGCCGATAGAGTTCACCGTCAAAATCTCTGTTGTCCTCAGGTAGGTCACAGCATGAATCGTGCTGCTGTCCGCATTCTCTGTCCAACGTTAAAGAGTTAAAAAAAAAAAAAAAAAAGTTTGTCACATCATCCTCTATGCCATACATGACCTGAAGACACTATCATATGCTAGAAATTGTAATTCTGTGTCTTTTTTAAATGCGATCTCAATCTCACCTATGACTCGAATCACTCCCTCCTGGTCGGCCCTGAAGACCATGATCTTGCCATCTTCGCCAACCGTAACGATCTCAGGACTGCTGCACACAACACCGGTACAGGGAGCGTTGTCACAAGGGTAACGGTGTGCTCTTGGCCAGCGCTGAGAAATCGAGATTGTCTGCAGACGAGAGAGAGAGAGAGAGAGAGGACATAGAAGAATCAGAATTTTCTCAAACCACAGGTACGTCATAGATCCGGTTAAGCACTGTGTGCAACATGCACTTCCTTGAACTGCCACATATTTATGTAGACATTCCGTAGTCTGTTGATGTGACTTTAGTCATGTTACAGAAGGTTTTATAAAGTCATTAATAACATACCTCGAGGACATGTCAATCTGTTTATGCCTTACACAACGACCTCAGAAATACAGACATGTAAATGTGTACCTGACTGTTTTGGTGGTGGTGAAAAATGGTGACTGCTCCCGTAGACGATGTTGTGACAATTCTGTCCTGGTCCAAAAACTGTAACAATAAATAAAAATGGTTTATTAAAAAAAGAAAAGAAAAGAGAAGTTAGTCCAGTATTGAAGTGAATCAGAATACTTCATTAATCCCTCAGGAAATCGTACCGCTGCATTAGAGTTAGAATGGAAACAAACAAACTCATACATCAAGGGCCTATAGACAAAGAGACAAGTCATTTACAGTTAAATGGTCAAAAAAGTATAAAAGTATAAAATAATGACATAGAAAAGTATAAAAATAATGGCACCACATTTCTGTAATGTATGTACAATGCATGAATATTAAAACATTTGAAAGTCCATTTGTGCATCTGCTGTTGAGGTAGCAGTAGTAGTAGTAGTAGTAGTATTGAGGTAGTAGTATTGTACAATAAAGTGCACATAAGTATTATTATTATAAAGTTCGACAGTTATACTGTCAGACAGTAATGTAGTGTGTTGTTCTCTGAAACAAAACAATGACAGAGACAAATCCCTTTAAATGTGTTGCACTTCATAATAATAATAATGTATGTCTTCATTCTGTCAGCGAAACAAAACATAACTGAATTAATGATCCCGGAAAGACAAGTTGGCAACGGTGGCTTTCTAAATTAAATGTTGGCAAGGGCCCCAGATTTTAAAAGCTGGTACTTTGGCTCAGGGCGTCTTACTTGAAGGTCCAGGACATCTCCGTCATGTTTGTGTTCACATAGAAGCTGCGGGTCTCCTTCAAATCCATCGTCCATGTCAGAACCTCCATGATTCCCGATGGACCAAAAGGAAATCTTGTTATCCTACAAGAGACGGAAATGACAGCAATGCAGGTCCAGAGTAAATCCAACTGACTTGTTGTCATACTAACCGTAAATCCAGCAGTTATAAGTAAAAAGTAAATAGCTAATATTACGTTCGTTCAACCACGACGTTACGATTCATAACGTCTTCAGTCGCGTTTTGTCAAGCAAAAAAATCACACCACACATCGTTATTATTAACGTTGAATGACAGTTAGCCGACCTCGTTGTCCCACGAGCCCGTCGCAAAGATATCCGGTTGCTGCAAAGACGAATGCGAGACAAGTCGCCATCTGGTTTTACTGATTTTCTGGGACACGTACTTCGCATTTATACTCTCCATTGTTTCAAAAATAATCGGAGAGAGAGGGAGAGAGCTGGAGCTAGCTTAGCATTCATGTGCCACTGCCAAAGCAGAGTGTACCCGCCCGCTACTTTGTACGTGACTACGGTGGCCTAGCAAGGTCAAACTTCATAATCAGGCGAGTTTTCGCACATTAACTTCTAACACGGACAGTTCGCTAATGTAGAGTATATACTATAGTATAATACAGAGTATTTATGCTATTAACACACACACACATTACTATTTGTAATTCGGTGATAATATACTACCATTTACTTACTTTATTTTTTATTTATACTATTATACTATTATTTGTATTGGTTGTAATTAAAATGGATAACATATAGCCATTTAATCACAATGCTGTTACATTAGATTACATTACATTAATCCAAAGTGACTTCCACTATGTGCAGTCAATCGTGGGGGTACAAACCCAGACAAGCAAGAATCATGTACCGGTAAGTACATTAGCTTCAATTAAGCCAAACTAGCAGTGCTACATATAAGTGCAGGATGTAAGTGGAAGTTTTTAACAATTTTTTTGCTAAGTATATAAACCATCTTCTTAACCGAGGTGCAGCCAGAAGAGATGTGTTTTTAGTCTTTGGTGGAAAATGTGTAGACTTTCTGCTTTCCATATGTCAATGGGACAGTAATATATATATATATAAAACAGTCATTAAAAAAATAAATAAAATACTATTAACAAGCCTCGCACTCCCCCTACCGGCCACCGTCTATGCTACTGCGGCAAATCCGATCATGCACAAGCGATGTGGCTCATTTTCTGTAAAATTGACTTGAGTTGAAGAAAGAGATGAATCATTTGCTAAACACGTCAAAGTTGTGCATTAGGACGTGTGTCGGTGAAATCTCTTCGGATGTCTAGTGACGTCTCCGCCGCTCCGCCGTCCGCTCTGGAGGTCGTCAGCTTCGTTGGCAAAACGGTCGGCGCAGGCGCGGCACTGACAGCTGCTGTCTACCTACTCCGCAAAGTGTGTGTAATAATGGCCTGGAAATCCGGAGGAGCCAGCCACGCAGAGCTTGTTAACAACCTCCGCAGTGAGTCCTAATGTTCAGCACGGCGGCGGCGCCTTCGTAGACAGATCGCCCGAAACCGGTTTAGTCCTGTAGTCTTGGGGTTTTATTTATCGCGGGAGCAGCGGGGACGCTAGCTCGCTGGTTGCTAAGCTATGTTGTTGTTGACCTAGCGTTACCTCTCTCCACCCCTTTTCCCGAACCACGTTTACGCCGTTGCATGCCTCCCGAATGCAAATAAACGAGTTACAGATAAAGACGCACATAATCTAACGCCTCACATCATTTTGTATCTGAAGTTTTGCGTTATGCTAGCTTAGCCTGCTAGCTCTATGTGCGTCATTTGGAACGCTGTAGCTAGCGATAGCATCGGTGCTAAGTGCCCTGCCCACATTTCATTGACGGCTACTATCTCTGTGCCAGTCGCTTGAATGTTGATATGAACGACACACCGACCAGCTGGAAACGTGAGGCTGGTTTCTACATCGCCTTTGTTAGCGGCTGACAGCTTGGTGTGTCACAGTGGCAGTTAAAGAAAAAAAAAACCCAACCACAGTGACTCAGTGTAACGTTGCTAGGCGGCTGCTATCTGCTGCTCGGTCCACTGTGGTCGATGGCTTCAGCGCCACATGGTTTACTCAGCAGTCAGAGCCACGGTGCCTCGTGCTGTTTAGAGGGGACATCAGGGTTTTACATGCAAGCTTTGATCTGACGCGATGACTAAAACGATCCGACACGTGATGATATCTGCAGACTTGAATCCACTTTCAGTATAAAGTATCTAAGTGACCTGGGCTATTAATATTCTGTGCAGGCCGGCAGAGCATTGCAACCACAAGCTGTCGACACTCATGCTCCATTTGCTTTTTCAACTAAATAATGCATTTTCTTCTTTGTTAATCTGTTAAAGCAGACATGAGTCTGTGTCTCGGTTTATTATTGACCATATGTTGTAATCGTGCATGGTGAAATCATTTTTAAGAAGTGATTATTATCATGCAAAGCTGTGTCATGCACGATATTACAATGCTGGAAATCTACAACAAGTCTTTATATCAGTATAAGATATGTTTTCAAGCTTAAACAAATGCATATATTATTCTCTTTGCTCTATTGATTGCTTTGATTGAACACTTCAGTTGCATAAGCTGGATATAAGCAGGTCACACTGATCCTCAAATGTATTGAAATTGTTTGCATCCCTGTGACCACCAGTGCTCATGACTGGTCAGTACAGGCAGTAATAGGTCACCCAGTTAATTTTTTTCAAACCATGACTGTAAGTGTTACAGCCTAGAAATAACCACAACCTCAGGGGTCTTACACAGACAATTTTGAATTCTGAGAAAGGTTATGATTATGTAGAAAACGGCTTGCTGGTGCATGTTATTTTAATTTCTGATTCCCCATGCAGAGGTCCATCTGGCAGCGTGTGGTTTATTTGTAATGTATCCCGAAGCGACACATAGCTCTGACTGTGAGCGGCGACAGTAACGAGAGCAGCACCGGCTGTCGTTGGCTTTTCCTGCCTTTGGCACTCGCCGTTACAGGAACCTGTTATTGTTCTGAAAACGTCAACGGTTCTTTTTGGAAGCTTTTTTAGTTTCTTCCACCACACGTCAGTTTAAATATGACACTGAGAACATGTTGCCCTACATTTTTCTCTGGTGGTCTCAGATATGATGGTGATTTTTAATGTTTTTTCTTTGTCTCAGTACTTTCCATTGTACTCTCCATGCATACACGCTATGATTAGTATAGATTAAGAAAGTTAAAAAGAGATGTATAGCAACCCTGATGGTTCACAAATTATCACAGTAAATGGTGTAATTTTAGCTTTAATGCCTTATATCCCTGAATTCTCTTTGTCCTTGCCTGCACATTATTTTTCTTTTATGTATTTCTATTTGCATTTGCTGCAGGATTATGTAATTTTATATATAACATTTCCATAGCACACAGTGACGCAAACTCTTCTGCATCCCCAGAAAATGGCATTATTAAGTCTGACAAGGTCTACGAAGTGATGCTGACCACAGACCGAGCCCATTTCTCGAGGTGTAATCCGTACATGGATTCGCCACAGTCGATAGGTACGTCTGCTCACGCTGATCACTCAAATGCATCACGGCGCCGTCTGACATCAGAGGGAGGAACTAACAAACAAATCTCTCTGTTTCACCAAAAGGCTACCAAGCAACCATCAGCGCCCCACACATGGTACGTCTTCCAAACTCTCTCAGTCATTCCTGCATCCTGTGAACGGAACAGGCGTGAGCCGTGTTTGTTTGTAACGCTTGCCTCCCTCCACCCAGCACGCCTACGCCCTGGAGCTCCTGCACGACCAACTGTACGACGGAGCCAAAGCGTTGGACGTCGGCTCCGGCAGCGGAATCCTGTCCGTTTGCTTTGCACGAATGGTGAGCCACATGTGACGGGTAAACACATACGACTTCTCTTCAGTGGCATTCTGCTCGGTTTTGAACTGGTGGATTAATTTGTTTGACGAGTGACGCTAAAACATTTTTTTTTTTTTTGACGAAACACACGTGATGTCATGATGTATGAACTGAGCGCTGTCTGTGCATTTTACAGGTTGGTCCTAAGGGGAAAGTTATAGGAATTGATCACATCAAAGAGCTGGTAGACGAATCTGTAACTAATGTGAAGAAAGATGACCCCAGTTTGATAACATCGGGCAGAGTCAAGCTCTTAGGTAAGACGTCTTTGATGACAGGTAACAGACATTTAGTTTTTGTCTCATTCTGCAATTTATCTGAGCAGCAGAAATTTCAGCTGACTGTTCTTCTCTTTAGTGGAGAACCAGGCACTTTTTCCCAATCATTAATCATGTAAAAGTACATTTGCTGGGTGCTGCCAAACATACTCTATGTAGTTTGACATTTGGTTTGATCCGTATGTATGCAAACAAAAATAAACTGATAAAAGCAATAAATCCAAGCAGAAGAGAACATGAGAACACAATCAACATTAAAGCGTTTCTGTACGCTGAGACAGAGTGGGCTGACACTATAGCTTGTTGCAGCCTACACTTTAAACAAAACACAAACTAGTTGATGTCTCAAAGTAGAATCAGAAGAGCTGCGTCGTTTTTTTGTGTGGCTGACATCAGAATAAACTATTTTAAGACGCCACTCGTAGGTTTAGATATTTCAAGAAGTGTTTGTGTACTTTGAGAAAGAAACAAGATGACATATTTTGATACAGTATCAACATGTATCGACATTTCTTCGACTTAATGATTATGTAGCGAATTTTTTTGGGGGGAAAACATGATTCACCAGTAAGGTAAAGCATCGTTAGATATATATACCAGCACAGCAGTGCTTAAATGAGTAATTGGGGATCAATGAGTGGACGTAAATGACAAACAGGGTGTGTGTGTGTGTGTGTGTGTGTGTGTGTGTGTGTGTGTGTGTGTGTGTGTGTGTGTGTGTGTGTGTGTGTGTGTGTGTGTGTGTGTGTGTGTGTGTGTGTGTGTGTGTGTGTGTGTGTGTGTGTGTGTGTGTGTGTTACAGTGGGAGATGGGCGAATGGGCTACACCGACGAAGCGCCTTATGATGCCATCCATGTTGGCGCAGCAGCACCGAACGTCCCTCAGGCTGTGAGTCTCTGATTATTCACGTCAGCCCATGTGACCAAATAGGATTAAACCAGCAATCGGTTGGCTGGTTGGTTCGGCTTTGCGTCATCGTGCTATTTACTCCCTACATGCATCTTGTTTCTCCTCCCAGCTTCTGGACCAGCTGAAGCCTGGCGGCCGGCTGATTCTGCCCGTCGGCCCGGCAGGAGGAAACCAGATGCTGGAGCAGTACGACAAGCTGGAGGACGGCAGCACCAAAATGAAGCCCTTGATGGGGGTGATTTATGTGCCTTTAACAGACAGAGACAAGCAGTGGTCCAGGTGGAAGTGACTTCCTTCTCCTCCCCCCCCTTCCTCCCCTTCTCTCCTTCTCACAGTGGCAAAGGTGAAACGGTGTGGCTTGGAGCAGGCAATGGATCACAAAGGGGCTGCATTTTGCTGCTTGTTGATATGTTTTGCTTCTTCCATACCATACCAGACAGCTGCACGTTTCCCTCATCATTTTTGTTTTCAACCGCTTGGTTCCAAATTGGTTCACTAAAACCTGCCTGACTAACGAAATTTGAAGTCGTACGGCAGCAGAGAGTGAACTAAAACTGAAGTTGCAGCAGCGTGGAAGCATATGCTTGGTTTTTCCAGAGCATGACTACTTTTGTCAACTGGGATGCTCATTTAACACATTTAAACCAAACTCCACAACTATTCTGTTGGATCCTCTACTCTGTGAGATGTGGACAAAACTCCCCCCCAAACACAATAACTTTGCATTTTTCCTGTAATCTTAAAATGTTGCATGTGACCTTCAGTCTTTGCGTTTGCACGGTTGCGTTTCCTGCATGCCGCGCCGCATCTAATGCCTCTTTCTAACGTTTGGCTTCTCTCTGTCACAGGGATGAACTTTGAAGAGGAAGACGGTCCATGATCCACCTTTTAAGTTTGAGCCTGGAGAGAACTTGGATGGGGTCGAAGAAGCCCGTAAACATTTGGGTTCGAAGCGTAACAAAAACCATGCTCCTTTTGTTTAAGTCTGACGACGGACTGGAGTTTCACGTTGGTGACGGTCCTGAAAGGCCGGGAGGAAAGACTGCTTGAAGCTCAGCACAGAAATGTGGAGAGGGCTTTCGTTTTTTTCTTTTTCAGGCCTGCATTTTTTTTGGTTGTGCGTTCTTTTTAACTGCTGGTTTTTAGGGTTTATTTGATTTTTTTTGCAATCAGCCAATTTGACAGTATTACATTTCAGCGGCATGGAAGCTGAATGTAAGGGGAACGCGGGGCGAGAAAAGCCTGGAAATGGCGAGATAATTCCTCTAGCTACAGCGCATGTGTGTGAATGTGTGGATCATGTAACTGTAGACTTCTCTGCTAACATGTGAGCTTCTCCCCTGCCAGCAGTATTAGGAACACACACACACACACACACACACACAGGCAACACAACAGCTGATGTAACACACACATCCTGCTCCATGTGCAGCACTCGTTAACGTCATCCTACACATTGAACAAGCATCGGAACGTAACAAACGCACTCTGAAGAGAGACGAGCGCTAACGACGCACGTGCACACGCGGGGCTGAGCTTCCCACCCGGTGATGTGATGCTTACCGGCGCCGGTTCTCCATTAACGCATTCACGCAGGCTCTTCAGGCGACTGACACTAAACGGGATAGTCACTGCTTTGCCAAAATAAAACTCCCAACAATATAAAGCAAATGAATGTCTTGTTTTCTTGAAATAAAAAAAAGCACATTTTATTTTTTGGGTGATGGATGATGTTTAGCTTTCACAGTTTCTGGAATGGCACAAGGAAATAAAGAGATGCTTATGTTTCTGTCTGCCTTCTTGTTGCATGTGCAATGAAATGTTTAATATAAATGTTAAATATAATTTCATTATAGTCTTGTAGGCAGGAATTTAAAAAAGTGGGTCTCGAGTCACAATGCTTTAACGCGATTGGCCACCAAAAGATTGTTTATTATATTTATTTAACCAATAAGTCATTATAATGGTTAAACTCTTCCTAATCTAAATGCACCATTTTCACAGGAATATAAGTGGTGGAAAAATAGATATGAAATATATAAAAAATAGTAAAATTAAAGATAAAATTATGACCATCATTTGAATGAAAATATAATTTGTAATTGTGGAGTTTAAGCCTTCAGTCAGGTTAACAACTACTGACCTGAGTGGGGATTTAATTATGATGAGGATGTGAGCAAAGTGTTTTTTTGTTTGTAATTGATTTGTCAACACATCGCACCACAGTTTGCTTGTTCTTTGATATGTAATAAACTTTAATATCTCACATGAAAGACAGCACTTTTGAGGGAATACATATGTTCAAAAATAGTAGACACTCCACATTAATATTGGTTAATAATGAAAGATATGCAACAAAATTTAGAGAGGAGGGGATTTTGACCAATATCATTTTCTATGGTTTTATATGATTCTAAGAAACCTCAAGAATAATTTATTGTCTGCCCTTCAGCCAAGTTAACTTAGCGCCACCCACTGGCAGAAATACAGATTTGCTATCAAAGTAACCTACGTTTTTAAGAATTGGAATAAAAGGGGACAAAAGAGTCTCTTGTATGACAAAGTATCCCAGAAGTCACTGGGGTATAGGAGTATGGATTCATCTGGCGTGGATTCACAATCGGACAACATAAATATGAATTCACAAGAATCTGAACATGTGTCGATGGCTTTGAAGGCAGCATCTCAGCAGCAGAGACCCCGGTCAGTGGGGGGGTGTTGAGAGACGGGTTGGGACATCTCCAACCTGGGGGGGGGGGGGGGGGGGGGGGGGGCGATCACAGACACCGGGGCTGCTGCAGAACTCAGTGAGCAAGTTGAAAAATGAAAAGGTACCCATGTGTGTTCTCTCCTTGCTGCTACAGGTACATGCCGTTGATGAGGTAATCCGACTCCTCCGTGGTGAGGGGCCGCGCTTTCTTCATCTTGTGTCGCACAAGTCTGAGGCGGCAGGCGATCATGAGCAGAAGCAGAGCGGTGATGACGAGGCCGAGAGCCAGAGGAAGGATGGCACCTTCGGGAGGTAACGGAGGACGGACGGAGAATTAGAGAAGAACGAGACACGTGAAGAGAACAATCGGTGGACGTGGACCAGGACTTTACCTGACTCTGGTCCTGGATGCCCTCCTGTGGCTGGGAGCGGTTTGGAGACGGGGACTTTGCTCTCTGCTTGGATCTGGGAGACTTTGCGAGCGGCTTCCAACAACGGCACAAACCCAGTTTAGACTTGGAAACAGTTAACACTTACTGGTACGTCAATTAGTTTGTGAAATACACCCTGGCGTTACCTGTCTCAGTCTGTTTGGTGACCGGAGGAGCCACAGTAGCCGGTTTGAAAGCTGGACCTAAACGATGTTTCCATGAACACAAAGAAAAAAACAAAGTTTTTTTGCTATAATAAAATAAGATGAACAAATTAATAGACAAGAAGCAGATTCTCACTTTTTTGTATACATTCACTGACGCAGTCCGATTCCTGGAGGAAGTTGTTGTGGTTGCCCTGGCAACCGCCGTAAAGGAAGTGTCTGCATTCTCCCGCATTGTGGTCGTAGTACCAGCGTGGGAAGGCGGCTTTACAGGGTCCCACAACTGGAGCTGCAGCACAAGGATCTACAGCAGAGGACGGACCACTGGTGTGACACATATGAGGAGTGTAGCTGTTTTTTTTATATATAATAAATCTATAATATAGCACACACAGCGCAGTATTTACTGTCTCCTGGATGTATAAATAGGAGACTTTTTACTAACCAGTGCACCACTTCACCTTCATAAGGTGATAATATGTCAATATTGTGTTCACACAACTGATTTAAGATGAGATACTATGAACGTTATTGATCCCCAGCAGGGAAAGTGAAGTTCTCCTATCAGAGACCAACCGACAGCAAAGGTCAAAGTATTTTTGACATCATTCCACTCGACTTCTCATGTTTTTCTCCTCAACGTTGTGGTATTGTCTTAGCCAGCCAAGCATTTAGACATTAGCTGTGCATCCGTGAAATGATGAAAAGAAATACCTGCGTTAAAAAAAACCCCAGATTTGGTCAGTCTGAGCCCGATTCAGGGATCAGATGGCAGAGCGGACAGAGGGGCTTTGTTCCAGCACTCGGCAAAAAAGCTGCTTTCCCAGGGAACGCTGAGTGGCGCCGTGGCTTGGCCAGCATTTTAAACTCAGTGCTATGAGTCAGCAGCTGCCTGCAGGGCCTCCGTCTGCCTCTATGTCCAGAGATGCACTAGAAACACTCTCTGCCTCTTTACAAAGGGATACACAGCGATGGAGGAATAAAACACGGAGCAAAATGTTTGACCAGATAAAGAAAAAGAAATGTTTGTAGATTCTCTACCCAACCGTGTATTTAGAACGGCCGCTCTATTTTGCATCGGCACAGTGCAGAGCAACATTTCCTGGTGCCTGGAACGTTACCTTGGCTGGCCGGAGCCTCCTGTTGCCCGGGACCTTGTGGAGGAGCAGCCTTGCTCCAGTCCTGAGGTGGCACGATGTCCTCGACGGTCTTCCTGAGCCCCGTCTGGAGCATGGAGCCGTCCCCGGCCTCCTCCGTCTGGGCTACAGGCCCATTAGAGTTCAACGCGTCAGCAGGGTGGGTCACTGACTTCCTGTTGCTCTCGACTACAGAAACCACGGGGGGAAAAACACAAATTGATCCTGAGGACACGAGAGAAAACACATGATGTTCACCATTACATTAGTCCGGTTTCTTACAGATTGGACAGAAGACTTCATCAGAGCGGTCCGGACAGTGTTGCTTCCCGTCGCAGGCGTAGGTGATGTCAATACAGCAGCCGTCGTCACACGTGAACTGGTACTTTGAGCAGACACCCGTGCACACTGTGGGCACAGAAGGCTTCATAAATATTGCACAATAACCACGGAAACCATGCACGAAAGTACATATTCTTGAGTGTCGTAGCAGCATTATTGCTGCCATTTCAACCGGTTGAGACAAACAACTTGAGAGTCTTTCAGCTGGTGGAGGATCAATGTGAAAGAAACCAGCAGCAACATTTCGGCGAACTCTTTACCTTCTGCTTGGTGTTTGGGTGCCAACACGGTGACGGAGACATTGTCGGAGCTTTTCTGGCCTGCTGTGTCGGTGACGGTCATCTGGAAGGAGTACACTCCCTCCTGGAGGCCGCTGATTTTCAGCAGCCCTGGGTGAGTCGCCTTCAACACAGAAAACAAAGACTTTAACTCACAACCGATTGAGACGGATATTTCTCTGACGTTGGCATCTCAAACAGGCTGAAGTTAGGGGTTACCTACAAAAGTAAGGGGTTACCTGCAAAAACTATTTCCCTTCTTACTTTGCAGGTTTCTTTGTGCCAAGATTTATCCTCCGTCCATCACCTATGTATCATTTATTTCCTGCAGTCTATGCACTTTTTATAACATAAATCACATTTTCTGTCAAACCAATTGAGAATTAATTGATAAGACAAAATAAGCGCCCATGAATTTGGTTCATCCAGTAAAGTAAAGAACCAAAAAACCAAAGTATTCCATCACATTGATGGAAAAGAAATCATATAAACATAATTTACATCATTGCCCTCAATAACTGTATGTACCTTTTGGTGCTAAAAGCGGACAAATTGATATCATCTGAAGGTCTATATTTTGGATGAACAGAGGCCTCCAACATGACTGTTTCTCTTCAGAGCAGGTTGGGACGTAATAAACTCTTATCTCTGTTGATACAGCAAAGTATTATGGAGCTCCGGCCACAAGCCGCTCTGTCAACTTATCTAATGCAAACAAGTCATTTGACACCGGTGTCCGTGGGGGTCATTAGCTGCTATTCAGTCTGCATATTAAAACGCTAGAATCATGAGAGGAGAGAGAACAACAGAGCTGCTTCCTCCAGTGTTTGTTTGCAGGCTTTCCTTCTTTCACCGACCTTCATGTTGATGGCCGTGTCCCCCCTGATGAGCGTCCACTCGTAGCGGTTGATCCCGCGGTCGTCCACGCTGTCCCGTCCGTCCAGCACCGCCCAGTCCGTGGGCAGCTTGATGACCACATCCTGTCCAGCGTCACTGCGAGGAGGTTCATCCACGTCTGCAGAAATCACACAGGAGAAACTAACATAGAGGAGGGGGACTACACCTCTACTGTATTATAGTGGACTCTTTTTTTTTTTGCCACTTTGCACATAAAATATGTTCTTATCTTTACTGTCTTTGGGGCGTGCATTTGAATATAATATTGTACTTATTTAAGGCTGCAACTAACGATTGCTTTGATCAAGTGATGCATAAATTGTCAGAAAAAAAGTGAATCTAAAAGCTAAAAGTGACATCTTCCGATATCTTGTTGTCTGAATAACAATTGGAAACAGGTAGGGTTTTGAAACATCATCAACAAGAGAATATTTTGTGTTTTTTATGTTAAAAAATTGCTATAATTCAACTTGCCACACTCTTTCGCCTACTTATTATTCCTCCTGATTATTTACCACTTTTTGCACGTCCACTTGTCTTGTTTTGGTGGAATTCACTTACAAAACAGGGAAAAAAAGAAAGAAAAAGATAAGCCTGGACCTAAATGGCAAATCATTAACTCCCCTGCTGGCTTTGTGGAGATTAGAAGCAGCTGCTGTGCTGAGATATATTTCAGAATAGACTGAAAAATAGTACAAGAGATTAAACTGTGCAGCTTCCTTCAGTAAATATTTATGCACCAACCTTCCTCAAACCTTAATGAAAATAAAGCACAGATTACTTTGGAGGGTTTATTTCTGTTCCAGATAACAGGAAGTAAATGGTGCATTTCACACGATTCAGTTAACAAATCCTCGCTGGAATAACATGCAGCAACTCTCTGCTTGTTATCTTATAGTTTATATTATGTGATTTTCTACATAACCTGAAAACGTTATAAAGCGTTCCCTCCTGATTGACCTGGGTTTTTAACGACCATCATTATTGCAGCTCAGTGAACCCACCTTGTGTGTCCATCGTCATCGGGGTGTCGTTCCCCGGCGGACCCGCTGGACGGGACGGGTCCGGGTCCGGGTCCCAGCGAGGCGTTGGGACTCCGGCTGTACGTGGTGAAGCCCTGCTGCGGGGCGAAGGAGCAGACGTGCTGACCCCGGTAGGTGCAGTTGAACAGGTAGCAGCTGAGGCTGCCGCCCGGCTGCCTCGGGTCTTGCTGGACCACCGCCACGGTGCAGTGAGGCTGGGAGCAGCAGGCGTGCAGGCAGTCCTTCCAGGCGTACACCCGCTCCGGGGCCAGCAGGAAGGTGGCCCCTTGCTCGATGGAGGCCTTCGTCCGGATGATGCGCTCCCCGACGGCGTTGAAGTCGCCCACGCAGGAGTCGCCCGCGTCTCCGGGCCTGTGCGCCTGCTGCAGCGTCTTGCGGAACTGGTCCAGGAGCTCCTCCACGCCGGAGATCTTAGATTTCAGGTCCGATATCGGCAGAGACCGAGTGGCGTCGACGCGCCGGACCGCGTTGAGCAGCGCCGCGGCGGCGAGCAGCAGCCGCAGCAGCAGCCGGGGATGCTGGAGGAGAGCCATGTTGCTCGCGCAGTGAAACGGCGTCCCCCTCTTCCTCGCTCTTCATCCACGCGGCGGAGACATGAAACGCGTAATATCTCAGGTAAAACAAGACCATTTACATGACGTCTCTCTCTCTCTCGCTCTCTAACCGCGGACTGTCCTCTGACGATGCTAGAAATCTGTCGTTGTCATGGTGAGGGGAGGGGGGGACGGCCGCGAGACCGTGTGGCTGCTCGGCAGAACCCGCTGACGTCACGATGATGGATAAACATGGCGGGTGGGAAGCTGACACACCTGTCGCTCTGTTTACCTCCCGCCTCTCTCTACTTCTACAGCTTTAAAAAATAAACACATGCATTTTAACAGCAGCGAGATATATATTAACTATAGATTGTTATAGTTGATTGAGTTTGCACTTTAAGCTGCATTTTATGTTATAAAAAGTTTGTATTGTTGGTATTGTCCTGTGAGACTCTTCTGTCTGCACATTAAAACTTGACTTGTATCTGTTAAACACTTTGAATGGCCGAGATGTGGACATGAATAACTACAATACATCTCTATGAAATTGGATAACAGTTTTGTTTATCCTTCCACTGTCCTGCATTCACTAAAGGTAAATGTCCCCTCTGTTCTTTCAACTACAAACATGCTATTTCTGACAGACTTCTTTCACAGTTTCAAGATATTTTTAAAACATTTTTTTAATATGACACAGGAATTGTCAATAATTTTAGATATGAAACAAAATGGACACACTGCTCATGATTATGTCCCCCCATTTCTGACATTGTGTTTTTTTTTAAAATAACAAAAAGGTCGAGGCTCATTTTTCCATCACAACATGACATCTGATTGAATGATCAAATCTACACAAGCAAGATAAACACACGTTTGTCAGTGTAACAAAAAAATTAAATTACAGAACAGAACAGAATTATTCAATGTTATATTAATTACTAACTTAATGTTATATATCCTATGATTTGTGCCACTAGAAAATACAATACAATTCATATTTCACGTGTTCATTGTGGACTCATCCACACATAGATTTACCTATGTTCACCAATGTGTTGTTAAAGTACATAAATGTCGCTCACATATAATTCTATAACACATTATTTACATGTTTATGAAAAATAAAAATGTAGATTCATATTATAAAAGGAAATGTGAAAAAAAAAACAATTTAAATAGGTCTCAGTATGGATAAAAAATAAAATAAAAACAGGGCATGCACTGACATCCTTCAGATTACCTTAACACTTAAATTAAAAATATATTTAAATAAAGTAGTGACGAGATGCCTTTGATAAAAACACGAGTACAGATGATTTTGAATGTAGTATTTTGTACCTCCGGCCTGTGTTAGAAAACGGTCAGTCTCCAGTTCTGTAAACGTTACATCTTGTAAAGACAAGAGAGAAAATAAACGTTTTTGACAGAGTTCAAGATGTTTGTTGTCATTTTTAAAACATCTGTAGCAAAATGCTGTGTAACGTCCACCAGGCGTAGCAAAATCTATCAGCACGTCTCAGTAATTGTCGCTCGCAAAGTAACCAATTCTTCTGAAATCATGGAAATAACCCCGACAAGACCCGACAAAAGAGTTTCTTGTGCAGAAGTTATGCTGCTCTTTGCACAGCGGCAGATGCAAGATCTTCCCCTAAAAGTCCTGCTCTTGTAATTACTGAGGTAAAGAGGAGAATACTGAGTCGTGGGGACGACGGTCCGGGCTTCTCTCGAGTGGTTGTTGGCATTTAAGGCCTCAGGTTGGCTTCTGCCTGTAGTCTGTGATGGCCTTCCAAAGTTTACACAGGATCCCGCCTCTAAGGGACAGAGAAAAGACTGTGAGGTTACAATATACAATGTGTGGTATGTATGCATGTAATATGTCATATAATATCATATATTATAATATGTTTGTCTAGATGTAACCGACAGAAATTAAAGTCATAAAGAACTTCCTTTACTGGCTCAAATATGAAAGCAGCAGATGATGCGATACGGAACAGATCACATTTTTTCCTGTGTATATTATATGAGGATCATTTCTGATAGTGATATACTGGATAAAAGCATCTGCCCTTAATGTTAATTTAAATGTTTCTGTTGTCCCCTTCCTCTCTACCAGGATCTTCTTTTTATTAAGATCGGCAAATTCATCAGGTTTCACCTGGATGTTGTGTTGAAGTAATGTTTTTAATTATTTTCTACCTGTAGAACGAACACTTGAATTGAATATCTAATCATGACGATGACAGAATTCATTAAATGAATGCAAATGGGATCTGGAAAAGCAGCAGAAAATGGATGCATTAGTTAGTTATTAGTTATATAATTTATTTAAGTTAACGGCCAACAACCAGATATAAAACTTCTTATAATATAACATTACTGCCTACAACAGGCAAAAGACAATCATTTGACTTTTAAATAATTTTTACGGACTTTTTTATTTTTTTTAAAAGTAAACTGAATCCAATACTTTCAAAGAGTTTATAATAGCTGCAGATATTTTGGAGAACACGTCACTTGCAAAATGTTGCATGACTTTTTTAATGCCGCCACTGGGGGCCGCCAAAGGCACCTGAAAAACCCTACACTTACAGGAATGGATGTATAAATAATGTTTCTTTGTTGAACATGATGTGCTAACATATTAGTCGTAGAAGCAGCCGGCTAAAAAACATGTTTACAGACGTGATGAACAGAGTCCTCATAAAGGAAATCACAGCTTTGCTTACAAACGCCACCTCATTTCTGAGAAAAGGAGCTGCCACTATGAGTCACTACAGTGTCGACAAGTAACAACCAAGAAAACACAAACTCTACAGCGAGAAAGAGAGTGTCGGCTTCACTTCTGTGTTTCCGGGATTTGGAGATGTAGTGCTGTTTAGATGTGAGCGTCAGCATGTGTTTGACGGACTAAATACTGAACACAGAAGTGAAACTGTGAAAAGACTAAAGAAAGTAAATACCTCAGTCTTAAACTCTTCAGATCATCTCGTGTTACATCGTGGAGGATGTTGTGCAGCGTGTAGTCCTCGTTCAGTATCTGGAGACACAAAATGCATCAAAGCATGGACTTAAACAACACAGTTTAATTAGATTCAAGTTAGTTCTTAGGTTTGAGACTGTGAAATGTCACGGTTTGATCTAACAGCTAACAGACAAGGTGGACTCACTTTGTCTATGGAGTCCTGGTCGGCGCCATAAAGCCTCAGCCAGCTGGTCATCTCCGAGTCTTCATGTCTCTCTGCAGCTGGACTCCTCCGGCCCTCGGAGCCTCCTGAGGATGTGGGGATGTCTGCCACACAGCAAAGCAAACAGAATCCTTTAGACACAGGCTGTTGTTTAATTAATGCTTCTACGTCAAAGTCAGTCAACATGTCAGGAGAAAGCTTTGTTGGTGCTGCAACTCCCATTTAAAGACCCGACTTTTGTGAAATCCCTTAGTTCAAACGTCCTCTTACATCCTTTTAATCTGCCGTCTTCTCATTACAGTTTTACTTTTGTCTTAGGGTTAGGGTTAGGTGTATTACATAATGCATTATTTCCCTTTATGCACCTTTTTTAATACACCTGTATTGACGTCCACCTGCTTCGACTGGAGAGCAAACTCCTGTTGTCTTTACATGTTCTACATAAATAAACTTCTCTAAATGATTGAGCGAGCCAGAGGGGAAATCGCTCTGACGCAACATCCCTGAACCTTGGATAATTCTCGGCACAGTTGTGATGTATTTATAACAGATCGGCTGTGAATGGACGGCGGAGTTGCCTCGATGAGTCACAGCTGGTTGTAAAACGTAAAGGCGGACTGGTGGCGGCAGCAGAAGTTGTGCTCGTGTTGCAAACAGTCAGTGTGAAAAGGAAAGAGTCCATTAAAGTGCAGACCTGCGGGCTCAGATCGCAGCCTCAGTAGTCTGATCTCCTGCTCTCTCTCCTCCAGCACTTGTTGCAGGATGGCCTGATACTCTCGCTCCTTCTCCAGCAGCTGCTCCATCAGCCTGCAGCCCAACAAGTCGGAGGGAGGAAACACTTTCAGTGTAAACAGATGACTGATGGAATCCACACACGTACATGTCAGCGTCTAAGAGAATAGTCTGTGACTACCTGTTGGTCTCCAGCTTCATCCGGCCCAGCTCCATGCTCACAGAGCGCTGTGCATTATGGGACTCGTGGGAGACGGTGGAGCTGAGCGTGCTGACTCCCGAGGTGGCCACGGTGTCGTCGTGAGCGGCGACAGGCGGCGCCCGGCTCTGGTGGGCGGAGTTTCTCTCCGGCTCGGTGTCGTCGTCGACATCCTCCTGCTCGGCCGGGTCGCTTTCTGAGGCCAGGCTGAAGTGAGGCCTCAGCTCTGAACACAACACACACACGCTTGCATTTTATTGAGAGAAATCACAAGAAATTCAAATATCCTGCAGCTTTTAATCATAAATAAATGGGTATTGGCACTGGGGCCTCGTCATTACAAAGAAGCAGCACCCCAGATACAAGCTTCTGACTCAATCTACCAGTCGATTTACGTGGCATTGATTTAATGTGTAACTTCTTCTTCTTGTATAAAAACCTATAAATACAAACCTCCAGACTTTAGAGCTGCTGCCAGTTCCCCCTTTCTTACTTCTGAGATACAGTATGCTATTACGTTGCGGGGGCTTCTCAACAGCACTAATTGTTGCTCGTGTTGAGGACATCAGCGTTTAAGTTGTCACCACTGAACATCCCCAGCCTCCTAACTATCAGCTGTAGCTTCCAGAACTCCCTCCACAGCGCCTACAGTTATCAGGCCAACGCTGCTTCCCCGAGGGACCGCTGATCATTTATTTAGAGGCGTTCTGCTTGAGTCGCTGATGATGTTACCTGGCACCTAATCTCCCAAACCCATTGGCCTGTCGACAGATAAGCCTCTGAGGGCAAGGGGCTAGATCTCTGCGGTCTGGTGCAGTCAGCGGATAACCGGGCTGTGATCAACGTTTACAGTTCGAGTTGCAACTTGAGGTGCGACACTGGAGTTGGAGCCCGTTTCTAAGTTCATTTTAAATTACCTGGCACCAGGATGGTGATGGCGGTCTGCACAGCTTTGCGGATGATGTTGTCCAGAGCGAACATCCAGTGAGGCTTGATGTTGTGGTTTCGCAGCACTTTGTTTACCTGAAGACGTGAAGTTTAATGGTGAGGAGGATTTTTTGGTTTGTATTTCACATTTAATATAGATAATGCTTACGATATTTCAGTCTTGTTTGTTATACTTTTGAATAAATGCACTACAACCCAATTTCTTCCTGCATGACAGCTTTTCCTGCTTTTCAACTGTAAATTGCTTGCACTGATGACCACCAGGGGGCATCAGAGCCTCATATTCCTGCACGATTATGCAACACACCCCTTATAAATATGAAAACAACCACTTGTTCTTGTGTCATTTCATCTGCATAACTGCATTTCCACATTACAGAATGTGCAATTACTCCGCAAAGATTCCCCTTTAATCGCCTCGCTAAAAAGGTAACAAGTATGTCTGATCTGATCTCAGTGCAGGCGGAGCAGCAACATGGCAGCCTGCTGCTTCCTGCTGCTCATGTAAAATGACAACAATTATCATGAAGTGTTCAGAGCACATGGTGTATGACGAGGATGTGTGCAGCTCTGCCTACAAATATGGAGATGAATAAATAGACAGGAAATCACATCACAGGTGCAGGAGAAACAGAGCAGCATGTGAGGAGAATTTAAGCAACTAATAAAGCCTTAAAGTAACAGTTTTTATCGCTGCTATTTAAAACTGCAGGTAAGCTGAGGTGAATGTTTGCATCTAAGAGATGTGGAGTATTTTGGGTTTCAGGATGAGATGCTGGGATTTACTGTAATTAATTCCTTCCTAAAATCATCCATCTGAAGAATACTTACAGCGTCCTGGAAGCCAAAAAGCACAACCTGCAGCTGACTGATGGCAGTGCTGTCGAAGTCCAGCTCAAGCTTAAGTTGAGACAACGTGTTGGCGATGATTTTTCTGTCCGCCATGCGGACAAAGTCGGCCAGACTGACCACGAGGGTGGAGATATGCTGAGGGTTCAGTTTCGTTCCCTCAGAGCCCTGCGAGGGTAAGATGGGGATAAAGATCGAAGTGTACATGAGAGGGGATCCATTTCTTTATTGATCCAACTGCCGACTGCTGGCGCCTCCCATAACCCACCTGCGTGAGGGCCTCCATCAGGTTGGCCACCACCTTGTCCCGGTCCTCGGTCAGGATGTGGTGCAGTGTGGCCCGTCTCTCGCTGTCCTTCCGAAGCATAAAGAAGCCCGAATCCTTCTCATCGGGAGATGGAGGCGCGCTGTGGTCCTCAAAGTTCTCCACTGGGATGCTGAGCAGAAAAATAAAAGATATTTCAGTGAATTAGAACTAATATTCCATTTTTCAATTATACTGCAGCTCCAACAACAAATAAGCATGTACAGCTCATAATATATGTAAAAATGTTGCCTTTGGCTTTCATTTGAGTGCAGCAAAAGTGCAACATGCTTCAGGAAAATCAAAGAGTGGGGGCGATCCATCTCATGCAAATCAGTGTTTGATATTTTTGTTAATACCTCATAAAAAACATCTGTGTGTGTTTGTGTGTCTAACAGACAGCCATCTGTCAAATAAACCTTATTTTTATATTATCATATTTAAAAAAAAGAAGTGTACTCGGTGGGGCACTTCAACACTATTTGCATTCAAATCAATTCTGCTAAGGACTTCTTACAGACAATGTGCTGAGTACTTCTCAATACAACAATAGATATGATAACATTATGTTGATCTGAATCAAAGCAAAATGGCAGATTATTAGTAATGGCCATAGCGACCAATTCACTCTGAGAAAACCCTCCTCCTACCTGAGGAAGAGGGACCTGGGCCCCTTGACATCCCTCTCGCTGTAGCACTTCACGCTGGGCTTGAAGATGAAGGGGTTGGTGTTGAGGTCGTTGTCAGGGGAGACGGAGCCGTACTCGCTGCTGCTGCTGGTGTCCTCCACAACCACCGGCACCGGCAGGGAGATACTGCGGAGGTACTCTGAAGGACACGATGATCGTAAGACACCTTAAAAGGAGCCCGTTACATAATTTGTAATCTAATAATATGATGATGTGCTTTTTTAGAACACAGAAGGAGACTGTTTGCTGTTCCGATCAGGAAGTCAAAATTGTTAGAAAGAAAGGGAGCATTCAAGGGGGTGAAAGGAGTACAAGTGCTGATGGAAAAACAGCTTCCTTTTCAGGAAGGCACAAAGAGAAATCTGATAATGATCTGCCATCATGTTAAGGGAGAAGAGCTCTATCTAATAATGAAATCATGAAACAGGGATTAAGAGACATTCAAGCATTTGAAAAGAAGTCCTGTTGTGCAATGTCTATTTTGAGTTCTTGGGAAGTCGTGCCAGGCAGGTAGCTACCGGCAGAAAAGAAAAACACTATGAAAACCGTAGCCTAGATACTTTCCAGTAAAGCTGTATGACAGAACTGACATTCAGAGTAGTAGCAGTCCATATAGCCATAAATACGCATGTCTGAAAGCAGAAGTGTTGAGAGCAAAGTAACTCACCAGTCCCCGGTGACAGAGCTGTAGTGGAGAAAAACAGAACATATGCGTCAGCAGTTAACCGAGAACAAAACATTTCCATGTAAGACTTGCAGACTAACATTACCAAGTATGCAGCGGCACAAGCTTTTCATCTTTTTTTTTTGGTTCTGGGGCCAGTTCACATGACAGCACTCTCATGTCTTTAGTTATAAAGGGAGCCAGTAGATGGTTAGCTTAGCTTAGCATAAAGACTGGAACCAGGGGGAAAGAGCTAGCCTGCCTATGTCAAAAGTTTGCATGCATGAAGGCATCTTAAGTTCATTCTTGGCTCAGGTGAACATTATTCCTCTCTATCTTTACACAGCAAATAGCTGTTTGATGCTATATTAATGCTCTGAATGTCCAATGTCGTATATGAATTGCTCCTTGAAACAAATAAGATGTATCCTGTTAATTATTGATCTTAGAGGTGCTAGTAGTTGGATTTTGTTTCCCCGTTTCTCAATGCTTAGCTAAGCCAACTGTCTTCTCTTTCCAATAGTATAAGCAAAATGTCAAACTATTCCTTTAACTTTCCTCCTTTCTCGTTTTGTTGCAACTTTTGAACTACAGTTATTTCTGTTTAAACCACCTTATGTAGACCTCGCTATAACTTAATAGAAGCTAATGGAGATCCAAATAGACAACAAGTTAGAAAACCATCATCAAGGCCTTCTCAGCTCAACCGAACCCAACTGACCAGTGAAGCTGCTCTTGCTCTTCTTCTTGCGGCTGGTGACGGTGAGGAACTCGTCCGTGAGCAGGTCGAGGGCCGTGGCGCGGCGGTCCGGGTCTGGCTCAAAGCATCGCAGGATGAAGGCCTTGGCCTCCAGCGACATGGACTCTGGGATCTCTGGGTGGATCTTAAACATGCCCACCTACAGACAAAAGGACACACGTTCACTTCAGACAGATCCACAGCATTTAAAAGTCAAATGAAAGCACACCGTCTCTGGGAAGCTCTCTGAGATGTCCTGCTCTCGGAGTAAATGATTTGATTTGAGGTGACATTTAAGTGTGCAGCATGCGGTTTACCCAGTGAACTATGAGACTGCGCCTCAGGGCAATAATGCTCAAAGTTCAAGCGCAAGACTCTCATGACAATAACAACCCTAGAAATTCCTGTTGTTGCAGTGGAGGAATGTTGATTTAAGATTAGCAGGGAGATGCCACTGCCTTAAGACATTCCACAAGGATGAGTAAAGAGTACATTTACTTTTTGGGAAAACTCCACACACCATGCAAAGTGCAGACACTACTTGAGATCTTTTTGTAGATACAGATGATGTGACTGTACTTGCACTTGCATGCATTCTGTGATCTTTGTCCAGATAATGTGAAGAGATATCAGCTTCTGCTTTAATGCTGCTCTCACGAGAAAGTGCCTTTGATTAAATCGCACCTTATGGAGAATTCCATGATTCACAGCTTTGACAGGAATGCTATAATGCTTTCCAGACAAACCCTTAAACATCTTTACTGTCCTTGAATGGGCTACACATGGCTGAGGACGACATTTCATTGGCCTGGAGGGCTTTGCATTTCCATCCAGAGCAAATACACAGTGTAAACCATCCCAAACAAAGACACGTGCACACAGAAACTGGAAAAACCCAAACTGTCTGTGACGGCTGCTCTCCATGAGCTACACCTCTTTGTTTGTGTTCAAACAAATGTTCCCACATTGACAGTATTTGGAGTTCTACTGAGCTCGATCACGTTACAGCATGCAGGTGGCAACACAATGCGGGTGCACAACGGCTGATTCACTGCTCCAGTTTCCATAAAAACAGGAACAGTCGAGCGCAGATGTCGACTTATTGATTATTTCTTTAGATGGCATCTTCCTAATTAATTCTGCTTTCCTTTAAAGCATATAATGATGATTGGGTAATACGTTAACCACATACAGTTGATTTTAAGGCTCCAGGCAACATTTCTGCTAGTAGTTTGCATTTTGAATAGGTTTCCAGAATGTCAGTGTGTCAGTTCAACTGTCAGTTTGAGGGCTGAGAAAAGCTGATTGTCTTCCACTATTCCTAATTATCATGTCTGGGCCCATCATGGATATCACAAACAGTATCTCTAATACGGAAATAACAATAGATACTTATAATATATGTTGCTGTAGGTCACGTTTTAATGATGAGTGAATACTGTGTTGCTAACAAGTACCCTCTTTTATTGAGTAGCTTCTACTCAATGGTTTTGATAGGATCACAATCAGTAAGAAAAACACACTCATATGAAATAAACAAGACAAAATTAAAAGAAAAAGGGGGAAAATAAAAACAATCTTCACTAAACCGGTTAAAAAATATACTCAATGCTCGTGTGACTTTTAATAGTTCTCAAGGTTGAATAAAGTTACAATTATAAATAGTTAAAAGGTTTTCCTGCAGGACTTTGAATGTTTAGATTAGATACAGCCCTTGACCTTTGGCCTTGAGAAGCACGCCAGCTTTGATTGTTTCATATCTCTCATTGATTGGAGCATGTGCACAAACCAACATGATCTTAAAAACGCGTGGTATATCCCTTTAAGATGTATATCAGTGGAGCAATTATCAGCTCTTATACATGAAAATGAGCGCATTGGCACATTATGGAAGACGCCTCCACAGAAACAGACGTTCACCTGCCTGTTTCAAACACACCAGTGGGATGAGGGGGTTTGTTACTGTACCGGTTCTCACCTTGAACATAGCAGCCTGTGGCTCTCCCAGTTCATAGAAAGGTGGTTTCCCAGTTGCCATCTCTATGATGGTGCAGCCCAGAGACCAGATGTCTGCTGGCTTACCATATCCTCGAGGACCCTTATCAATGATCTCAGGAGCCATGTACTGTAATGTGCCTGCACAAACAAACACAACAAACAGTCAGACAGATATTCATAAGTTAGTTACAATATTCAGTAATGGTTCATATGCTAAGTGGGGTTTGAAATGTAAGTCTGCAATAAGCCATCACCCCCACATTTTTATACTTCAGTCTTTGTACGGGTTAACTGAGCTTTATTAGTGGCTGGAATATGTTACCTTCTTTAGACAGAGCCAGGCTAGCTGTTTCTAGTCTCTTGAAGCTAAGTAACAGAAATGAGAGGGCGGCATCAATCTTTTTCATCTTATTCTTGGCAAGAAAGCAAATAAGAGTATTTCTTAAAAAGTCAAAGTATTTCTCCAAGCTGCCAAAGTCTTTATGCTAAACTAGACAGACATAAGAGGGGGATTCCTGTATCTTCTCATCTAATTCAAAATGTCAAACTGCTGCTTTAAAGTTGTTTCGGTGTCATCTGTTATGATTCTTATGATTTATTATATCTAATTCTAACTTAGCTGCTGCCGTTCTATGTCACTCACAACACTCTTCTTTTGATCAAATAACTGACCAACGAGCCTAATATATAGGTTAGTAAATAAATAATTGACTGAGTGCAATGCGCAGGAAAGAAAACTAATCTTTAATTACATGCATGCAGTCTACAAGTGTCAATAGCAGAAGCAAAAGTGTGTCAAACTCTCTGCTTCGGGCAGAATAAACATATCTTTGCTATTTTTTTTTACAATAAACAGCTTCATTTATAAAACTCAAGATAAAATAGGCATTGCAAAAGAACATGTCTTGAATCCATTTTCAAGGCCACAAAATGTTTATCCAAAAAAAGTGGTAGAGGTGACATCAACATCATGTGAAAGATACTGATGTGAATGCTATAGATAGCTTGTATTAGGTCTAAATATAATTTGCCTTTGTCCTGAGGTGATGACACACCTCTTGCAAATGACCAATCGGGTTACACAAGTTTTAAACAGGCCTTATGCAAGAGCATAGAGCCTCTCTCCGGGTCGTCAATTAATCAGTCCAAAGTAACATTTTCGGCTCCCCGTTGAAAGGACTCTTTTGTTCTAATAATAGCCTGCTGGGCGGTGTTTACTGCTTTTAGAAGTTGTGTACTGAGCTAAAAAGAGGCAGGGAAGCATTTATAGTCGTCTCGAGCTATAAAAAGGAGTAGCCCAGTTTCCTGAAAGAGCTCCACCATTCAGGGTAAGTCCCTGTCTCCTCCAACCAGCTGCCAGATGGTCAAATCCACGAGGTCGACCAATCTGACCGCAGACTCATGCCAAAGTGAACAACAACAGCAGGAATTCTAAGAGAGATCACTTACTCTGCAAAGAGACTGGATTACTGCTCTGAAAGACAAGTTTTATCTGTGTGGGGTTACCACATTGCTCTACTTTACTAACAGGCCACTACAGTGCAAAGTGTTGTTGTCATGAAAATGGGGATTTTTTTAGAACAGACATATCATGCATTCTTGAGGGTTTGCGTGAACAGGAAGTCATTTAGCCGGTCAGTGGGTCAGGGTGTACCTGTGAAAGTCTCAGTGCAGGTGTTGATCCCCGCCAACCTCTTGGATGTGCCAAAATCGGATATCTTCAGGACGCCGCTGTAGGTGTTGATGAGAACATTATCACCCTGCAGATTGAAAAGACATCCGTGAGAACCACTTACACCCACGTTCCCCTCGCTGAAATTCCACTATGGTATTGAGATAACATGAGGTGCTGCTTGCAAATCCTTTAAAATGAAGACACTGCGTTGGAGGAAGAGGAGGACAATATGTCAGGCAAAACAAGGTGATTAACTTTTATGGGCTGCTAATGATGCTTATATGACCGTGTTATTGAATCAGGTAAAGGCATGGGGGAAGAGGCTGCTGACCGTGATGACTGTCTGCGACAGAAGTGTTATCAGTGTTGGTTTGTCATATCGGAGATAAAAGAGGGAGGGGACTTTACATAAGAGAAAGGGAAGTCGGGATTTTGGGATTTTGTAAATTCTCAAATGCTCTGTTGATGTTTTCAGAGCACAAATAAACGGAAGAATTTCATTCAATCCTTTAAAATGTGGAATAATTCCTCTTGATTGTAAGACGTAGGTTGGCCGGCAGCGCTAGCAGACATCTCCAGCTGGGAGATCGGCGAGACATGCTACATTTGACACAAGCTCCGTCTTTAGTAACATAATGTTATTGGATTAGCCTTTGTGCTAATGTTACTGGGTTAGCCTTTGTGCTAACTTTACTGGGCTAGCATTTGTGCTAATATTACTGGGTCAGCATTTGTGCTTATGTTACTGGGTTAGCCTTTGTGCTAAGGTTACTGGGTTAGCCTTTGTGCTAACATTAGTGGGTTAGCATGTGTTCTAATGTTACTGGGTTAGCCTGTGTGTTGACGTTAGCCTACTGGGTTAGCCTTTGTGCTAATGTTACTGGATTAGCCTTTGTGCTAACTTTACTGGGCTAGCATTTGTGCTAATATTACTGGGTCAGCATTTGTGCTTATGTTACTGGGTTAGCCTTTGTGCTCACATTATTGGGTTAGCATTTGTGCTAATGTTACTGGGTCAGCATTTGTGCTAAGGTTACTGGGTTAGCCTTTGTGCTAACATTAGTGGGTTAGCATGTGTTCTAATGTTACTGGGTTAGCCTGTGTGTTGACGTTAGCCTACTGGGTTTGCCCTTGTGCTAATGTTACTGGGTTAGCATTTGTGCTGACTTTACTGGGGTAGCCTTTGTGCTAAAGTTAGTGGGAGTTGGGATAGAATTTTTACAAATGATAATACATTTTAATGTGGCTTAGGCTGAAGTATGTTTTTCTTGATTCTCTAAATTATTCTGGAAATAAGCCTGCAAGAAGCCAATGATGCAACATTGTACACTAAAGTTTTCTTCTGTTTGGTCACCTTAATGTCTCGGTGTGCTATCTGGTTGTCATGCAGGTATTTGAGTCCCTCCAAGATCTGCCGCGTGTAGAAGCCGATGGTGGGCTCGTTGTTTTTCAGAGGACCCCACTTGGACCTCAGGAGTGCAGACAGACTCCCTGAAAGCGTTGGGACAAACAACAACAACGATCAATAAGCCCAGTTTGACCTGAGATCAGCAGAACACTTTTGAGAAGTCTGAAATTCACAACAAAACTGATAATCTGAGCTTTCTAACGACCTCAATACTTCTGTGTAAATCATGTACAAAATCCATTTTCTATGCATTTATTTCAGAAACAGTGTGTGGGATAAGTGTAAATATTGTTTCTTTGGATTCAAAGCGCTTCAGAAGATGTTTGAAGTAACGATCTGGTTATTGCATGACCTTTTTGGAACTGTAAAAATCTATTACAAAACAATTTAGTTCTGTGTAAAATATATCTTATCTAGCCAAGAAGAAAGAAAGAAACACAAAAAGATGAGCAATTACAGCCACTTGCAGAATTTCTGCAACCTTGAGACTTGGAATACTCTGTCCTTTAATGTCATTTGTGCACATTAAAGTGCACAAATGACTCACTTACTTCAAATCTCACTTATTTCAAGATGTGGGTATCACTTCCGTGAATCTGTACCATCTTTCATTTTCTATTTTTAAGAACATAACAGCAACAGCAGGCCTCACCTCCAGGCACCTGCTCCATGAAGATCTTTATGAAGCCATTCTCACTGATAGATCCGAGGTACTGGACGATGTTCTTGTGCTTTAAGTGCTTGTGAAGAGCAATCTCCTCGTGGAGCGGCTGAGAGTACCTGTATTAAAAAAACAAACAGACTATGTTGCAGTACTGTATGTAGATATAGTACTGATGTCATGCTGATTCAACACCACAGTTTCAATACTAAAGAACTTAATGAACACTCAAAGATAGAGAGTGTTTTTTCTATTTTTTATTTATCATGTTTAGAGGTAGATTTTTTTTAGTTCTTCTCTCTCCTTTGTGGGATTTTGGCGGTTTCCTGTTGAGTCATTCAGAATAAATAAATTAATTGAAGTTCAAAAGTCACAATTTTAGTTGAAGATGTATTGAACTGTTTAATTAAATTCTAAAATTGTAGATTTCCCCGATTGAACAATTGTACTCCCCCACTATAGTGTGTACATTACATTATCCCCTAAAAATAAGACCCAGGTGAAAAGTATAGAAATAACATAACTTTGCTTACACCACAAAAAAACGGCATAACCATTACAGCAAAGCAGAAATTAAGGATTTAACTGGCAATTACTAAAAATACCAAACTCCAGCAGATAGCTAAAAATGCCCATCACTAGTTTCTAGAGCGCCATCAAATGTCTTTTTTGAAACCAAAAGATCTTTAGTTCACTCCTGTAGAGGCTAAAAAACCAGAAAACATTCACGTTTAGGTGGCACCAGTGATTTAACTGTTTTTGCATTAATTAAATATATTATTTAGTTGTCGAAATTGTTGCAGGTAAAGATGTCTGTTGATCGACTCATTTCTGCAGCATGAAAATAAAACAAAATGTTAAATTATGTTAACCAGACATGAATTTATTGATGGTCTTAGTGTGCATTATGTAGTAAAGAAAGATAACTTATACAAATGTCATTGTCTCTGTGTATTTTACTTAAGGTCAAAGGTAAACAGGATAGATGTATAACTGACATGCCAAAAGAATGGAGCAGCAATCTTGATATCTGACCAGAACCAACGCCATCTCTGTACACTAACAACATGTCTACCAGCAGTTTATTTTCACTATCAGCTCTCTGCATGAATCTCTCCTTCTCTTTCTCTCTCCCTCTCTCTCTCCCTATCTGGAGATTTCAATCCACTTCTGAATTATTTACCCAAATCCTCCACATCCTTTGCAGCAGAGCGCTCTACTGACTTGCTGATGTGATTAGTGGAACAATCTACTCTGTGAGAGAGACGAGTACAGAACTAAGACTAGACAGCAATGTGAAGCAAATACAGTGTTTGACAGCTCCCCCCTAACCAGTCACGCAAGTGACAACAAGCCGTATTTCATAAGGATGGTTTCTATCAGTGGCATGTTCATAAATTAACCTTCTAACCATTAACTGACAATAAGAATTTTGACCATTGAATATCATCAGTTGAATGGTTAAAAAACATTTGTATTATTGGCATTTTTAATGGGTTAAAGCAGACATTCTTCCATTATAAATAGTACATTTTAGTCTTGTCTAACAGTAAATAATCAGTTAACGAGGGTGCAAAAATGGCTTTTTGGTCCGTGAGTCACTGAAAATATATGGATTCACCCTTCGAGGATGATAAATATTCACAGATAACTAAAAGGTTCCCTGTGGATTTTTGATGACTAGTAGAACTATGGAACAATGTTTCAGGAGCGGTTCCCCGTGTTGTTTGGAGTCACACGTAGGCGACACCACACATATTCCTGTCAAGGCTGCCACACGATACAACCCCTCCAAGCTGTGATCCACAAGGAACCATAGCAAGGTGATGGTAAACATTGAAATATGTATCTGGCGTCTTATGTTTGTTAGAATTCAAGGATACAAATGTTTTTTTGTAGAAGAAAACTGCACATGGCACCTTTAAGTAAAATATGTCCATTAGACTTTTAAGACAACTTCAGGACCAAACCACTGGTTGAAGGAAGATTTTTACATATTTGTGGTGATGACTATGAGAGCAATTATTTTATGTCACTGGAATTTCACAGTCTTACAAAAATGTTGATTCTCTGGCAACAATAGTGTGAAACCCTCAGGGTGACAAAGAGGACTCTCACCTGCTGTCTCTCTCTGGTATTTCCTTGATGGCCAGTCGGACCTGATTGCTGAGGTCTCGGCCCGCGTACACCACTCCAAATGTTCCTTTTCCCAGAACCACCCTCTCTCCGTGCTCATCGTACTCATAGTCGTACTGTGGAGACAAGCAACAGTCACTATAAAGAACTGATATGTTCATGTATCACCTGCCTGTTTTTTGTGTTGAACAAATCCAACAAATCAATGTATTTGTATGAAAATCATTTACAGGAAAAATGCTACGACCCTGATTTTAGAACAGATGTGTTATAAAAGGTTGATCTTCAGGTTGGAGACAAACCAACAGTATGTTTCAGCTGAGAGATGCTTATATTATCACAAATATCAAACTAGCTCTCGAGTGAAACCTGTTAGACATTTGATCTGTGTAACTCCACTCACTCACAAAGGGTGTGGCAGCGTTTTTGGGGCTAATTAGTTTTCCTTTTCCAGAGGCAGGTGTTCAGTCTCTATTGTCAAAGCAAACAAAGCATGCCAGCAGAATCCAGGTCTTATCCCAGCAGGTTACTGTTCATGCTCTCTGGGTTTGCAGCTGCAATCCAGTTATTATAATGCAAATTGTAAAGAACTGAATAAAAAAAAAAAATCTACATTGATTGACGGAAGCATGAAAAACAGTCGGTTTCCTGGCACCGACTTGCCCAAAGCTAATTAGCTGTCAAAGCATGGTTTTGTGGTCACTGCTACTTTTCTGCCAGCGATTCAATTCTATTGATGGAAACACCACAATCACATTATATTTCCTGTGGGTGACATTTAAAAAGGGGGCAAAACAGGCACAACAGACACACAACAGGATGTGACAAAACAATGTTACAAAACAACAAAAATCACACCCAAACAGTAAAATATAATGTTTTACAGTAGAATCAGGAAAATGTATGCATTTTTGCTGAATCTGTGCTGGAGGTTAAGCCAGTGGTCTTCTTCAGATCTATAAAATGTGTTTTCTTTTCTTTTTACCATATTAGGCGTTTCCTTTATTGCATCCATATTAGGATTCCTGTATCTAAAGGGAATCTGACATCAGCTGTGTATGAGACACTAAACCACAGGAAGGTTTTGATGCACTATAGAGCTACACAAAAAGACTACAATAATTGAATATAATCAAAGCTTATAAGGCAAAAAAAAAAAAAAGATATGTCAGCGAATACAAAAGTGAATCCAGTCCTCTCACCTCTAAGGCATCGTTGTCACAGTCCCCCTCCTCTGGACCTCTCCAGGCCTCCTCTGTTATGCTGTTGACCAGATCACAGAATCTGCCAAAGGAAAGCCTCATCAGTCCAAAATACAGATCTGACACAGAAATACACAGTGGAGTGTGAGAGTATTTGGACACGTGATTCAAAATGAAACAATACATGAGCACTGATTTTGAGCTCCCAGAGTTCTGATTGCGTGGTTGTATCAACACCAGGTAGGCAGGCCTGCAGTTGTTCTGTGACACACGTGCACATGCACCATCAGACTGGATCTCTTCCTCCACCTATTTCTTCCTGCCTTCCTTCCCTCCCTCCCACCCCTCCTTCCCCACTGTCACTGCCTTTTTCTCTGTAGCATCATGACAACAGCAGGCATGACTCACCGACTCTCACATTCAACATAATGGAACTGGAAGTGCTCCGGAGCCCCTGATGTAAGAGTCACAAGTCTGAACACTCAGCGTTTCACCGAGCAGCCAGTGAGGAACGCGATGTTATCGAAATGAGACAAGGTGTGCTCGTGCCAACGCAGAGGTGCGAAACTTCCCACCCGAGATCACAGCTGACGAGAGGGCCCTGAACTGCTGAAGGGTGGTTACAAGTTTACAGCTCTTTGTAGACTGATGATGAGCCTTATGATCAAATACGTATCCAAGAAAAATCAGAATTGTGTTTCTCATGAGTAAGACTGGTTGTTAGAGCAGGTTGTCCATTAATCTTATAGTGTTGCGTCAATATGTTCAACACAATGATCTTTAAACCCAATATTTTCAGTGCTATTGGCTGAGTCTATAATTACAGAACCTCCGGCAGGAGTACGAGAGGTTAATCTTTCACTAATCCTTTAAAGATCAGCAATTACTTAATTATTTGCTAAGAATGCAGTCATACATGTTGGTAAGTCATTAAGGGAACAATGAGTAGGTTTTGTCGGTTGTGGTTTGTAAACACAATATTGAAAGTTGGCCACTTCTCCTCAGCTCAACGAGGGTTATGGCGGGGGGGGGAGGCAACCCCTGATTCACTCCTTTTGGAACGAGCTTTGTCCACTTCTGCATCGCTGTATTTGCATTTTTTATGCACCGTTTCCTCCATTATTTTTCTCTTCCTCTTGGACGTGCACTTACTACCGGTATCTGGCGTTTTTACGGAGGCTGACCAGAAACATCCTGACCACAGCAAAACTACAGGCAGACGGCAGGCTCTGCAGATACAAACACCACCTCACACTTCTAGATGGTCTTACATGATTACTTTTTCCACAAAAGTGCTACGCATTGTGCTTTTAATAAAGGCATAATCATTTTTTGTCTGCAGTCATTTTCCAGAAGTAGTCATAGTTGTCCTTAAGTGGCTTTTAACTGATTTATAAAAGGTAAACCATTAATAAAGCAATTAGTTAAAACAATGAATAAAGACAGCATTACTGTATTGTGGTACAGAGAAACCGACATACATGTTAGCATTTAACTCAAAGCACCACTGTCTTTCTTGTTGAAAGATCATCCATATAAATAAAACATAAAGGACTTATTTTATATGTAAATCACTTATTTCAGGTGTAGTGCATTACTTAATACATTGGTCGTGTTCTGAGTTTGAGCCAACTACTGGCTCATAAAATCCGGTAATATTAAGATCAAATCAACAAAAGTTCCTTAAATCATTTTCATCACACAAGATAAAAACGTGAACATGATCAACAGTCTGACAACCTTTACGAGAGTCAAACAAACACGGGGAGAGAAACTTGGAACAGACCTTTTACAGTGCATCTCTGTGCAGAAATAGATCTGGAAGTCCTCTGCATTGTGGAGCACGTAGAGGAAGGCACTGCGCTCGTCGAACTTGGAGATGCTGAGGAGAGACGGATCACGGTTAGCTGGACGGCGGTCCCATGAGGACAGATATGACTCAGAGAATGAATGAAGCCTTTCACTGGACTTATGAGCACAGCCATCGAATCTCGGGGGGAATGAAACAAAAGATTGTTTGTCACCGCAAGTGGACGGCCGCTCCATCACAATATAAACCCCAGTAGATGTGACGCACCATAACAATACAACTTCCTGACATACACAGACAAATACGTGGCATTATGAGGTTTTGTTAAGAAGTTTTGTGTCGATTCCAGACAACAAATTGTCAAATTAAATGATGAATTTCTCTCCAAAACATTGAGGGCTTCATTTCGACAACCAAATGGAAAGTTTTATCGACTGGGATGAACGCTTGTCCCAAATCTTAGCTGGCGTGCTGAGGCTAGAGCCGCCGAGCCAGACCACGAAGAGACTGCATGCGCGGCCGTATTGTTGCTCGCCGAGCTGCCATTGTGTCCTGCTGACTGTCTGCAGGCTGAGTGGGCACAGAGAATGAGTCGTTCCCTAGCAACATGTGATCACAGCCCCGCCGCTGATCTGACACTGAATTCCTTTGAGGACCGTGGAAGGAGATGCAGAGAGAGACATCATGAAAAACGCTCCACGGCAGACCGTCTCTGTCTGGACCGTGAGAGCTGAAGAGATCAAATCTGCACATTGTATGCATTTGATAAAATGCTGTTTTTTTAATGCTTTTGTGCATGCTTAGATAACTCTGCACATACAATATAATAAGCCCTAATATATGAGACTTTTACATATTTTCATTCAACATTAAATCCAGATATTTGTTTGGCTTTTGTGATATTTTATTTCATGCTCCTCTTTTTTAATATAGGTGTATTTCTGAAACACGTATCTATTTATACCTTGGAACAATGTTAGTCAAGATTTTTAGAGAGACCTGTGCAGAAGAATATATACAGTATGAGCAAAAACCCAGAGAAATGACATACATTATAGACATTAGTTTCACATTAAAGGAATATTGGTAGTAATGTAAATGTAAGATAGTATCCATAACTCTGTTTTCATAAGTGTATAGAAACTAAGAATCATTGGGTTTTGGTGGGAGACGTACATCTTAATCTTCTCTCAATCCACCATCTGATGATACATTTGAAACAATCACCTCTGGAGACAGGTGCGAGGTCGTGGTCACATGGTTCAGCTGTAATGTGAGTGGGTGATTAAAGACGGCAGACACTGACCTGACACCTCGTACTGATGTGGCGCTGAAGTTCCACTCATGAATGCCTTTGTGCTTTCGGAGAGATCAAAAGAAATAGCATTAACTTCTGGGAGAGGTTAAATCAATCAATACCCTTACCAATTGATTGTAGTACGAGAGTAGGTGCATTATCCAAAACACATTGATTCAGTACATCGGCTACAGCACATGAATGAAATAAAAATATGACGTCAGTGTGGCCGATGTAACAGGTTTACTAGGATCAATTTCTGGTGAGCAACTGGTTTTATTTATGTACTGTGGTGTAGGTAAGCAATAATATGCTACAATATGAGAAAAATAATCAATAAGCAGACGCTAAAGGTCGTCATGACAGCAAACAAGAGTCAAGTATCGCAGCGTAGCATCAAACCAAAGATAACAAAACAGGAAACCCCACAATCATCATCCATTGAATTCTGTTGGCAAACAGGATGATTATCTGTGATTTAACCATGAACTAGTTTAAGCATTTAAATAATGCAAAGCATCAGTATTGTTGCTATGGGAACTTTCAGCATGATGTTTGAGTAGAGAAAGATGGATTTTCTCTCTTTCCCAAGATAGTGTATGCTAACATACATATTGGGGTGATGGTTGGTGGGATCAGAGTTCTGGGTGATGATATGCGTCATGGACACCCACCTTGTCATCAGGAGCAACATGCCAGATAGACACGGTGTTGTCGTCCACATCTTTATTTATGGACAAATACGAAGGCTGGTACACTTTTGTGGGCTCTAGTATCAACACCTGGAGAAGACATATTTATTTTATTAATCGAATTTTAAATTGTGCTTCCACATATTAAACCTGAGATCTGTCCAGTGAATCTCAGCCACACTTCCCAGGTTCCCTAGCCAGATTCACTTACAGGAAACCGGACAGAGGAGACATCTTTCTTGGTGGCCTCCACCAGGAAGTCCATCCAGAAGTCCACCAGCTCCTGCTTGGGGGCTGGCTGCTCCCCGCCGGGTTTCTTAAACTGTTGGTAGATCAGGATGGTCTCCACCAGCGAGCGCAGGTACCTGGAACCAAGCAGACAGAAAAAAAGAAGAGAAATTAATTAACCAGCCCAGAAAGAAAATGAGAATACAAATCTTTATTTAACCGTGATGTCAGAGCCGCACGAAACCTCACCGACATCCCATTTCTCACCAGGAAAACATCTACAAACAAAATGTCTCAACTGGCAGATATTTTGCATGTGTATTACATTGTTTTAAACCCATGAGCATAGATCAAGCAGGATCACAGAAACAAACAGTACCATGTGATTGTGTTTCCATGCTGGGGCTCATTTTTCTTTGTGACATTAATGGAAACTTAAAGAGTTTTCACAGTACAAACTCAAATAAAGCACAGCACGCTCTTAAGCACTACAAAAAGGAGCTGTTTTACTCCACATGCTGAAAAACTGATAGTCTCATAAGATTTACATCATTTTGGACTTTATTTTCCTGGTTCTCCATTAATATACAACAGTACCTCCACACTTGCAGGTAATGTTTTTCATTTTTATCAATTTTTTTGTTGTTGTCAAACTGCTCTTTTGTCAAGTTTCTTGTTAATGAACAGTTCTTCATAAAATGTGCCTGATTTATTCATCAAAATCCATGACAACGTTCAAAAGGAGCAAAGTCAGTTCCTCGTGACGTTTTTGTGTTCTCAAAAAAATAAATAAATAAAAAAAAACAGCAAATGCACGATGACCACAGATGGGCTGGGACTGGGATCTCAAGGGAAAGCTGAACTGCACTTCAGATCACAATGACAGAAGCGCAACCGATGATGGATGCAGATGTTGAAAAAAATGCATTTTCCGGGCATGCTAATCTGAGTGTGGCTTATCCACGTTCTCACCAGACGGGAGCTTTGAGTTTGAAGAGTTTCTCAGAGGCCTGGATGACCCTGGTGTTGTCGCAGGCCAGGATACTGGCGCCCAGGAAGAAGCCCACGTCCCAGTAGCTCTGCAGCTTGTCCAGGCTGCCCTTTTTCCCCAACAGGCTGCTCAGCTTCACTCCTGGAAAACAAAAAAGATGAATTCAATACAAGAGAAGATCCTTTTTGACCAGCTGCATATTATTTCAAGAAGACAAGACAGCAAACATGCAAGTTATGGGCATCTTCCAGTAGAGTGTATAGGTTCGATAAGTCATGACATTCTAAAGGTAATGGGATGTCGGTTTTGGCTTCTGCTGCTACATGTCCTGGGTGTAGCAGGGATAGTGTAGGGGGAAAGCAGGGTCCAAAGGGACGAAGGGTAGGCCTTATTCCAGGAAGTGAAGGCTGATTCCCAGGACTGCTTGCTCCGTTTCACACATTCCTGAGCTCCTCTGAGCCTCAGGTTTTTCGCGGCAGAATCACAAGTTTGGGAACAAGGGCTCCACGGGAGGAAACATTACTATATGTTATCAGATTGTTCTTTATTAAAGCAGCAATAATCAATATTTTTTAATCCACACTGCATCAAATGACTGTGTGTAATGTGACAGGGGATGCAGGCGTTATGGCTAAATACTGCAGTGTGCCTCAGCTCTGTGTGCTTCTTTCAGCTTATTGTTTACTCTCATCGCTTTCAGCTGCAGTGGACGGACGCTTTCAGCTCTAAAAACACAATTCTATCCTACCTATCCCAGCATCAAACAGCAGGGAGATGTAGTTTATGGCTAGCAAGGGAAAAGAGTGGACTTATTAGCTTCTTAAGAGCCACGGCTTTCCCACCTGAGCTGTTGGAGACAAAAACAAAGCTAAAAAAGAGAGCGAATATTGGACTTACATTTGTCAGGAAACACAAATACAAACGCATGCTCACATTGATTTGTGTCTGACGGAAATGTAAATAGGAACCGTCCCGCTAACGCAGACAGCAGCAGGCAGCTGATGTCAGCTGGTTTGATAGGAGTGCTGAGACTGAGCCAGTGTGTGTGTGTGTGTGTGTGTGTGTGTGTGTGTTTATGTGGACATCAGGAATTAATATCAAGAATAATAGAGGATAATATGAAAAACGAACTTCAACTAAATAAATAAAAAAACAAAACAATTAATAAGAATAAATAAATAATAACAGTAATAACAGTCATAATAATAATAAAAATACTGATCATAGAAGTAAATAATAATAGTGTTAATAAACAGAAGAAAAGAGGGAAAAAGAGACAATAATAGTAAAAAAAATTAAATGATGATCAAAATATCAATCATACTAAAAATAATACAAATAATATTCATATTAATAATAACATTCTTGAAGAACATGCCCTCCGCACAGATACGCCTGAAGACAAGATATCCAATCTGGAACTCACCCACTTTGCGAAGCTCAAAAGATGTGTCAAACTGGTGTCCGGCCGCCAGGAGCAGGACGGCATAGTTGATCCCCGAGTGTAGTGTTGGCTCTGATTCAAAGCCCTTTTTAAACCTAACAGGAGAAGAAGAACGGAAAAAGAAAAAAGAAGAGAAAGGAACAAACGCGTCATTCCAAATCCCTAGCATGTCTGCGATAACGGATGGCTTCTCGAGACACTTCAAGTTACAAAAACAATTACAACCCTATTGAGTTGGGACCACAGAACCGCAACTGTGAGAACCCTCGAAATTTTCATTTATTTAATGAGCAATCTGTTGTGCTGAGGGAAGGGGTGTGAATGTTATTAGGAGCCGCTGCCAACTTGTGTCGTGGAACTGAAAATAACAGCCATATGGGAGCTCGATAACACCAGCAGCATATTCAATCGGCGAGGAGCAATTTCCAGATGAAGGCAATCAGCAGCCTTTCGTCAATATTATTTCGTTATATTAAGTCAACTTCCATCAGCTCCTGTTAGCTGCTATGTATGACTGCAATAGCCTGATTTGAATCAGAGCAGCCATCCTGGATTCAACAAGGTGTGAAACCCTCCACATGCATCTCTCTGCTGACTCATTAGCAAAAAATAAAAAACATCCTGCCGGGGTTTTTTTGTTGGCAGCCCACTCATGCTGCGAACACTCACCTTCATCATCCAAACGTCTCAACAAGGATGTGGACTGAACTTACTAATCACGCTCCAAAAAAAGAGGACATGAGCACCTTTAATGACCAATATGCAGACATGCATTGTATATTGTTTGAATAACTTGTCTACGGTCTCAAATATCCATTATGAGCATTAATCTTAATGAGGGAATCTAAGAAATCAACTATAGGAATATATGGGTTTCTTAAAATCCTATATCATGCACACATGCAAAAGATGGGCTTCAACCTGTGTAACTAGAAATCTGGCAGGTGTAACAAGTTGTGCAACCTTTTGCCCTGCAACGAGCTGGCCTTGTTTGACTCATGGCCCGCCTGTTTCCTTGAACGGGACTTGTAATTCTCCTCAACAGAAAGGGTTTTTACCTTTTTATCTGTGACGGCATTCACAGTAAACTCTCAATACTGCGGCGCCACGATCCAGTGAGTCACCTTAAAAGGCATCTACCTTTCATCTGGCCCTTCGGAACGTTTCTTCTAGCAATATTTACATGTGACTCTTTGCCGGCTCACTCACCAGTGTGTGCCGCTGTCTCTGCTCGGTGTGTCAGTGAAGTGGGACTCCAGGAACGTGTCCTTGTAGATCCGTCCCACCAGGCAGTAGATGTCCGAGGCTACCTGCTCCTCGCCCTCCACCAGGGGCAGCATTATGTCCAGAGCCTTCTGTCTGTCGCCCGGCAGGTTCCTCCTACGCTCACAAACACACAGCAGGCAAAGGTTACTTTTTGTATTTGAATGAGTAGCAATGAAGTGAAAGAGTGGAGCTCATAAATATCCAGGCATGTGGAAAGCTGCAATATTATTATCTATATGTCAATACAATGTTGGCCACATGGCATGCTCAGCCTGGGAAAATAGTCATAGTGACATCTTAGAAGACCCTTTTATGTTGCATTATGGGAAGTGTAGGATTGTGGTTTTGGAACTAGGCACACACTTCAGGAGGGATATCTTGATTTCGGCCATTCCTTTATTTAATCTGTCTCATGCAAGTAAAGGCAGTTAGCTGCTGAATCATGGCTAACTCTGAATTCCTCAAATTAGCTGCTTTTATCCAAAAGAAAATCAATACCAGTTCAACCTTTTGCAGATAACCATTTGCCATTTGAACAGTCTTTCCCGCTGCCTTTTCCTTTTTGGATAATCACATAAACAATAGGAGTTTCCACAAATCATGAAGGCAGTAGTGGGTGGCACGCCTTCTTCCATTTAACAATAATGGGAGCTATAAAACAATAGAGAGCACACACCAGCAAACCAATACTATTCCCAAGCACTTAATGCACCATCTCCATCAGCTAGATTTAGCCTCTTGTTTCCGATACCTGACTGTGGCAACGGGACTCCGCTGATTTAGCATTTCACTCGTATAACATTGTTGGACCCATAACAGAGGGTTTTAAAGAAAGGATCACAATTGATGCAACAGAAAGAGAGATATCGTCTTCCCCCCCATATTTGTCTTCCTTGTCAACACCTGATACCCACAATGCAACTGCTACATAGGTCTGGTAACCTCACTTCTTTCCAATCCCAATATAATCTTTTATGTAGAAGCGTGAGCCTCATTAAGGGGCTAAAACTTCTTTTATAACTAACCTAAGGACCGAGGCTCTATTATGAGCAACCCATTCAAAAATACAGGAAATGAACAGCGAGCTCTCGAGGTCTTAATTAATTGAATTACATGAAGGTTTTTCTTCCCCTCGTGAATGCTTTCATATTTCCTGTTCTGATCACTCAGTGTGCAGAAGAGATGCGATTACTGCCTCTGCTGAATGAGAAAAGATGGGTGTCTAATTAAGCGCATTATAAAAGTATTGACTCAAATTGCAGGAAAACACAATTTCTATTTCCTGCAATTTTCAAGAAATAAATGGTCTGACTCACACATGTAATTCATTTTAACATCAGTTGTCAGGTTATAACTTAATACCTTGATGAAAGTGACAATGACGTTTTTTTAGACTGAGAGATATTTCTAATGTCCCTTATTTATAGCACTGAGGGTACTATAAATTATTCTGACCACATGTTCACCCTACCAAACAAACACACAGTAGTCATGTTAGCCGTACTGTAATAGATGAAAGGCATCAGTGGCCAGCGAATATGTGACGGAGAATATCACGAGGGAGTCACAACGTAGCTAAACATGGGTCCAAACACGCGTCACAACTCAGCAGAGGACGCACTGACCCGGGGTGACCAGCTGGCTTAGACATTCATTGAACGGGACAAAACAGGTGTTTACATACCTGACTTGTGTTCGTTTGTTTGGGCAGGTTGAGACGCAGTGTTGCAGTGAAATCCTTGAGAAATCTTTTAGCAAATATTATGTGCTGAAATTGACAACTAAACAAACTAGACCAGAGATCATCAACAAGGGGGTCTGCAGACTGACTGCCGGGAGGCCCCGAAATTAATTGATTTCAAGCTTTGTGTCCAAAAATACACATTAACATGAATAAAACCTATAATCAGCAAATATGAATCTTCTTATTTATAGAAATAGTGATGCAGAAATGCCAAAGAATTCAAATATGTTCTGTAAATATATGAATTTGTCAACCATTATCATTTTAATGGCTTAGCATTGTAAAACTACATCATTACAATGAACTCTTATACATGGCCCTATATAAATAAGCCACCCAATTTTATATGTCATGTAATAGGGGGTCCCCACCGTGTCACTATAGGCCTAGGGGTCACTGGCCTGAAAAACGTTGAAAACCTCTGAACTGGACTGTAATGAACCGAAAACGCCATATTACTGGACACACTATGAAAATCACATGTGAGCCCCGAATCACAGTGCAGAAGCACCACAGCAATGAGATGAGGTCATGAATCCAACAGGAGCTGCATAATGAGCCCCATTAATCACCACCATATATCAGACAGCAATGGCCATGGTATATTAACCATTAGGGTAAAGACGTCATTCATTAAAATAATTATCACATTCATACACACTTCTTAGATAACAGTATTAATATCAACTAAGGATGCTAATATCTTCAGGAATGTTCTCATTATTATGTTAATTTATGCAGCAAAGTGGTGTATAACCTCTCGTCCACGGGGGATTTTTTAGATGAGGCTTTGTCGTCAAGTTAACCAACGTGTCAAAAACACACATTGCAGTGTTGTGAAGTTAAGTCTCACACACACACACACACACACGCACACACATATATATATACACAAGGTGTGATATAAACATAACGTGGCTCCTCTCTAGAGCGTGAAGGTTAAATATAACATATGAGCTGACAGCTATTACCATGGAGACCGTCCGGAGGGAAGAGCACTCGGAGAGACGAGACCCGCTCCCTCCTATTGCATCTCTCTATTTCTTCTCTCCAGACTTGTATCTGGACGGAGGAGATTCTTCCCTGGCTGCTGTCAGCCTCCCAGCAGCGCTCCACGTTCACACGCCGGATGCCGCGGACAACCGGCTGAAGCCAATTAGTCTGTGCACACATGCAGATTCATCTAGAAGCTGCACAGAACCAACCTGAGACCGCTCATCAAGCGTTTTGTTACGGCTGAATGCTACTGGGACAGAACACAGAACTAATCTTGTATAATATGAGACATTTTGTCTTCAACCTTCCACTTAATTCACGGGTTAAATGTCAGAGAAAAATGGCTTTTTTCAAGGCTGGAAAAGGCAGCTTAGTCAACATATAATCGTCCATTAGCAGAGGATGCAACATAGATTAAATGCTCTTATATAATGCCATTTGTTTTTTACCATGGAAACAGAGGTTATTATTAGGGCATCTAATTGGGTCAAGGGCAGAGAAATTCTTCAGGGAGGTGGATGCTTACAATATTGGTAACTTTACAGCTTTAACTTTAACACCTGATGCTTCTTCACATTTGTACACTCTGAAATATTAAAGGCTATTTGCAGTAGTTACTATGGTATGAATCACGTGGAGGGAAAATGCTAGATATTTAGATTAAATAATATAATCTCAAGATATATAATAAAAAAATATTGGATGTATTTCTGTGCATTCCCATCAAAATGCTGCTTTCATTAAGGTTCACCAATCAGTGGACAACCAGTGTTATAAACGATGAGAAAAAAACAAGATATTAATCATATCAGAAGTGGAAAAAATGAAGATATATATATATATATATATATATATACAACTAAGTGTAACATCTATTGTCGTCGTGACTCATCCGACTCCGCTGCATAGGTAAGCTGACAACAAAAACACCTCCCACAGCTGTCATGGCGTCCTGTTGCAAACTGAACTGAGGGGTTGTCTTCGGTCATTAACACTCATCATCGTAGGAATCCGCCTCACAAAATATCCCGGTGATGCTGCCTTGAGCTTGCAAACCCAGTATCGCATCCTGGTAGTGGGCCAGATAGTAACACAGCATAAAACACACGGGCGTCTTGGCACCCTGCAGAAACATTTTCCAGTCGCTGCCAAATTAAAGAACAGCGTGCTTTATTGCCGTTTGAGGCAGTCGCGCCGCGAAAACCGCAGGAAGTTTACAAGAAAAGCAGCTGGTGAGAAACAGGCAGTCAAAACCTCCCTATGTTGTACAGCTGTCTTTTTTCCTGAGCACAGTAGCTGCACACATGCTACCAATAATATCACTGCTGCTTGCTGCGAGCCCTTACCCTGAATTTGTGGCTGCTTGTAAATTCAAAACCATTTTCTTTTTTCATGATTTAATTAAGACTTTTGAGAAACTGTTCCCACCGCTGCTGCTTATAAAAAGCCTTATTAAAGAACAAACTCTGGATAAACTGGCTGCTTGATAAATGAATGTGTCGGCGAGAACACCATGCGCTGTTTCCTCCACTGAGTTTTCTGACATGTCAGAAGGTATCATTGTCCTTGTGTTAGTGCTACTTAAAAAAAAAATCTATATCCATAACTAGAGATCCACCGATTGCAATTTTCTTGTGCAAATTCCGATTTTTTAAAATCTTAACCAGCAGAATACGATTTTCTTGCTAAGAACTATAATTAATAGGAAGGCCCCAGACTAACTTTTTCAATATCGTCCCAGTTGTAAAACATCAGAAATCTATGCCAGATGAAGTGGTTATTTGAAAAAAACAAACAATAAAAATGATTAGAAAATACACTTTTGTATTTTTGTTTCAAAATTTGCTTTGATTTAAAAATTCTTGGCTTGGTTTAAATTATATATTATAAGCTAAATTGAGCAAATGTTAGGGAGTTAAACAGGTCACACTTCCCTCTCTAATATGTACAGTACAGATTACATTTGAACTCATCATGACAGCGTTATAATTTACCTTTGTCCAACACTCATTTTTACTTGAATGCATCATCATCATAATGCAAGTAACCTCGGTAAAGCGTTTACTCTGAGGAGCATGATGGGAATTTATTACAAAATAATAAGTGATAACCTTTATGTCCACTTCACTACACGACATGTTGCATGTTTGTGTAGCTGTGACGTTTAAATTAAAAAGATAAATCTACAGTTGGTAAAGATGTTGAGGTTCAATCAAAGCCCCCTTAAAGTGTTTAAAGATTTAAAAGGCAGTCATTGTTGAAATCTTATACCTTGATGCCAGTTGAGCTCAAGGTCAGGTCAGTTTCAGCAAGCTAGAAATTGGAAAGCTTTGTTTCCGTGGTTACCTGCAGTTTAATACACCCTTTGGGACTCATTTAGAAAAGTGTTTAAGGTGTTTCAACTGACCAACCACAAAGTATTTTCCATGACTATGGCATAAGTCAATATAAAACCCAATTCTACTTAATTTAATTTAGTCAAGTCAACAAAGTCAAAGCAATCAAAAAAAATGTAATTTCTCTTAATAAATACATAAAAGAATAAATACGTTAGCAGTGATAATTCATTATGTACTCATATAACCTCAGCACGCCCATCAAAAAATGTCTTTGACCCACTTTTGCCACACCCTTTGTTTTTGCTTTATCGTCGATCAGGTCCCACTACATCGTTCACACAGCATCAGAGCGTCTCCACACGCATCCAAACCTCCTCGTTAAAAAGAACAAACTCGTAAAAAGCTTTCCACATGTCGAGCTGAATGCCTGCACCGCTGTGAGAGCGTAGACTTTTAGACAGAGGTTTCTGGTCACGTGTCGCCAGGTGCAACTTACCGATTCAGTGCAAAGGCGTAGTGGAACTTCACATGTGGATGAGCCACGGGGTCAAAGGTCGGAAGCTTCTCCAGAGTCTCCACCAGCTTCACGATGGACTCATAATCCTAGATGGCAAGAGAGGAACACACTGGTGATCTCCTGCATTTTTGAGTACTGGCTTTACGGTCCATGCACAGATTTGATGAGAATGACTTTACAGAGGTTTTGCGGCCTGGAATGCACTCCCTACCATAATTAGACAAATAACTAATAGATTTTCTTTCAAAAAGGCAGTAAAACGAACAATGCTTTTGAGGGTTTTGTTTGTTTTAGATGTGTGCTGTGAATTTGTGATAATTTTGCTTTTTGTTTGGTTTTTGCAAATTTGCTTTGTAATTTTGCTTTTGTTTTGTATTTCTTGGTTTCTTGCTGGTTGTGAATTGTGTTTCATTCTAAGTCACTCTTATTCATGCTGTAATTGTCTTGTGTGAGGCGATTTTAATTGTCTTTTATTTTTGACGTGTGTCTTTATTGTTTCTGTGTGGACCCCAGGAAGACAAGCGACCACCTTGTGGAAGCTAATGGGGATCCAAATAAAGAATAAAGAGTCGCCGCTAAGCATTGTGGGTCCGTGTAACTGCACCAAATGTCCTCCAAACACACACTGCAGCTCATCAAGGTATCGTGCTGCTTTAAGGGCCAGAGGGAGAGTTTTTCATGTATTTCTATTCACTCTGTCAGAGACTCCACTGTCTGCTTAACACCAAAAGCACTTCAATAATTGAGTGTCCCCCTTCATCACATTTTTGTTGCCGCCACTTGACTACATTGTCACTATACCCCAAGCACGTTGAATAATTCAGCACGTCCTCCATGCTTGTTGTTGTCGTGAATGATTCATGAGCGCTGCCTATGGTGAGTGGGAGGATCTGGACGCTGAGTGCCATCACAATGTGGAGTCTAAAGAGCGGGAAAGAGCGGCAGATTTAAGAAGAGCGCACCAAAAAGCCTCGCCTGGAGCCCTCCACAGGCGGTCTGCGACGGCCCGGTTTGAGAACTTGTAAAAAGGGATGACGCTGAAAGATTGACGCTGAGGCTGTGACCTCTGTCTCACTTGTACAGTAGGTTTCAAGGTCAGCACACACACACACACACATCCTCTGTACTTAGTTGGCAGTTTGTTTGAATGTAGGAGGGGCATCAGTGCTGAGGTGAATGTCTGATTTACCTTCATAGTTCATCCCAGCAACTTTTATGGATGCTGGGCTGAAAGTTTTTGCACATCCTTCTCTAAAGAGTCATATTCTCAGGGTGTAAAATCAGGGTTTGATCATGAAGATGGGAAGAGCATCCTGGCTGGTTTGGGGATTTTCTTTTTTATGCAGATTGCAATACATTTTCTTTTCAATCGTTTGGGATGTTATTGTTGGCCTCCAAATGATGAATGATAAAGAACTTCAATCAATCAGTGATTATTTTAAACTATTTCCAACCAACACAAACTGTCGCTAGTTAGAGCTTCTCCAACATGAGGATTTTCTACTTTTTTTCCCATTGGAATTGAAATATTTTGGAGGTTTTGGACTTAAAAATATGTCACCTTGGAGAACATTTTTCATAGTTGTCACACTTAAGAAGCCAAACAATTTACAGATCTAAAAAAAGAAAACAATGACCAGATTCATCAATAATAAAAAATAATTGTTAGTTCTAGTAAGTTTCATACATTTAGAAACGTATTAACAAGGAAGGTTTGAACTCGCAGCCTTTCATCGATAAGATCGTTCTGATCGAAAGACATTTCTCTGATCTCTATGGAGGAAAGCAACAGGAAGAATAGATGACGAGGAAGCGCTGCCTCTGTAGTGGCAAGAAATAGTACGGGATTGTTTTACACAGTTGGAACAGAACAAGAAGATGCTATCCTTGTAATCTGAACCGGATAGATTGACTTCCAAAGTGCCTATTCTTAAGTTGACACATGACGGTTCAGAGAAGCTGCCAGCGCAGGTGTACCTGGATGTCCCTGTATGTCAGCAGCAGGTTGATGACGATGTCCACCGAAAGGCACTCTACGTTGTCCAGCCGCTGTTGGATGCGGCTCAACTCGGCGGCCAGCTCCATGCCGGTGTACAGCTCCCGAGCCTTACGGATCTCATTCAGAATAGTCTCTCGGAAATACTGGCTGTGAGAGACGAAGACACGCAGGGAGAGAGCGTTTGCATTATTTAAAGTTAGTACAACGTGTAATTACAGGCCTTTCTGAACATCGCTCTAATTGAATCAATTTAGGTAGTTTAGTGTCTCCTTGAGGGTAAATTCTAATGTGATTTGAGTTTGAATTAATTTCCTGATTAACATCATTTCAGATGGTTCTCTAGTGACACAAGCTACTTCCCGCTGATCGTAAATTTCGTTTTTCAGAGGAGGTATTTCATAAATGTTGCCACACGCAGTAAAATAATTTGAAAAAAAAAAAAAAGATTGTGCTAATTATACTATATTTTCTGTGTTGATAATTATTATACTGTGATTATTATTGTGACTGACTCATAGGGGTCTCATAAACCTGAGGATTTAAATCCCTTAAAATCAATAATTGAAAACAGCATCTTTTCAGTATTGGTCGTAATACTCTGCACGCATATTAACAAATGTCAAATGTCAATGTAATGATGATCATCTGCTTTGGATTACTGCCCCCCCCACTCTTTTCTGTCATGTGTATCCTTGCAGGGAGTGATGACGTTAAAGTCTAAATGCCAGATAACAACTATCTATTCATATAATACATTCCCATTCCATGTGTGTTAGCGGACTACAATTTAATCATCTGAAGATTGACATTCAAAAAGGCGACTGTTAGCTCGACACACGGCATCAGCAAACAGTGAAGAAAAATAAAGGTAGCACAGGTTTCAGCGCCATAAAGCAGAATACATTGGATCTCTACTTTGTGGGTTATTATAAATAGCAGTCGTGCTCCTTCTCAGAATGTGACGGCTGAGCTCGTTGGTTACAACTTAATGCAGGCTGGTCTCCGGGAGACAAAAAGCTTTCTCAAAGTGTACCTTTTTCTTTTGTGCCTGTAAAACCTGAGTCACTATTCCTGGAGCTGAGAGGGAGAACTAACTGGCTGCTGCATCGCCTGTTGGCAGGAACGCCAGAGATATTACCCCGGCAACTGAGGCGGTGTAAAATGTTTCAAACAGTAAATCGCCGCCACGCAAGTCAAAATTGAAGGATGCGCTAACGTTTGCTCGACAGAGACACTGTAATGGCTTTTTCCTCATCCATCATGTACGGGCTCCTCAGCTTGTATACAATTAAAGTTGAGTGTCTGAAAATGGTGATTAACATTTTCATGATTGTAGGATAAAAACTTTCAGACCAAATCCAGCCCAACAAAACCAAAATTAAGTAACTAATGTTAACTATTATGAAGTGATTGTTGCACCTTTGAAATGTATAATTTCCTTAAAAGCAAATTGTGATGGAGAGAAATAAAACAAGACAGCTAGTGTAGAAAAGGCCCCAAAGTTATTACGTATTGTTGCTGTTATGCGTCAGGTATGTTGTATGTTGATTGCTGTGTGGGTGGAGCCCCTGCGGAGCTTGTGCGTAATCGACCGCAAGCAGCGGAGCGGCAGCGTGTGTGGTCGCGGTGAATGAGGGGAGCGAGCAGTTAAGACGGGTCATCGGTTCGTGTTATGGCGACTGTCTGTGCGTGAATGACGCATGTGAGTATGCATATGAGTGTGTTGGATGTGCGTTGCTGTATTATCAGATGTTTGGGCCGTATGACGCGGAGCTTTAACGCTCGTCGCGCCGTAGCCGTACTATATGCTAGTTACGACCGCTAGCTTACTCTCCGCCCGAGTGTATTGAATGTCACGTGATACGCCCGTGTTTAACGATCGTTATTATGTCGGTTATTTCAGCGTAACGTTGCGTAACGAGTGTTGTGTTGATCTGCTGCTGGTTACTTAATGTATTTTCAGAGCTGTAATGTGTTTATGTTCCTGTTATTCTAGGTTTATTTGGATCTGAGCTAAGTGGTTTGATTTATTACTGCTGATTTATTCGTTCATTTGTATTTGTCATTTATGTTTAGAACCACAGAACAAATCGCCTGTAAGAGGAGAATAAACCAAGATCCAAACGTCACCAGCCTCCTCTTTATTGAGTCTCTGGAGATTTGGCTTAAAGTGGTGTCCTGGCCGACACACCGACGCGGACTAGTGATACACCAGAACCAGTATAGGGTCTCCACTACATTTATGGTCCTTCGAGCCGGATCACTGGGTTCGCATCAGATATGGATCAATCTTCAGAGTACGAGGACCATGGTGCACGCCCCAAACGACATCGTCATCCTCCAGCCCGCTATGCAGACTATGATATGGATCATCTGGGCTACATCAGTCAGAGATACAGAGAGGATGTAGAGACTTATCACCAGGAGGAAAGGGCCAGGATGACCCCCCTCGCCACCGATTGTGATTCTTCCCCAACAAGCCGCCAGCAGAGGCGGGATGCTGTTCTTCAAGAAGTGGACTTGTGCTATGGTGCGGAGGGCCTGCAGCACATCCAAGAGTATCAGCTAGCCCCCCTGCAGTCATCGGAGAGGGGGCTAGGGGAACGGTTTCATGATGGCTCTACACCCCTACATCCAGTGCTGCGCCCCAGACATCCACAAGAGGATATAAAGATAGAGTTAGAGGACATCCGTCAAGAGAGACACCTCATCCAGCAGACCCAGCGCCGCATGTCAGCAGATCTGGTGGAGCTCAGAGCACTGCGAGCAGACTTGAGACAGTTAGTGGATGCCGTTCAGAACTTACAAAGCCCCTCCTCTCCCCATACAGAACAGCCTGAATCCAAGCAGCCACCGGATGCACCTGCTGAGGAGAATGACTGGCCTGCACCACCACAGTGGCCAGATCCAGTGTGGACAGGGCTGCTTCCTGCTGATCTACCACCCCCGCCTCCACCACATAACAGTGATCAGGCGATGGTAGGGCTTCCATTGGTTATAGAAGAGGCTATCTCGTCCCCTGTTACTAAGCAGCCTGAGAGCCTATTACAAGCCCATCAGCCAGTATACGGCACTGTTCCTGTTACCAAACCACAGAGGAACAATGCTCCGTCCCAACGCCCCTGGCTCAAGCCGCTCCATCCCCCATTGCAGTCATTCAGTCAACCTCCAGCTGAGCCTAAGTATTCCGCGGCATACAGTGGTGTCAAGAGTGAGCCAGGAGGCGATCCCCAGCAGCCTCCTGGTGGTTCATGGATGCAGCCACAACCATTGCCTCCAGTTAGGACCTCCCACATTCCTGAGTCCAGCTACTACGGGCCACGTCCGACCATCCGCAGCTTCTCTCGTCGTGACCCAGGCGAGTTTGCCCGGCTTAAGCTTTCATTGGAGAACCTGTTACCCCCGAACGCTCCAGAACTTTTTAAGTATCAAGTGTTGGTCGATCACCTGCAACTAGAGGAGGCCCGGTTGATAGCAGACGCTTACCTCAACTCTCCGACGCCCTTCTCTGACACCATGGCTGCATTAAATGATAAGTTTGGTCAGCCACACCAGATAGCATTGAGGCGTATTGCTGCTGTGTTGGACTCACCAGATATCAGGCGGGGAGATGTTGCTGCATTCGAGAAGTTCGCCCTCCAAGTACAGTCGCTGGTGGGAATGTTGAAGACATTACGCTCCGAGGGAGAAGCAGAGCTACAGTGTGGCTCGCATGTTGCTCGCCTGCTGAGCAAATTACCACCTGAGCAGAGAGCTGAGTTTCGCCGCTGCATGTTTCATCGAGGCTCACGGACTCACACCTTACCTGATCTGTCGGAGTGGTTGAAGTATGAGTCCTGGTGTCAGGACTCTGAAGGACAGCTGGCAGTGAGAGGGGCCAGGGAGGGGCCAGTGCCCCGCCCTGATGGTCGTCAGAGTCATCGCCCCACTACCGTTCTCCATGGTGGAAAAGCCGCAGATAAGAGGCCAGATATTCGAACTATGGGCGGCTCCTTTAAGGGGAACAAGAGTAAGCCTTACTGTCCATTCTGCGATAATGAGGAGCATTATCTCAGTCAGTGTGCAGCAGTCTCCAGGCTGACTAAGGATCAGCTGACAGAGTGGATAAAGAGCAACAAGAGGTGTTGGCGCTGTGCACGCTCACATCAAGCTGCGCAGTGCAATCTGAAGAAGCCGTGTATGCTCTGTCAAGGAAAACACCTTCAGGTGTTGCATGAGGTCAACGTGAGGTCACCTAAGGAGTCAACAGCAGCCTCACAAGCAACGAGCCATGCTACGAGGGCCACAACGGAGGTGCTATATTTAGACCGACCTACAGAGGGAAGCCGGGTCCTGCTGAAGGTCGCTAAAATCTGCATTCACTATGGTGGCCGAACACTGCACACCTACGCCATATTGGATGATGGTTCTGAGAGAACTATGCTGCTGCCGGATGCAGCAGAGCAGTTGGGAGTGCAAGGGCCCTCAGAGGACTTACCACTACGCACCATCAGACAGGAGGTGCAGACACTCCGTGGTGCATCAGTGTCATTCTCCATTTCTCCCCCTGCAAAGCCAAAGACCAGGTTTAAGATTACAGGTGCATTCACCACCGCTCGCATCGGACTGGCTGGTCATAGCTACCCCATGAAGCAGCTCAGGAGGAATTACAAGCACCTCATCGGCCTTCCTATACCGACCCTCACAGACGTGAAACCGATGCTGCTCATTGGGAGTGATCATCCCCATCTCATCACCCCCATTGAACCCGTCAGGTTGGGACCTCCAGGGGGGCCTGCTGCCATCCACACGAAGCTGGGTTGGACACTACAGGGCCCAGCTAGTGTCGTCTGCCACCTTGCCCGACCGCAGCAGTGCCTCTTCACAGTGGTAGCACCCCAGGTGAGCGAGCTGATGAAACATGTTGAGAGACTATGGCAAGTTGACACTGTCCCATTTAGGAGCGAGAAGCTCGTCACTCGTTCAAAGCAAGATCAGGAGGCCATCAGTATCCTCGAGACCAAGACCACCAGGGTGGAGGTCGACGGCATACTCCGTTATGCCACCCCACTGCTGCGCCGGAAGGACATGCCACTCCTTCAGGCTACCAAAGAAGCTGTCATGCCCACCTTACGAGGTGTGGAACGGCGACTGGCCAAAGATCCAGCACAGGCTGCAGCCTACAAAGTGGAGATGGAAAAGCTGATCAAAGCAGGCTCTGTCATCAAGTGTGGTCCTGAAGCGCCAGCTGAGGAAGGTCTTGAGGCCTGGTACATCCCACACCACATGGTAAGCCATAATGGCAAGAACAGACTGGTCTTCAATTGTTCCTACCAGTACCGCGGACAGAGCCTCAATGATTACCTGCTGCCTGGGCCGACTTTAGGAGCATCACTTCTGGGAGTCCTGCTACGCTTCAGAGAACATGCAGTAGCTGTTAGTGGAGACATCAAAGGCATGTTCCATCAGGTTCGCCTCCTCCCAGAAGATCGAGCCCTCCTCCGCTTTGTCTGGCGTGACAGCACTCGAGAGGAACTTCCTGTGGTGTATGAGTGGCAGGTGCTACCGTTCGGGACCACGTGTAGTCCGTGCTGTGCGACGTTTGCCTTACAGCGCCATGTCCACGATAACAGCCAGCCAGATGACAATGCAAGGATCTCAATTGAGAAATGCTTCTATGTAGACAATTGTCTCCAGAGTGTCCCCACCATCGTCGAGGCAAGGCACCTGGTTGATAAGTTGCGGACCTTATTGGCATCTGCTGGATTTGAGCTACGTCAGTGGGCCAGCAATGAACTAGAGGTCATAAGTCACCTGCCAGAAGAGAGCCGCTCGCCGAGTGTGGAGCTATGGCTAGCGCAGGACAAGACGGATGCTCCAGAATCCACGCTGGGGCTGAGCTGGCTATTCCACACTGATGTCCTTGGCTACAAGCACCGTCGAGTGGATTATGGTGTCCCAACGATGCGCAACATATACAAGGTCCTTGCAAGCCAGTATGACCCTCTGGGATTTATCCTGCCCTACACCACTCGGGCTAAGGTACTGGTCCGGCACCTTTGGGACAAACATCGCGGCTGGGACGACCCACTACTGCCCCAAGAACTTCAGCGGCAGTGGAAGTCATGGGAGGATGAACTGGGCGTCCTACCACAAGTCACCCTCCCCCGCCCATACTTACCTAAGGAGGTGGACCTCTGCAACCTTCACCGAGAGGTACACATATTTTGCGACGCCTCTGAAGAAGCGTATGGCTCAGTCGCATACCTGCGGTCCACTGACAGACACGGGGGGGTGTATCTGTCCTTCCTGATGGCTCGCTCCAGAGTCGCTCCCAAGCGGTCCCACTCCATGCCCCGATTAGAACTTTGTGCGGCCCTTACCGGGTCACAGCTCGCACAGGTTCTACGAAGAGAGCTCACGCTCAACATCGACCGGATGATCCTGTGGTCTGACTCGACGACCGTGCTGACCTGGTTGAAATCTGAATCCTGCCGATTCAAGGTCTTTGTCGGCACTCGCGTGGCCGAGATCCAAGAGTTGACCGACGGACATGTTTGGAGATACGTTGACTCGGCAAACAACCCTGCTGATGACGTGACCCGAGGGAAAGGGCTGAGAGAGTTAGTTGAGCCCAACAGATGGAGTCAGGGACCTTCCTTTCTTCTGCAGAGTCCAGATTCGTGGCCACAGGACCCTTCAGGTGACCAAGCCCACGACGCATCAGAGCTGCGCAAGTCTGTCTTTTGTGGGGTCACCGCCGTTGCCTCAAGTCAGCCTGCTCCAGACCTTAACCAGTATCAATCCTGGAGGGAACTGCTGGAGGTTACAGCGCAGGAGTTGCACGGGGCGACCGACTTGACAAGTCACCCTACTGCTGAAGATTATCGCCAAGCTGAGCGGTTGATCCTTCAGAGAGCTCAGATGGATAGTTTTCCACCGGAGTATGGCTTGTTAAGAGCAGGGAAGTCAGTCCCTAGAAGTAGTCGACTTCTCACTCTATCCCCAGAGATGGATGAGAGCAGGGAGCTCATCCATGTTGGAGGACGTCTCCGTAGATCAGAGGATCTGGAGCTGACCACTATCCATCCAGTCATCCTAGACCCGAGCCATCCAGCGACTAAGCTCCTGATTCAGGATGTTGATATCCGACTCCATCACCCGGGTCCAGAGCGGGTGTTTGCTGAGCTGCGGCGCTCCTTTTGGATCCTGCGAGGGCGTGAAGCAGTTCGGCGGCACCAGTACAGCTGCGCGGACTGTCGGCGTTGGAGAGCCAAACCCGCTGTACCAAAGATGGCTGACCTTCCATCAGCCCGTTTGCGCCTGTTCAAGCCTGCTTTTTATTCGACGGGGATGGATTGTTTCGGGCCCTTTGAGGTCAAGGTGGGTCGGCGGCGGGAGAAGAGATGGGGCATCATCTTCAAGTGCCTTACCACCAGGGCCGTGCACCTGGACCTCCTGACCGCCATTGATACAGACGCCTTCTTGATGGCCCTTCGTCGGTTCATCGCCCGCAGAGGAACCCCTGCAGAGCTGTTCTCCGATCGGGGGACAAACTTCAAGGGAGGAGAGTGATACACCAGAACCAGTATAGGGTCTCCACTACAGCTAGCATAGCTTCAAGTCCCAATGAAACATGACTCAGAACGTCTTTAGCTTCTCTACTGGGAGTGCTCCCCAGTGAAATGGGATATTTGAGCAGTGTGCAGTCAGAAGAGGGATTTGAATCGGGCCGCTTAAAAGTGGGCGGGTTAGCATGTAGCTAAGTGTGGCGCCACATTAGCTACATGCTAAGCCCCCCCCCAAGTTGCAGAAATGTTTTGAATTTTCAGAATTTTGTATATATTGTTAAATGGGTGGACAATATAACTGGGGAAGGGATCTAAATGTTAAGAATGTTTTTTTTTTCATTTCATCTGGACAACAGGGGAGATTATCGCTAGCTAACCTTCGCTAAAGCTAATGTTACAACTAAATTGGCTGTGAAAATTGGAAATATTCACTTTGATGGACCAACATAAGTGTGTTATTCATCACTAAATGAGACAGTAGCTCAATTATAATGGGGAAAACGCTTGCTAGCTTCTGCTAATGGTAACCCAAGCGCAGCAGAATAACGTTAGCAGAAATGCTAACTATCTTCTTGACTTTTGACTAGAGAAACGTGATTTGGCGTGATCAATTCACCTATAAATCAGATATGTGCAGCATACTTACTGGGAGTTTGCCTGTGACACTTTGAGCACCTGGACGAAGCGGTCGAGCAGCGGCATGCAGATTGGCCCCAGCAGCATCTCGAAGCCCGGCTGCATCAGCTCTGTGAGGCCCTTCATCAGGCTGCTCTCGCAGCAGTACACCTTGTTGTGAGGCGTCACCATGTACGGGATGAAGGTGTAGTTGGCGGAGCACGTCTGGTGATACGAGAGACACGAGACATCAGTATATCGAAGCAAAAGTGCTTTACACTACATGTCAACATTCACCGATTCACACATATTCACACATAGCTGGCAGAGGCAATGTGGTTCAGTATCTCATCCAAGAGATGACGTTGACTGGAGGACCATACCATAGGTATTCATTTACAGTAACATTACATCATTTAAATTTTGGAAAAAAAAAAAAACGCTCTTTACAATCAATTTTACTGCATAATAAATTTACACAATAATAAAGTGTGCAGGGAGGAAGCAGGTTGCACGGAGGAAGTCTGAGCTGTTTCCCCTGATTGAGACGGTTTCAGGTAACGGCGTGAGGCTCGGGCTCTGAATTGTCCACAGAGACAATAAAGTTTGTGTTGCGAATGGACAGCAGCCAGGAGGAGAGATCTGCATCAGTGCCGACGGTCCCTTTAGTAGCCGCTTCCTTGCAACCACAAACACTTAAAGCGGTGCACTCACAAATTCCAGTTGTTCATGCAGCATGCTGAGGCGCTCATGAAAATCAAGCTGAAGCAAACGTCTAGCTGCCCACCTAGAACAAACCTCTACCCTGTCATTTGCTGCTGCTGCCGCCACCGCATTTGGGTACGATTTCATATCGTGCACCGTTTCAGTTTCACTAAAAGTGTTCTCCTTTGTTTACTCAGCTCCAACACTTGACATCTGTGTTTCGTCTGGGAGGTAGCATTTCTGTATTCTGTGTCTGTATTTGTTTTAACTTCACATTGTTCTCCAGCGGCGGCCGCAACGCTTCTGTTGCGGTGTCCTGCCATAGCTGAATAAACAACAAGGAAGCACGTGCATGTGGTGTGTTTGCAGACAGCGCCGAGAGAGAGAGAGAGAGAGAGAGAGAGAGAGAGAGAGAGAGAGAGAGAGAGAGAGAGAGAGAGAGAGAGAGAGAGAGAGAGGCAGGAAACCCACAGTTGACATCCTAGAGAAACAGCCGAGGTCTTTTCAAGGAGAGCTATTCCCAGAATGTGTGGTGAAGCACAACATGAGAGCGTCTGAAGGCGGTTGGGCTGCAACCCAGCTGCATCCTGATGGCTTTAATATTCTATCATGTTTTTTTTTTTCCAGACAAACACACACTGCTGCTTCTGCTCTCAATGCCAACAGTAAAAAAAAAAAAAAAACAGAAGTGAAAGGAAGGTGCGGCATTGAAGCAATGAAAGCCATCTGCAGATAACTACTTCCTCCTGTGCAACAGCGGTTTCATGACATCACCAGCTGCTGCATGCATACGTTTCATAAACAAACAGGAGACCCCTGTGTTTCTTACGTGGAACCAGACAGGTTGCAAAATCCCGACGCTATAATTAGCTCCTCTGTGTGTGTTTGTGATTCATGCCGTGACATGACAGGTGTGTTTGCACGGGACGATGCATACTCTAAGGTGGCTGCGGGTCATTCGAAGCTAACCGTGGCTAACAGGTAACAAGCGGAGACACAGGCGACGGCGCCGGCTCATCGAGTGAACGTGACGGCGAGTGAGGCAGCTATTCATCGAGTGAGTCATCTGATTTGTTAGCTTTGCCAACACTCCATCTGTCCATGTGCTGTTACAGGAGGATTAGAGCTGCGTGCCCACTCACTCACCTGCATGCAGACACACAAAGAGCTGACCACAACTTGGTGATGGCCCTTCATTTATACGACTGCTGCTCATTAAGCTGTTGAGGAACAAGCACTCGTGCTCTCCTCCACCCAGATCTAAAGCTCCGAGAGTGTCTACCTGCCAGCTGCTGGTATGATCCAAGGTAGAGACAGCGAATCATTTTACACCAACGCAGACGCAGCAATGTGCTTGTAATTACAGTAATTGGATGTACATCAACAGAGGGTAATTACCCAGACTTCCATTATCATGGTGGGAAGATTAATGCACATATTTACACAGCATCACATGCACGACACGTTTACACCTGCAGACTGTGTTTTACAAACATCTGTTCTGATGTAATGAAATGCATTTGCATCTGCACAGGGGTCAGCTGTGCAACTTGGCTGCACACCCCTCCTCCAGACAGCGATTGTCCAATCATAGTTTAGCAACCGTAACTAGGGAGAGCTGGCCTGTCAGGCTTTGGGATTTCTCCACATTTGGAAATGACACTCTTGTTATCTCAGGACTTCAGAGGATTGTATGTTTTTTAAGCCCTGCTGAAAGCAAAAACACAAGAGCAGAATTGGAAGGAATGCATTGAGGAGTGTAGCTATGGCAGTAAAGCAGAGCAGCACATCATTAACTAACTACATTATTTTGTGGGATGGTTAGAAGTTGGCGAGCCCAATTAATCTCTTGCACTAGTGACTTACTACCTTTTGAAGCTACTCACAGTGTGAACTATAAGGTATGCTTTCCCATCTTAATCGCCTGATACCATTTTAATTTCATATTTATCTGGAGTCCTCCAGAATAATGTAATGACTAACTAGCTTCACCCTGCAACGCAAGTGCAACGAAGCAAATTATTTACTGATATTGCACTTTAAGTGCTCTTTCCTCAGTTCAGAGGGAAAGCTAAGAGCACACACACCGGTGTCAAGGGCAGTGAAGTGCCCTCATATGAGCAAGAAAGAGAGAGGAGACAGACAGTAAGTGCATATAGGAGAGAGACCAGTGAAATCACACTTTCATGGTGTGAGTGATAATCAGGTCTCCTTACGAGTCCGTGTCAGAGATCAGAACGTTTCATGCAGAGCGCTGGTACCTGCTGCCTCTTTGGAAAGCCACTTAGGGAGAGCTAAGCCTTTCATCCCAGTCCTACACGTGGACTAGTGGACGACATTGAGTCTCTTAATCTTTGTTCTGGAGCTGAATTAATCGATTGTTTGGTTAGCAACAGATAATGAATCCACAGAAATGCCAAACATTTGTTACCTTCAAAATAGCGTTTACTAAAAAATGTATATTAAAAGGCAGAGTGTAAACAATACCCGCGTTTTGGGGACCTGCAACGACCGATCAATACCAGCGTTTCATTAATAAGCCGTATGTCTCACTGTGTGTTCTTTTATGTTTAAGGCGACATCTGGCTGGACTTAGACATTTTTTTATAACTTTGTAAAACAAAATGTAACAAATACAAAATAAATACATATGAAAGCACAAATAGATGCACCTAAAACTCCCACTGCACAACCCTGCCCTGTCTGTGCCGCATTGCCAGATTTTGAATGAACGCTAAAGATGTGCATGATTCTGCATGTGTTTTCGGTTCATTAAAGTTAATAATTGTAACATTTGATTTGTCTAAAAATGTTTTCAGTGTTGTTTGTTTGGCTCAACCCTTTCGTGTCACTTCTGGGTACAAAAAACAAAGATGGTGACGGCCAAAATGCTGACCTCCAGGCTTCAGTACACAAACCTAAGGGTGATGTCACGGTGACTAAGTCCACTTATATACAATCTATGGTTTATACATGCAAAGATTTTTTGGAAAAGGCTGCATATTATACCTTTAACATCCTACGTGTTTCAGTGCGTCTTTATTCAAATTTAATTAATTCTGTCAGGAACTACCAAAGTCAGACTAGTGCAGGATTTTCTGATCTTTAATACAGCACCTCACTTGAATGCTGTCAAATTTTCAAAATGCTCAAACCTTTTTTTTTTTTTTTAATAAAGATCAAGCTCCTGCAGTCTTTGCAACCTTAGAACCTGCTGCCGTCTGAAATAGAAGAGCTGTTGATTCACATTTCTGTGAAACATTTATCACAGCGTCTGAACAACAGTGGGTTGCAAAAGAGAAAACACCAAGGAGAGAAACATATGGTGGTAGACACTGTGCTTCCTGTTGGAAAAACATATTCTTTGCAACACATAAGATGTGAGATGTGTGAGCAATGTGCGAGGAAAGTGTGAAGGCAAAGGCGAGGGGGAAAAAAAGAAAAAAGCTTTGTGCACTTACAGTGTTCTTCTGGCAAATTATATCCTGAAAGAAGAAGAGAAAAGTACATTCAGAGATTACACAAGAACATGTCTCTTTGGATCTACCTTAATTGTTTCTGGTTAAAAGCTATGACGCTATAACACAGATGTATGTAACAGCTGCTGCCATAAATGCACTAAAAGGTACACGATGCACCAATAACATTTTGTTTTCTTTTATGTGGTGTGGTGTGATAGGACTAGAGGCTTGGTTTACAATGAAAACGACTATCTAGTTTGTTTGAAGCATATCAATGTCTCCTCTTGCCCAAAGTCATGTTTGGTTATTTTAGTAAAATAGTAACATTTTGCATCCATTTTACACGCCTCAATCTTAAAAATGAATAAATAAACAAATCGGTATTGACCAAGAAAACTGTGAAAAGGAAGCTTGTATTCAGATGAAGAAAACAATTCAATGCCAGCCTTATTTCTTTAGTGAGTAAACTGTTCTTGCTTGTACAGTTACTTCTTTTATTCTTCAGGGGAAAAAAATCTGTGTGAAAAGAAGCTTAAATAAGAACTCCAGTATTTAAAGATAACTGATAATTTTAAAACAGCACCAATTGAAATGATTTTGCAGTCTGATGCAGAAACCACCAGAAAAAAAATGGTCTTTTCAGGCGGGTCAGGGAGCAGCGACCAGCCAGGCAGGCAGGCGGGACCCACAGCCGACCACAGGAACCCTCATTAAGTACCAGTTTGCATTAGGGCAGGCCATCTGAAGCAATTTGAGCGACACAGTTTGGTTTATAAAGTCATGTTTATCTTGACTTCTGCCTTTAATCTACACTGAAGGCTGTGTAGTACTACATGCTGACTGCACAGTGAGGTTGCTGGCTGGGGATCGCTGTCGCCACCTCTCACTACACTCAACATCTACAATAAAGGCCTCAGTGTTCCTCGGCCACAAAGCGCCTCCAGCCTGAGACTGAAATGTGTTCGGCTTGAGCCTCAGACAGCGTGGACTACATCCTATACAAGAGCTGTAGGACTCACACTGTTAGAGGCTGTCATTAACAATCAGAAAGATGTGTTGCTCTCTATTAGCGATGTTAGCTGGAGGTTCTGGTTTGTTTCATAACAGCATGTCATGTTTTAGTTTGGAGGTAGTGGAGGTGGTCTTTGTAAGAGAACAAGGCAGCCCACTTAAAAAAAAAAAACGTGATAACATGAGTAATGATTATCACCATGGCTGAGCACCTCCAACCAAAGTGTGCAATGCCCTAAATTTGGCAACATGTTTAGGAATTAAGTATGAACCTGCAAGTGCAGCGCTGTAAAACCGTTCAATGAGGAGCAATACTCCAAAACATGGACCCACGCCAACCTGTTTTATTGAAATCTCTAACCGGAATATGCTTGGGAAACAGAAATGAAAGCCCACTTGTTGAAGATTTAAATGAACCACCTAAATAAACACAAGTTCATAAAATAATAACAGTAAAACATTACATCAAAAATGGGCCAAGAGGCAGAATCATCACTGAAGACAAAGAAAAATATGATTTCTGAGGACTACCACTTTCAAAAGTGATCACTTATTCCCTTTAACTCTATTTGTACCCTGATTTTTTTGCTCAGCCACAACTAAATGAGGTCATCGCTGTCCTTCCATCAAATTATTCATTGGTTTCTGTCAATCCCCGCCCCCCCAGCTACTTCCTCCTAAATATAGACTTTAATCACAGTGAACCACAGTGGCGGGTCATGTGTATACGTGATGAATGCAGGGTTACTGTACCTGCAGCGACTGGAGGGAGTCGGAGTTAGTGTCACAGTACAGGATGATGTTGTTGGCCATGCTGAAGCTCTCTCTGACTCCCAGGTGGTAGAAGAGCGAGGGCTGGCGGAAGGCATCCGACATCTCCACCACAGCTATGTCTGGTGGGAAAGACAGGTACAGGTGTTACGAGCTCAGAGATTTAAAGCAATAGACTTCTGTTGTACTGTTACTGCACCTATAAGTGTGTAGAAGTATTTGTGCAGCCAAACGTTACATCAGCTATGTGACTGTCCAAACAACTCGACATCTCACACCAAACTGTGTAAACCATTTCTTTATGGACCTGGCTTTGTGAATGGGGGCATTGTCATGATATAAAAAAAACTGCTGCCACAATGTTGGAAACACAGTAGTAGTTTAAAAATATCACCATATGCTGCAGCATTGAGATTTACGTTAACTAGACATAAGGGGCAGAACCAAGTAGAACAACCCAAGAGAAAAAGACTTGCATTATAGTGTATATTTTGGCCTGGTGTCTTTAAATGTGACCATTTTCATGCCAATGATGTCTAAATAGACCCCTGATATAGCTCTCTTTAAGTCACAACATCAGGCAAGTAGTATATTTTATTTGAAATCACAAACTTTAAATCACAACATGTGTAAAATATGCACAGACTAAATATCTAGCTTTCATTTAAGCCAGGTCAGAGGTTACTGGACAGATACAAAGCCACAAGACGTCGGTGTAAGTATCACACACTGAGGATTGTTACAGCTGATGTTCACAGCGGTCGGCTGTCAGCTATAGATTCTGGTGTCAGATACACAAGTGGAGCTAATTCAGAAGCCTGCTCCGTGAAAAACAGATTTGACGGGAGGTGTTGTGACCTCACCGTTCAACTCGATCTACGAACACAAAAACACTCGATACCACACTGACTCCAGCTGGTCTCGAGCATGCGATCTGGATCAATAGGTCAACGGGAGTAAATATTGCCATGTGTCAATCAAGCCAGGAGGGACAGCAGCTTCTGGTGAAGGGGCGGAGAGTTCCCAGCTTTGAACCGAGTGCTTTTACAAGCAATAACAATGTGCCGTGTGTTACCATTCATAGGTGTGCCGTTGAACTGAACCATAACGTACAAATACCGAGCGACCATGGATGACATGACATAGGATTTTATTGCAGAACGCTTTAAAAACACTCACAATAAGTGGTGAAATTATCAGAAATTAACTCTGGAATAAAAATATTACTTTCTTCAAAAAGTATGTGATACCAGCATTTAAGTGCCACTTGAAGAGTTTTAGGCATAGTGAGATAATTTTAGGATTATATTGTGAATTGCAATTATTTGGTAACCGTGATCCCTCAATACTGCATTTAAATAACACATGTGAGGTACACGCTGTCCCCGAGGCCGCCGCGAGACACTGATAACAACAAAAACACATCGGCCTGGTGGCTGCACTTCAGTAATGACAGAGATAACGCAGCACCCGGGTTTTTCATCTGTTTCCCAACTATCCACTCTGAGTCAACAAACACATTACATGGAGCTGAAGAGCAGAGGTCCTCTCATCCAGACAACTTGTCTTTTACCCTTAATGGGTCGTTTCAAGCTACAGCACAAAGTATTTCAAACATGGCTGGAGCTGAAATCCATCATCTTGAGTCAACAGGACACAAACACAATGCAATGGTGTCTGATTCCCTTAGTTAAGTGGTTTTGGGTGGTTTTGAACATGAGAATCATTATCAGGTGTTTATCGGGTTATTGTCCATTTTGAATAATTTGAAGGCGAACAAACAGTGAAACAATACACCAAAAAAAGCATGACAGGTGACAAGTTTTCTACAAATTGGAAAAAACAGAGTCACAATAGAGGCTCAACTCGATATGAAACTAGCATGCAAATTTTCATTTTTTAAAATCATAACAATAAAATAATCCACTTCTGTGGTAGTTTTCTGCTCACGTCGGTGTTTCCAGGATGACATTTTGCCATTATGACACACACAGACTCACAAGGGGAAAACCATACCAGCAACACGCCGCCGGGGCTGGTAATTAATAAGACAATGTCAGGCACACATAGCAATGAACCGTAACATTTAAGCATCAAGCCTACACTCTTAAAAGGATGCATATTAAGAATGCATCTATCAAAACCTTTATGTTCAAAATGGGTCAAATGTGCAATGTGAAATGTAGTGACGAACCCATCACATTTTAGCTGTGTTTTAGTGTCTGATTGTTTTGATACTCACCACTCCCATCAGCATCACAATAGGCCACACAAGCAGCTCTTTGCAGCAAAAAAAAAACATGCATTCAATAAATCTACGTAACATGATTTAAATGCAACATCAGTAGCACTTCCTTCTGAGATCAATCAGAACAAATTACTCAAAGCAATGCCCATTACTTAAATGCACAGTTGAAAAAAATGCGGCTTTAATTAAGTGTCTCTGAAGATGAATGCCAACAAAACGCTGCAGAGAGGAGCCCATCGGAGGCTGGCTGGTTGCAGCCGGTGGTGGGCTTTTGTCTGTGATGAGGGGCCGTGCAGCTCCCAGCACTCATCGTCAGCCCATAGAAATTCATCCAGGAAGCAGTTACTTGCGGCCCACCTCACAAGGTTCTCATCGACGACGCCTCACTCCACACAAACACTTTCATCACCAAGCAGGCAAAGGACAGGACATTGAAGTTCTGTGCAGCAACGCAGAGCATCAAGACTCTCTCTGTTCTGTGATCTGAGTTCACATCACGGTTCACTTTCTGACGTTTGCAGCGGAGAGGGAAAAGTACACCATGATCCATGACTTACTGACCTCAGCATAACAACAAGTTATTACTTCCATATATATGACGCATTTCCATCAATGACATCTCCACAATCATGTGCAACGTTCGTGGAATGTTCGAACAGCTCCTGTTTTGTTACAGGATGTTTGGAAAGATTATTATTATTTCAGTTTACTGAGAGATATGATGTGCAGCATAAATAAAACAGAGTGTACACAGAATAAAAAGCTGTTTAGCTCCTACTTTATGCACACTAGCTGCTGAATGTCAACACCCAGACGGAGCAGGTCGGCTGATAAATAAAAGATGAGCTCGTCTCATTTCTCTGCTGGCGGGAGACCCCATCAATATTACATCTCGGTGATATTTTAATGCAAACAGGCTATTAAAAGGCAGCAGTGTAACACACAGCAGAATTAACAAAAAAAAAGGGGGGCGGGGGGGGGGGGGTTGCAGTTGTGTGCTTTTCTTTTAAATGCAACGATGCATTAAGTTTGCAACGCTCTGCTTGGAATCCTCACCTGCTTCACATGAATGCCTCTGAGCTAAGGACTATGTTTGCCGTCACAGGGCAAGGCTAACATTAGAGATTAATAAGAAACACAGCTGACTCCATTCCATTCACACGCAATAAAAAATGCATGACACAAGTCAGTCTTGTTTCTGCCAGGAGACTCACAAGGAGCAATCCGTTCTCATAAGGGCTCTGTGCTCACAACAAAGCCCCAAGAGCCCAGAACACTTGATGAGCCGTGTATCGGCACTGTGGAGTGTGTGTGTGCGTGTGTGCGTGCGTTTCAGTCTACATGCAAACACACTGAACGATAATATCATAAAACCAGGAAGGAAGAGCACATCCCAGTTGTTAAACGGAAGCTGAATACATACAGAACCACTTTCATCATTCGTTTCCCCGACAGGATGTTTGGCTTTTTTAAATGGTGAATCCTAGCAGCAGTTGTAGTGCAAGCAGCACGTTCTTATCTAATCTGAGCCCTCACACAGGGAGTCACTGTAAACCACAGATAAAATGGTTAGTCATTCAACAATCCACCGTTTTGAGAGTCATATTTAGCCGTGCTAGCAATACCGTATGGTTATGTTGGTCAGTCCACTGCTTTGGTCCAGACTGGAACAATTGGATGTACCGGTTCCCAGAGGATGAACCCTAATTACTTTCATCATCCCTTGAGTTTTCCCTCAAATGCCACCAAGAGCTTGGAATTTCTGGATTTGAGTTTTGATAGATGAATTTTCATCGTTTTTTTTGTCCAGACGTTCATGTTCCCCTCAGGTTGAATTCTATTAACTTTGGTGAACCCTTGACCTCGCACCATTACCAGGTCAAAGCTGTAACTGTCTAATACTTTATTTCCCATCAGCCTCAGCTGTACTTTGTGTTTTGTGCTAACTAGCGGCAGCTAATGTTAGCACGCAAACACAATACATTAAGATATGGTACCTGCCAAATAGATTTTTTTTTTGCATCGTCATTGGGAACATGATAGCATTCAGATGCTAGCATTTAGCACAAAGTGCTACTGTGCCAAAGTATGCCATCTATCTGTGCCAGAGCTGCTAGCTTGGCTGCAGACTCCCAGAGGATGATCACATTGAGACGCGCTGCTACAGGCGCCGTCGATTCAAAAACGCATGTTGGGCAAGACAGGCTGACCAAGTCTTTCAGTGTGGTCTCTCTCTCTCTTAAAGACAGTAGCCTGCATGAAACCCTCACAACACGAGGTATTTATCTTGCAATCTCACATCCTCTGCATGTACCTCAGTCGAACAGTTATCTACCACTCTACCAAATCTACCGGCATCAACAGAAGGTAGGTGGTAAAGAAGCAGCAGTAGTGGTTAACATTTCCTTATTCTCCAATATTACATAGGCAAATTGATTCAACAGAAAATAATACTTACTTGAAGCCCTTGAACATTGATCTCCATAAGAATAAACAGTGCATTTAGAAGTTTGGTTTGTGGTGCGACAATATATCGTGATACTCCCTGCGCCAAATATCGATAATTTAAAAAAAAATTGTATTTGTATTAAAATATGCAGGCACTATTTACTGATTAAGCATGTTACCATTCTACCCTTTTGCAAGTTTATGGCTATTTTTGAATGATGGCACACGTATACATGTTCAGTCCATGTGTGCTAAAGAGGGACTAAGCTTAGACTATGCATTTTGTCATACATTGTTTACTTTCAGTTGAATCTGACACCGCAATGCAGTGAATAAACACAGTATATTGATTAATTCCTACTTTTGTCCTTATACGCACAGAGATCATGATGCGTATCGTAGATTATTATCTTGCAATGTATTGCAGTATCATAATATCATCTTTATCGTGGGTAAAATATTATATTATTGTATCTGTGATTCCAACCCCTATTGGTTTATACATAATTTTATGATCAGTACTCATCATCTGTATTGAAACCATGAGCCGAACAAACCTTTGAGTGTATGACTAAACAAGCTAAAGCAGGAAACGCATCACACTGCAGACATGTTGTGAATTCATTAACTAAATGTTTCACTTGCCACAAAAACAAAGCACAGAAATGCGAAATGTCATGAAGACGGTGCCATGATCCCGCCTTATTCAACAGAGGAGCATGTGAATGTTTTCTGGGGGGCGTTCGGGCGTCGTGATTGCTTAGCAATCCGACAGCAGAGCTGAGTGCATGCCAACATAACAGCAGACCTGTCAACATATGTTGACAGAAGGCTGCGTATAAAGACAGTAGCATTGAAACTCGAGTCACCCGGGCGGCCTGTTAGCAGGCCCTGTCACCTGATCAAATGGGCCCACTCCAGCTGTTGTAGTGATTGCAATCAAATTGAATCAGTAGTTTCCATCTGCACCAGGGAGGGATAAGACATATTGGGAAAAAAAACAACAAGACAAAAAAACGTGCATTGTGATGGCCTGATTATCCTGCTACACCTCCTACGGCCGGACCCGCTATTGACCAAAACTAAATTGATTCCCTCGCCTACTGCTCAAAGCAGAGGAGGGAAATAATTCAATACTCTTGCACACTATTTGGCTTCCAGCAGCTTCCTCAGGCCCAGTGGTGCCTCTGAGGAGGAAGAGGAGAGAAGAGGGAGGGACGTGAGGTATGAAATGTTCTGATGTCTACACCCCTCCATGCATGCTCTTATTTGGAGAAGTTGGGGATCTGCTCAATATTGTGTCTGCAACAGGATCTAAATGTCACTGCAGACTGTTCAAGTGGATATGGATTATCTCAGCAACTCAAAGTGTCTTCCTCTCTCATGTGCTCGGGGCCAAATGAAAAGCATACATTTGGACAAAAAAGAAATCTATTTTAATGAGCGTGGGCTGTTTAAGGACTGTAAACAGTTGCTGCCCGACAGCTTTCAGCTATGAACAACACTGCCACTGTGTGCATCGTGGACACCATTCATTCCTAAAGCTATATTCAGTGTATGCAAAAGAATAATACAAAGACTTTAGTCCATGTTCGTTTATGACCGGACCTGTGACTAATATTTTCATCATTGAACACATCTTCTATCAAATAGCCTGAAATATGGATATAAATATTTCATCACAGATGTACCCAAAACATTGTATTTGAAACTCACAGCATGTCTCAGACAATCTGTTTTCCCCAGCAGGGTAAGGGGAGGATAGAATGTTGCCTTTGTGTAGCCATGTGCCCTTACTTTGGCTCAATAATGCTTCATATTTGTGAAAATGTCATTGCGCTGCAATGCTAAAATAAAAACTGCGACAGCACTGTCAGTACCGGTCACTCAGAGGCCAGCTGTTCTGGCCTGTGGTTGTGTTTGAAAGAGTGTGCGGGAACAGGAAAGGTAGAGTAAGCAAAGCACTTGTTACAACCAATGACATACAACATAATGTTGTAACTATGGAGACTCGTAACAGATGTGAGTGAAGCCCTCAGTGTGTTGCTGTCGAGGTTTTTCCCCTTATTGTTAAAGGAGAAGGAAGGTACGAGGCTCATGTTAGTGGAGCAAAGCGCAGCCTTGGGTTTCCCCGGAGTTTGGCCCACACCGAGGACACAAACAGACAGGGGAATAACCGTCTCCAAGCTCCACTGGAAATCATTTCCCACCCTCGAGAACTCCTTTGCTTTCCCTTAAAAAGGAACATTCTGGAGTATAATGCCCTGATTCTCTGCCAAATTTCCAGAAATGCCAGAAGCAGAGTAATTTCCTCCTGTTCAGCTATGTTTACAGTCGGCGTTCCTGATCAGAATACATTGTGTTTATCCTTGCCGATCTCTGCTGCCTGTGCCTACATGTACCAGCATGCATAGCGTGTGCATAAAGTTTGTTATATTACACAAAATGTCAATGAAAGTAATATTCTTACACCTAGACACAGAACATCAGTAACAACTGCAGGTGTTTCTCATGCTACATACCTTCGATCCAAGCTCCAATTTGCTGATGAATATTTGTGACTTCACTTCGACTTCTTCCAGGAGACATTGAGATTATGTTCCAAAGAATTTCGAAAGAGTTCTGCAGGGTTTTTTGTTGATTTTGTGGGGGAGCAAGTTTTGTTCAAAGCAAACCTTTTTTGGCAACTTGCTTTTGGAAATGTCAAAATCAGAAAAACGTGGTGCAACAGCTTCAGATAAAAACAAGGTGATACATGTTTGTCCATTTCATTTTGAACATTGCCGTTTCATCTTTTAAAATGTCATGCAACACTCGGTGTAACAGAAGTGAAGGCTAACCAAACACACCAAACTCAGGTAGACCTGGAACAAAACAAATATCTTGAGGCACATGAAGTGAAAGTGTAAATTGTCTCTAGAAGTGGTCAAACATTGAGCATGAATTCCACATGAGCTCTATTTGAAGCCTAAAAAGCCACACCAAGAAAAAACATTCTTCCAAAAATACAACCCTGGGAATGGAAGAAAAGCAGCAATCGCGTCTTTCAGCTGAGCATTTCTATCTAGAAATACATCTCTTCTCCCAGAGGACACTATGGGAAACACTAGACAATGGTTATTCTGTAGTTGAGATGCCCAGCCCAGCAGAGAGATTAATGCTCCCTTTATTTTTAGACACAAGTGTGCTTGAAAGGAACGACCCTGAAAACGTCACGATGCAGGAAATGAGACCTTGCAGTTGCACCGCTCTCCTGGCGGTCTGGCCTTTTTTTTTTCCTCTTTTACCTCCAATTTGTTGCCTTTTCACACACACAGAGAGAGATTTTACAAACTGCAGTGCCATGGCCCCGAGGGGGGAAGAGAGCTGAGAACAGAATGTGAATTCATCCGTGGCTGACAAACACGCTGCGAGAAACTCGTGCTGTTGTTGCCCCAACATGCCGCCTTCATTTAGGTAGTTTGCTCAAACAAGAGGGATTTGTGTTTCTGCCAAGCAAAACCATGCATCAACCTTATCTCACTTATCTCACACGATAGGACTGAGGTAGTGTCGGGCTTATATGCAAAACGCTGCGTTGAAATAAAGCGCCACTGTGCAGGAATTGGTTCCCTGAAAAGTGGAATAGGTGAGCATTTTCGATCTGAAACATCAAGCATGGTTGGTAAAGATCTCCATACAGGACTTCTATGTAGTTTTGATGCCAAAAACTGTAAACGGTCAGATTTCAGTGTATAAAGTTGCCTGCTGAGGTTTTGATATCTATTTTGACCTTTTTTGTCTTAGCCATGCCGCCAACATGGCTCTTCAGATGATGATGTAGGTTGGGCCACCACTTTGGTCCAGACCTCAGCAACATATAACTACTCTATACTACATTTGCCATTCATGTTCCCAGAGGATGAATCCTCTGACTTTTTCCTTTAGCAATACCAGCATCATTTTAATACTACTTGATGAATCGGGACAACATTTTGTCCAGACATTCATTTCCCCAGACTACGTGACTTTCGTGATGCCTCAACTTGAGTCTCTAGCGCCATCAGTGCCCAATTCTTAAGAAAACATTTGGACATTCAAAACAGACTGTTTAGAGCTAATCAGCTTGCTATGCAGTGCTAGCATTGCTAACACAATGCTAAACATGGTATTTGCGAGACGATTTTCCAGACTTACGGTATTTGCATAAAATGATAGTCTACGGAAGAGTAAGTGAGAAGTAAAAACAAGGAAACTCCACTGGTGTGTAAACTTACAGAACAATTGCCTTTAGCTTGTAGCATAAAAAGTAAAATTCGGAACTCTTTTCACTGGAGAGAACGTTCCCCTTCCCACAGCCACCCATGTTTTACTTTCATCTAACACCGTTTTGCATCGGCTTCACTCTGTGACCTTTGAGGGTGCATGTGCAGAATCCAAACAGTGAAACAAACCAGCCTTGAGCTGCGTACGTGTGAAGAGTACTGTAAAGTAGTGACACCGCCTCTGTCAACTGGAGCCTGATTACCATCTTAATATTTGATACTGTGGAGTGAATATAACTGACTGAGAATGTGGGTTTTGTGTTTAATGCAGGAGGAGATAACAACAATCTAGAAACGCTCGTTCTACCGCAGCAAGAGTCGGTGAACCTCATACAGGACTATTTCCTTATTCTCTTCTCCTAAATTCAGATATAAGACCAGTACAAAGGCACAAAGAACCTGCCCCATATGTCCTGCATTGAAGTCCTGCTTTTTGGAGATCATTAAAGGAAAGTTTGTCGTTTTTAACAGCACCAGCAGTGGGATTAAGGAATAATGAGTGTTGTTCATATCGTATTGCCTGAGGGTGGTGCTGTCACTGAAATAAAGTAGAAATGGTTGGATATTTAAAACAAGTTCTTCAATGGCTGCGGAGGGGGTGAAATAATAGAGATATGTAGTGTGTAGTGTTATGAAACAGCATCAGCAACAGCATAAATAAATGGTGACATGGTTAGGCTACATGAATACATAATTAAATTAGCCTATAATTCATATTTCAGAGTCAAACAGGATGTCCACATAATTATAGAGAGTCATTTATGAAGGTAAATTGTGTTGTTAGATTCCATAAATCACTCCCACAAGCCAAATAAAAATTAATCTGTTCGTACCGAGTCGTTCTTGCATGAGGCCCGCAGTTTGTTTCCCAGATTTATTATTTAAACATTTCCCCCTTAAATCAAAAAAATCTTGTAGATATCACTGTACAATGTACTTTTCCCAGCTGAGTGCCCATACAGCAACTGGTCCCAGTGATCTGGGGGTTAGGTGGAGCCACTGACTGTTTCCTGGCACCTTATCATCCTACTGATATATGAGCCACTATTTCTCGCCCTCCACTGCTTTCTAAAGAGGCTGGCTACCCGCTCCTGCTGCCTTTCACCTGAAATGAACCCCTGATAAGACCTGAAAGGCAGCTTTAATACGCCGCCTCTCCTCCTCCTGTCATTTTTCTGGAGGAGCACTTAAGAGATTTAGCCTGAGGTTTATCCACCAGTACACTGCGCTAACCACATGTGCACTGTGAATATAAGTAAGACCATCTTAACAGGCTGTTTATTGTTGAAATGCTGTATAAAGGGTGTTGGGGGATTACTGTTATTAGTCTGCAAGGATGCCAACGCAAAACACCTGATGTGATGTGATCAAATGCAATGCGGCTTTCACAACATTAATGAATGAAGAACAGACTGTTTAGCTTCCCATTTTTGAGTCTACACTTAACTTCCTGTTGAGACATATCAGCTTAAAAACAACTTGTGGCGACAGTCTACCTCTCCGACTGAGGTGAAGTCTCTTTTCCGCCCAGACGCCAGCGAGTGGCCTGTGGGCTAAATCCCTCTGACCTTGTGCTCTCTAACCTCTGACGAGCAGCCAAGCATACAGAGTAAACAGGAGGGAGGATAAACAACTTAGTAGAGGGCCAGCTGATGGGATTTCAGAGCAGCGCCGCCTCCCAGCCGGGCAGCTGAGTGTACAATCTTATGCTGGCGAATCCTCTCAACGAGAAGCCGTCAGCTGACCGAGCGTAGTAGGAGCTCACCTGCGGCCCCTGTTTGGGGCTCAGATTTTACAGGAACATTATTAAACATTAGAAAAAAATCAGAGAACAACAACTCTACATTTACCAGGAATAATTATCCTCTTCTGGTTGAGTCACAACATCCCGGTATTTCTCGAGAACAGCTCATCGAAACAAGTTTACACTTGGTACTGCATTTCATCGGGTCCTCTACGATACACCGGGCGAGTGTGAAGTCGATCAGACAGACCGACAGACAGTGTTATAGTCAGACCAGTGCAGATGCATTCGGACAACCGCTCATCACCTGTTGAAGTGAAGAAGAGTTTGGTTGGAACGTGAGTAAATCCAGCTTCCAGCAGCCAAAGTGAACCGCAGCCGACATGCCCGACTCAGTCTGCAAAGCCCTGAAGCTCCACGGCACCTACTCATCAGACCGCATTCACTTGTTTCTTCGAAGTTTATTAATACTGAACGTGTCACATGTCCATATTGACCCCGATTCAACTCTGCACTTCGTTGGATCCCCAGCAGCAGCCTACGGCCACCAAGTGTGAAGTAGATCGGATAAAGGACTCTCCAGATATGCGAAGGACAACAGACAGACAGAGATTCCTTGCATTTGGTCAGATTAGATGTATTCTGCAGGACTTCCTCAAGGAAGTAAACAAGCTCTATGTTTTTTTTTCCCACACTGAGATTTGCCCAGTTAAGACCCACAAGCATTTGCTGTAATGGCTGTAAAAAGCTTTTCAAAATGAATAAACAATCCTAATGTTCTACATTTGGAGAACAACAATGTGCTTCTCTCAGCCGTCTAAAGTAAAAGTGGAGAGCCTGTACACAATACGTGCTGGCAGAGTGGTGAGCGGTGGAGTCAACAAAAAAGAAGTAAGCAAACGCTGGGGCTGAGACAAAGCTGCTTTCAAAGTGATCAGGAATTGTTTAAAAAAAGCCCATTGTGCTCTCTGTAAATCACATAGTAATGCAGCATAATGATCAACTGGAGAGATAAAGCTCTGCATACCACAGCTATGAGCCAACACTCAACTAATACAGACGAACAGCCCAAGTCTGAACAATCGATCCCTGATAAATATCACCTGCTGCACTTTTAACATTGGAACTGATCATCCGGGAACTGTAGACTCTTTGTCGTACCAAACAGGCAAATTATTATTTTTTTTCCTTTTGAGGAAAACAACAGCAAAAAAAACACCTCTGGACAAACTCCTTCAATACACACAGCGTGGTGCTGATTTCAGAGCTGTTATTAAAGTCTCAGCTGCAACTACAATTAGGACACTTTAAAATGTTTGGATTCTGGGACTGGCGCCCATTAGATTACATCACCACCATTATTCTATACCCACCTAAAAAAGGCTGACGACTGACTTGGTGGCGCTCCAACAAAAACAGACCTTTACACCGCTCGGTGAAACTCAGGAGGAGGACGATGATTCAGAAATCTCCCATCCAGCTTCTCCTTCTGCGATTCACAACGACCATGAGGTCAGTTCAACAGAAGCAGTCTGATGCTTAAAAACTATTTGAAAGAAAAAATATAATAATCACACTGAAGCCTCGTGCTCTTTGCTCACTCGGTGAATATGTGAGGTCAATACTTCTATAGTTAGGCCTTGATTAATTATAACAATGAGTCACAGTGAGTTAGGCCAGATGGAGGAGTGAACCGTCAGCTATGACAGATGCTCTCCAGTGTATCTCTCTCAGCTGCGGCTTTTTTCTCTGACCAAGAATCAGCAGATGGATTCAGAGAGGCTGCTTCAGTGATTATCACCTTTAGACTGTGTTACATACTTTAAGTAGGTTCTGAAGACGGGGGTGAAGCTCATATTAATTCACTTTATGAAAACAAAATATTGAATTTAGCCGTATTACGAGGTAAGAATATTCTGTAGTTGGAGAGTTAGGAACAGCTTGTATTTGGATCTGGAAAATCCTCCAAAATCCACATACTTTCAGGCTGGATCTGAGCTCATTGTTTAACGTTTTTTTGTTTTTTTTCTTATCTGGTCTTCATCTCTGCAACACACTTATGCAGGAAGAGGATGAAGCATTGTGGGTTTGAAAGCAGATAGCACAGAGTGTTTCTGCCCTCCCATGTGAATTCATGGGAAAGTTCCACAGAAGTTAAGAGGGAACCAAATAAAAAAAAAAAAGGGGAGAGAACTCTGTTTGTACAACTAATAGCGTGATGTTATGATAATAAACAAGCCTGTCTTGTGTTGAACAGAAACTATACAACTGTCTGCTTTCACTGATTCACACAAAACTAATCTGCAGCAACACATTAATCTATTTTGTTTTTGTTTGTCTATAAGCCATATACCTTCCACCTACTTTTCAAGGTTCGAATTATCTCTTTTCAATCTGCTTTTCATCAAGACATTAAACACACCGTATTTCATTTTCTATTGCTAGGGGTCCCTTAAATAAGTCAATGGCGTTTGGCGACGTTGTGAAGCTGCATGAGATCACGGCTTGTTTACACAGAACTATTTGAGAAGCCTTCTTTGAAACTGTTGGCAAAAGGAAACTTGGATGAACCGTCTGTCATCAAAGGTTTACCGAAGCGGGTGAGAATAGCCTTTGTATTGTCCTTTACTCGTCTTTCAATGCAGATACACTCTGCAGTTCTGATACAACTCATGCTACTGCAGCAGCTACGCTAACCTCTCCAGGAACAACTGTAGTTCTGAACGACCAGGCGCCTCTCCGTGTCACACACATCTCAGCCACGCCCACAGCTCCTGACAGGATGCTGATTAGTCCGTTCTCCGGCTGACTGGACACAAACATCAAGAGGATCAAGCTATGTTTGAGAAGCTGAAACAAGAGGATATTTTATATTTTTGCTTGAAAGGGGACAGAATCAATAAGTCAGTTGTTGCAGATTATGGACTCACCAATAACTGACTAATTGGTTGCATTGAATGGTCTTTCGGTTGCCAGGTAGTGACAGGTGTCAACACTTCTACTACAGACTGTTTGACCTCTGGCCCTCTGGAAAAGACCTGCAGTGCATCTGGATCAAAATCAATTAGCATCGTTCTTCTTCCTACCGGCTTAGAATGGAGCATTAGTACATTATATATTAACCTTTATCAATGAGCGATTCATTAAAGCTTAAAAGTCTTTACATGCAGTTTGATTTCTGCAATATCTCCTCAAGGAATCTGGATTTTAAATACAGTATTTGAGTGAAAGCAAACACTGACTGCAGTTCCTGGCTCCTCAACGCACCAGCCGGCCCTGTACATTACAGCTGCTTTTTATTTGACCACAGTCTCTGCAGGGTCTGCTTTCCAAAGAGGTTTTGTTCAGTGTCTTTTTTTTATTTTTTATATATAAAACTGAACATTTCCACTAGGATTAGGAGCCAACTACTACACATATAATATGAATAAGAGGGGGCGCTTTGGGTTCAAGTTTGTTTCTCTGCTCGTAGATTCCAGTGGAAAGTCTAGCCTCATGGTTCAACCCATGACACTCCGGCACAACAGGGCAGACGCACAATGGAGGAGGGAAAATATGCGTGGGGGGGGATATAACAGTCATCCCCACATTTGTGGAGAGTAAGTTAAACCACCCCAGTGATGCTCCTCTGCTCAATGAGTTCCAGCTTTGCTCAGTACAGTGTGGAAACAACAGTGACATGAAGGCTGCAGCCTCAAGCCCCGACACGCAGAGCTGCTGTGTTGTGTTAAAGGAGCTCGGAGCAACCTGTCCTGCAGGCAAACACTCTCCAACGCAGCTGATGCTGCAAACGCGTGACCTTTGACCCCTGACACTAGTTTAAAGGGAGGTGAGCATTCCTGTGGTGTGACATCACAAAGTCACCACTTCAGGGGTGACTGGCTCTCACCAAGGACTATTGATCTGGTGGTTTCATGCTTGTAATGGAGAGCAAAGATGAAGTACATTCCTACACCCGGCAGCGTTTAGGATCAATATTTACCCACACCCAGGACGAGTTAGCACTTTGGGGGGTTTTGTTTTTGCCTCACCTGCATTGTAGAAGCTGTCCAGCACCGTGGTCTCTCCAAAGTCCAGCTTGCCAAAGTTCACAGTCTCCAGCTTGCTGCCCGCCGCGTCGCAGGCGTCCTTCAGACACTGCAGGGCCATGCTCTCCGCGTTGTTCTGCTGGCTCGCCTCCCCGTTCACCACATAGGCCACCGTCACCGGCCTGCTTTTGCACGACTTCCCGGTGGAGAGCAAGCCCCCGCCGTCCATCGGGTCGCTCCCCGGGGTCGGGCTGAGCCCCCCGCCGCAGACCACGGAGTCCTGCCAGAAAGTCCCGGCGGCGGGGATACCAGAGACGCCGCCGCCGCCGCCGCCACCTCTGCTGCTGGTGCTCTCACCACCGAGGCTCTCTCTGCTGGCACAAACTCCGAAGCAAGGCACCGGTAGGGATATGCCGTCCTGGTCTTGACTCATCATGTTTAAGGGGGTCACTTCTCACTGTCTTACAGAGCGGTTTGTGATGAGCGGCTCCTCCGCCAGTCCTCCGTGGAGAGCCAGCGTTACGCACGGCCGTTTCCCATGGAGCCCCCCCCCCCCGCTGCACAGGCACGACGCTCACCCTTCCTCCGTCTCAACGCGGGCAGACAGTCTGTTGCAGGCGGAGGCGCGACTACACATCATGCATGTTCGCCGTCGATAACAACCCGATAACGCCGAAGTCACGACACGGTTCCGAGGAGAGGTGTGGGGGGGAAAAACACACACGGGAGGAGAAGCCGCCGAATCAGCGCATTCCTTCTCAGCTCTCACAACAAATCCACATACTTCCCAAAAAAGTTGTGCAACACCGCCCGTGTCGGTGCAGCGACGCCCACAGAAGCAGGAGGTGGGGGGAAGAAATGTCACGGCGAGTCGAAGCGGAGCGCAGAAGACCCGCGGCGGCGTGTCATCACCCGAAAAGAAGAGGCAGGCTGCGCGGAGACAGAGGCTGCGTTCATGTGCAGGCGGACCCTGCCCAGTTTCCAATGTTGTCCTCCAGACTCGACGCGCAGACGGAGAGACAGCAGCGGGAGCCTGAGCGGAGGTGGGCGGGGCCACGATGGCCATATGTGGAGTGGTGCGCCTCGGCACGAGAAGCTGTTCACTGACAACACGATTAGTGCAAATCACTAACTGTGGAAGACACTCAGCCCCTGTTAATGAATATTAATCTTTGTAATAATGTCAGTGTTGTTGTTTTTTTCTTCATTTCAGGGCTGTGAGCTGTAAACATTTCATAATGCTGCAGAATAATTGCATTGGTTCCTCCATTAATCTTGTGATCCATCCAGATAAGGACATTTATTTGGGCAGTGATCATCATTCAGATGAAAAAGGCTCCAGGCAACAGTTCAGCTGCTGTCCAGTCTGCAAAGTTCACAAATATAAGAGCGTTTAATAAATTCAACCAGAAACTGTCGTCTTCTGTACAGACTGTCACCTGTTGGAACCTGGTGGTCCCTTTCTTTCCTGTTAGGAGGAGGACCTCTTGTGGCGAAGACTTGTATTACAGGCAGTAGATAAATGTTATTGATGTATGGTGGACTAGTTTAGCAAAATGTAAAAGATAGCAGCAGATGAGGATGTTTTTTTTATGGAAAGAGAGATAGGACATCTCTGAGGATCAGATGAAAAACAGTTTTTCATAATTTCTCATAATCTGCACATATAATTATGTAATATAATATTTTCCAGCAGGGGACTGTTGATTTTGACTTCATGCACCTGAAACTACTTCTAGAAAAGCTAATAAACTACTTTTCATATTCAAGAGACCAAACTATTTCACAATTATGTGTCCTCGTTTCAAAAGAGGCAGAGATGACAGTGAGAAATGTACAGTAAATAACTGTAAACAAACCACAAAAAACTCTCTAAGGATGACTTGGTTTACAGTTTCTCCACTAGGATTCAGTCGATACACAAACACTCAAACAGTCTTTACTCATAAATGAAATGCATCCAGGCCTGATATCAAATAATTCACAACCAGTTTGGATAAACAAATACATATATTAATTGTACAATATATTTTAAATGTTTTTTCTTTTTGTGAGTTACTATAGCCTACTGTGTTTTGTTTGAGTATTGATTATTTGTTTGCATATTAAATATAATAAAAAGTTAGATTAAAATAAATTATAACAGAATAAAACATAAAGAAATATTCATACAATCGCAAAATATGTACTGGCGATCCAAAAACACAACAATATAATATTTCAGGAGCAAATTTAAAAAATGAATGTGCTCATCGTGTGCAAACCAGAATCTACAAGATTGTTTAAAATAGAAAAGGTAAAGTTGGTGCCAATGAATTCCTCATTTGCCAGTTAAATTACTGGGAAAAGTTAAAATAAAGTTTGTTTTTGTTCATCATATTGATTATTATAATTATATATCATGTTCATCTGTTCATATTGTCGCTTCATTATGATTTGGGGTAAGACAAATGGAGTTAATCCATGTGAAAACATCGCAGCAATTAGACCTGACACACAACAGGATTGTGTTTAAAGTCAACCTTCAGTGTAAACACAATGGTTGAATTAAAGGCTAATAAACCGTCCAATAGATTAAATGCATAATAATAATGCAGTAGTTGATTTCCCCCCTGTGTTGCCACTAGATGTCCCACGTGGACCATACATGGTCATGCTCCTGCAGCCCAGATGACGAGGCTGCCGAACCACACACGTCCACGGGGCTGCGTCATTTCACTGCCTTCAAACACATCTGTCTGCTCCTCATCCCGGAGCTGCGGGCGCATCACACATCATCCCACCCAAACTATTTATGCATCGCCGTGTCTTCTTATTGCCACTCAAATCAAGTGCTGCGAACGCCGAGGTTACATTATTGTGCGTCAAATTACACGTCACCCAACACAATGAATATTTACACGTTTATATGACAATTTAAATCCCAGAGAAAGGAATGCCCACGGAGATTTCATTGGATTAAGGAGAAACAATTAAGAGATGAAAACATCAGGAAGGCAAACAGCAGAGCAGCTACAGATAGACGTATGAACTACCAGTCGTCTTGCCTCTTCCAGCCAACGCTGCTTGACACATGTGGCACGCAGAGCTGCTGAGCGGCTGAGCGGCTGAGCCTCCGCATCCTGCAGTCAAACCCCAGGAAGTTTCTGGCTGCAGGCAGGAAGGGCTTCATATTAAAGGTATTACAGAAAGCACAGACTTCTGACACGGTGCTTTCAGTGACCTATGCTTGAATTCAATGAAAAATATCTTTTTATGATTTCCAGATTTTTTTTAATTTTTTTTAATTTTTTTATTTCGCCCATAATAACTAATGATGGAAGCAAATCCAGATCCTTTAATAAATTAAATAATCTGCACTACGGACGTGAAGATACTCCTTTACAAATAAATCCAGCATTCAAAAAAGTATGTGATCATATTATATCATATGATTTAATATGATATACTGTTCAAATAGGATTACAGATGCATTGTGTTTTCTTCTATTTTAAATTACGTTTATCCATGATGATACAGCGTGTATGTGAAATATGAATAAAGTAACTAGCAACACCCGGGTCATGTTTTGATGCACTATTTTAGATTTGAATTATTATTTTAACCATTTTTATATGGGACTAGTTGCATTGACAAGTAACTATATATAATAATTATATAGCTTTCAGATACATGTACTGTGGTACAGCTAAAAGTACAATGTTTGCTTCTAAGACAGTGTGCAAATCTAGAAAATAATAGTGGTGTGTAAAGTGTCCTTTTACTGTATTTGAGTAAACATACATTCTATCGGTGATAATTCCTTGCTCACCAGATGGAGTCAGTTGTCACAATGTGACCTCTAAATGCAGCTGTGGTCACGTGATAAAAAAAAGTGAAAGGAAAATCAAGTTCAGTTGTTATTGATATATGGATTCATTCATATTAAACAATCTCCCTGATGAGCTCATTATCCTATAGGTTAAAGTTATGGCCATCAGTTTTAATGATTTCAACTTTGCTGAAGAGAAATCATGTTTGTCTGACACAGCAGTCAGATCTAAAAACTATATTACACATCAAATCAGAGCGGTAGCAAATTCAAAACAACGCTTTGATGTTGCAGTTGAAAAAGAAACACTCTCTAGTTCTCTAGTCTCCTCTCACCAACAGTTGAACCGGATTAAGACTGAATTGTTTCAGTTTCGTCAACGTTCAAATCTTAAGCTTCCGTCCACAGAAAGCGGTGCAGGTAACAGAACTAAAAGCTTAGTGATTGGATGCTTCTTGGCAAAATGCACCATGGGAGTTGAGGTTAACATCTACCTCAAAGTACACACTGTATTAGAATATTTAATTGAAAAAAAAGATCTAAATATGTTGTACTGATTAACCAGGAGAGAAGTGCTCCAACTGTGTTTTTACATCTCATTCTTAAAGAAGAAATGTAAAAGAAATATTCCTAAATTCTGATTGTAGCAAGGTAATATGTGACATCATCTGTTCCTAAGAGAGCCACACCCACTCCAGAAGAGCACAGAGGAAAACACAAACTGTCATGTCGTATGTAAAATAACTGAAGTGGTTGTAAATGTGTTTTCCATAACTGTATGTCTGTTACATCCATTAGGTTTAATGGACATGTCTTGGTTTGTTAACCTTTGTTTCCACATCCCAATTATTTCAGTTATTTATTCATCAGGGGAAGTAAAAGAAAACAAATATAATCATCCTTTCCTGTTTTTATTTATTTTTTGGCCACTTGGGGGCAGTGAAACGTGCTGTAAATACAACAATGACATATTATCAACATATAAAGTTCTGGAGAATTTGACAGTTTATTCACTCATAGAGCAAACAGAGCGGCATGAGCATTCATTTGGAGTTAATGTAAAATTCACGCTGCTTTTAGCTCTTGTTTGGTCTCTACCAACTCCTGAGGGAAATACGTGTTGCTTAATTTTCAAAAGCTAGCACCTGACTTTGTCTGTTAGCCGTTTGGTGCTAAAAACATAAAGTTGTTTTTTTTAACCAAGACAATGAGCTGAAAGATGCTAAAATGTCATCCCAAAATAAAAATCTGAATTGGCGTTGCTTAAAAATGCAACGTAACAGCAGGTAGAGTGACCTCTGATGCAGAGGTGTACTCCTGGGTGTGGTCAGTACACTGTGACATCACTACCACCTGATTAGGAATCGATCCAAATGGATCTTGTTAAATTAAAGTGAACATAATGACCTTTTCTTATAAATGTCATGTGCAAAGTTTGGAAAACGTTTTGGTTCTGTCTTTCTTTAAAAACCTTATAGTAGAATTCCATACACAACAACCAGCAGTATGGTGTAATAGGTGAAGTTTGTTAGGGGTTGAGTGTAGTTAACCATCAATTGGCCATCCATGCTGCACCCTGCAAATAAAGCTTTCCATTCTGCTTTGCCACAGACCATGAAATAGTCACTCAGCTCTGAAATGGAGAGAATCACTCACGGAGAAACAGCAAGAAGTTCAGTTAGTTCTGCCGTGCAGGTAGGAGATAGATACTTGGAGGCACAGACTTATTGCAGCCCTCCATAGATATCTGCCAAAGTCTACACAAACATTAGAGGGAAAACGGGGAAACAAAATTACAGAAATCTGCTAAGTTTGACAAATGGCGGGCTCGGCTTCGCCACTAGCTATTAGCCTGCGATGATTAATAAGTGAGAAAATAATTGCACTTCATTGAGATTGATGACGCCCCATTTAACCTCCCCTCTCATCCTGGCTGCGCCACGGAGCACCGAGATGAGCCTTGGACACACTGCTGCTCTGCCGGCCTCATTGGCATCGTGCACACACACACACACACACACACACACACACACACACACACACACACACACACACACACACACACATACAGGGTCTGTAATGATCCTGCAGGGGCTTTTTTTAAAAGCCTCGCAGCGCTCTGATCATAAGTTCATTGTTAGTAAGTGAAAAACAATGATCTCAGCGCTAGGAGGCCTCTGGGAATCTCTCACTCCACCAATATAGAAGCATTTAAGTCAAACACCATGGGGAATTAATGACAGCGGAGTCACCATTAACTCCTACGCTAACGGGTTTGTGAGCTCTGGCCTCTTGTTAGGCACATCTTGTGTGTTTGCGGAGAATCTTTTTTTGATCGGAAACACACAAGCGCGGTAAATGGGTTTGAATGCGATTTCCACGGAGTAAAATGCAAACAAAAAAACATGCCGGCGATCAGACGAGGCGCTAGGAGTGCCGTGTCGCCTTATCCTCTCAGTCTGCAAAGAGACGTGGCCAAGGTTATTAAAGAAGGATGTAGCAGAGCAAGATGGCCGCTGTTGTGACCAGAGGCGGTGTGGAGAGATAAATGGTTGACCCAGCCTGGTGTCAGGTTAGGATTGATGCCACTATCAGCCCCACTGCTTTCCCAATGATTTTCTCAAATCTCTGATAGAGTGTGTTATCTAGTTACTGGCATGAGGGCAACGGCCTGCAGGCACAGAGAAGGTCAATCTATGAGGACAATCTTTGTTGGACTAAATGAGAAAAAAGACCTCACAAAAAAGAATAAAAAGCAGCTGCTAGGTCTCTGGGATAAGATAAGCCAAATTACTTCTCTTTAGTAGGATAGGCCTTGGGCAAAACATCAAAAAAAAAAAAAAGGGGGAGAGAAAAAAATTAAGTGAGGCAGCTTGTGTGCTCTCTAACTTCAATGTTGTAGATTTCACCTGGAACCTCGGCTTCCTTGAACTACTGTTGATTCAGTGGCAGGAGCACCTTGAGGAATGAGCCGGCTGAGTGTTTGTCTGCGGTATAATCTGCATTCACCTAATAAATCTCAGGAGAAAAGAAAACTGGAGTTTCCAGAATATATAATGCCAGTCAGCAAGATAACCCCCCCCTCCTAAATCGCAGAGCTTCTCCATGATCTCACTCCATCAAACCCTCTCGCTCTTTGGTCTTTTTCAAAACCGGGGGAAAGAGTTTGACTAATAGCTTGTAATTTACCGGCCGAGGTCCTGATCAATAATTCCGTGTCAATAATGATGGAGAGGTCTGGGTGAGGGGAAATGATTCCACTCATTGTCTGAGAAAAATGGAGGTGTGGACATGTCCCGGGGCTGTAGGCAGATGTCCACAGGTGCTCGGTTAGTATGATGGTGGAGTTGATGAGTGGGAAGACAAATAACACACACACAGGCACACATACAAAGAGCAGTGTGTGTGTGTGTGTGTGCATCCTTCTGGTGTACAGGATCAAAACTTTGTAAAGAGGCTTCTCTCTCTCACACACACACACACACACACACACACACATCCCCTAATGGAGGTATTTTTCACCACACTTTTTTTCGCTGACGTTTTCAGTCGACGGGCGTTTGTCACGACGATCTCATTTTGAAAGCAGTCTTCTGACAGAAATATTGACCGATCGAGGGAACGATCTATGTCTTTATGATCCAGAAAATTGCTAAAATGGTTTCAAGGAAATACATATTTATTTATTTTTTATCCTTTATGATGTGGTGCAAAAAAAATACAGCGCCTCTCATCTGCATCTATATAACATAGGGGATACAAAATACCTGAGTCAAATGACACCACACATCATGGCAAAGGTGACGTTTACAGCATTCAACAATAAACCTGCTAAAAGTTTTGAGGCTTGTTGCCATGACACATCTGAAGTCTATAAAATCCTCATCTTCAGCATGATGCAAAGAAAACTTTAATTTAATGGTGAAGTTATTTTCTTCACTACAAAAACCTTCCCGCGGTTTACTACCTGTATCCTTATTACCACCCAGGCCAGTGAAGCCAATGCAGAAGTGCCTTAAAGTTGCATTCTCTTCTGTCCATCAGGGGGCGACTCCTCTGGTTGCCAAAAGAAGTCTATGAGAAAATGACCCTACTCTCACACAATTTACTATCTCAGTAAATATTATAAATATGAGTTTATAGTTGTAATCTCTTGTTTGTCTTCAATACAGCAAATATATGATGTTCATTTAGTGAATTATTGCCGTTGCTACCAATGCAATTAGCTACTAATATTACTTTAACATTTCTGAAAGATTCTGAAAGCTAACTTGTTCACAGTTAAAAGCCAGGTGGATCCAGATGTGAGGTTTCATTTCTGTTTGTCAGATGCAGCCGCCAGACCTCCAAATTCCAAATATGTTCACTTCGGTTCACTGGTTGCAAAAAAACAACATCAAAAAAATCAAAACAAAGACGGCCAAAATGCGAGGCTTCAAAACCGGTATCCACAAACCAGTGGGTGATGTCACGATGACGACGTCCACTTCTTATGTACAGTCTGTGTTCATTCTGAGATATACAAGCTGTTCTATAGCTTTCTATCACATCACATGATCTTCATCAGCTCAGCTCAAACGTCTTATATGCCATTCTCCCTAATCTACGAGAGCCCCATGCACTCTCAACATGCCATGTTTCCACCTTCACAGCTGGAACCTCTGCTGTCCAAAACACTGATGCTGTTCAACGCCGCCTGTCCGTTTATTATAGTTCACAGCTCAGCTAGCTTAAAGCATGTGATGTATTATATCATCAAGGCTTGCGTTTTAGGCATTGACATTATTATAAGTGTGATTTATGTTTTCTTTTATGGGATCAGATGCCATATTTTAGTGTATTTCAGTGAGGTACAGTACGCAGCTCTAAAACCAGAGATTCCCTGCAGTAAGATTTCCAGTCTGTTACAAGCTCGCTGTGCTAAGCCGCACTTTAATGCCTTGATCTGTCAGTCAAAGAGAAATGTTACTGACTCCGACCAACACGAGTGCCAGCAGTTTTTTGAAGCAGTCTAAATATTTTTGACACAAGCTTTCAGTATAACAACAAATACAGTGGAGCCGGAGCTCATACTGTCAGAGAGGAGCACACAGAGAGGAAACAAGTGATTTTAAATATGTGATTAATGTATATAAACATCACTCTCTCGGTCATTTACATATTTAAGGCAAAAGGGGAGGTTGTACAACAGGAACAGTCTGACAAATGGCATACGTGTGAAAATAGGTGTTAAAGTAAATATATCTTAAATTGGACTTGGAGTGTACCAATGGGACACGACTAATTAAGACATTTCAGGCGATTTTTAGCTGCTGTTTGTGATGCATTTTGTTTTTTAGTATGGCTGTAACACATTTGAATTTGTCTTGTACTGGCTAGCAGACCCACAGCTTGGTTTAAATCCCTCTCTAGATTAACTAATATTACTATATATTTCATTGCCAACCTCCTGCTGGTTACGGTTTCTATACGGAGCTCCACTGACTGAAGGACCTGTACTTTGACTGGGCAACAAATTATGCATCAACATATGCTAACCTGACCGAACCTAAACACTATAACATTGGCACATTAAAGAACAGATGCATGATTCAATGGTTTTAAAAGCACGGACAAATTGGGTTGTGTCAATCGTGGTGTCAGATCAGAAAACGGAAGACCAAAAGCAAAAAACCAAGTAAGTCAGATGTTAGCCTCTGACCCCCCAGCCCCTCACCGGGCCTCCATCCCATCACTGATCACCGGGCCTCCATCCCATCACTGATCACCGGGCCTCCATCACAACACTGATCACCGGGCCTCAAGCCCATCACTGATCACCGGGCCTCCATCCCATCACCTGGCCTCCAGCGCATCACCAGGCCTCCATCCTATCACTGATCACCGGGCCTCCATCCTATCACTGATCACCGGGCCTCCATCCCATCACTGATCACCGGGCCTCAAGCCCATCACTGATCACCGGGCCGCCATCCCATCACTGATCACCGGGCCTCAAGCCCTCCATCCCATCACTGATCACCGGGCCTCAAGCCCATCACTGATCACCGGGCCTCCATCCCATCACTGATCACCGGGCCTCAAGCCCATCACTGATCACCGGGCCTCCATCCTATCACTGATCACCGGGCCTCCATCCTATCACTGATCACCGGGCCTCCATCCCATCACTGATCACCGGTCCTCCATCCTATCACCAATGACTGGGCCTCCATCCCATCACCGGTCCTCCATCCCATCACCGATCACCGGGCCTCCATCCCATCACCGGTCCCCCATCCCATCACTGATCACCGGTCCCCCATCCCATCACTGATCACCGGTCCCCCATCCCATCACTGATCACCGGTCCCCCATCCCATCACTGATCACCGGTCCCCCATCCCATCACTGATCACCGGTCCCCCATCCCATCACTGATCACCGAGCCTCCATCCCATCACCGGTCCCCCATCCCATCACTGATCACCGGGCCTCCATCCCATCACTGATCACCGGTCCTCCATCCCATCACTGATCACCAGGCCTCCATCCTATCATCAATGACTGGGCCTCCATCCCATCACCTGGCCTCCAGCGCATCACAAGGCCTCCATCCCATCACTGATCACCGGGCCTCCATCCCATCACTGATCACCGGGCCTCCATCCCATCACTGATCACGGGGCCTCCATCCCATCACTGATCACCGGGCCTCCATCCCATCACTGATCACCGGGCCTCCATCCCATCACTGATCACGGGGCCTCCATCCCATCACTGATCACCGGGCCTCCATCCCATCACTGATCACCGGGCCTCCATCCCATCACTGGTCACGGGGCCCCCATCCCATCACTGATCACCGGTCCCCCATCCCATCACTGATCACTGGGCCTCCATCCCATCACCGGTCCCCCATCCCATTACTGATCACTGGGCCTCCATCCCATCACTGATCACCGGTCCCCCATCCCATCACCGATCACTCGGCTTCCATCCCATCACTGATCACCGGGCCTCAAGCCCTCCATCCCATCACTGATCACTGGGCCTCAAGCCCATCACTGATCACCGGGCCTCCATCCCATCACTGATCACCGGGCCTCAAGCCCTCCATCCCATCACTGATCACCGGGCCTCAAGCCCATCACTGATCACCGGGCCTCCATCCCATCACTGATCACCGGGCCTCAAGCCCATCACTGATCACCGGGCCTCAAGCCCATCACTGATCACCGGGCCTCCATCCCATCACTGATCACCGGGCCTCAAGCCCATCACTGATCACCGGGCCTCCATCCTATCACTGATCACCGGGCCTCCATCCTATCACTGATCACCGGGCCTCCATCCCATCACTGATCACCGGTCCTCCATCCTATCACCAATGACTGGGCATCCATCCCATCACCGGTCCTCCATCCCATCACCGGTCCTCCATCCCATCACCGATCACCGGGCCTCCATCCCATCACCGGTCCCCCATCCCATCACCGATCACCGGGCCTCCATCCCATCACCGGTCCCCCATCCCATCACTGATCACCGGTCCCCCATCCCATCACTGATCACCGGTCCCCCATCCCATCACTGATCACCGGGCCTCCATCCCATCACTGATCACCAGGCCTCCATCCTATCATCAATGACTGGGCCTCCATCCCATCACCTGGCCTCCAGCGCATCACAAGGCCTCCATCCCATCACTGATCACCGGGCCTCCATCCCATCACTGATCACAGGGCCTCCATCCCATCACTGATCACCGGGCCTCCATCCCATCACTGATCACCGGGCCTCCATCCCATCACTGATCACCGGGCCTCCATCCCATCACTGATCACAGGGCCTCCATCCCATCACTGATCACGGGGCCTCCATCCCATCACTGATCACCGGGCCTCCATCCCATCACTGATCACCGGGCCTCCATCCCATCACTGATCACGGGGCCTCCATCCCATCACTGGTCACCGGGCCTCCATCCCATCACTGATCACCGGGCCTCCATCCCATCACTGGTCACCGGGCCTCCATCCCATCACTGATCACAGGGCCCCCATCCCATCACTGATCACCGGTCCCCCATCCCATCACTGATCACTGGGCCTCCATCCCATCACCGGTCCCCCATCCCATCACTGATCACTGGGCCTCCATCCCATCACTGATCACCGGTCCCCCATCCCATCACCGATCACTCGGCTTCCATCCCATCACTGATCACCGGTCCCCATCCCATCACCGATCACTCGGCTTCCATCCCATCACTGATCACCGGGCCTCCATCCTATCACCAATGACTAGGCCTCCATCCCATCACCTGGCCTCCAGCGCATCATGGGGCTTCCATCCCAGCTGGCCTCCTCCTATGAACCGAGCATAGCGGTGTTTTCGGAGCAGACCTGAACAGTTTGAACATTGCGCTCTAAGTGGATTGGGTTCCTGTCAAAGCTGAGCGCTTGGACATTGATAAATTTCCTCCTGTGCAGGATCGATAACTCTCCCCTTTCAGCCCAGGGCTCCTTCAGAGTGGGACATCATAATTACTCTGTCAAACTGAATGCCTGTCTGTGTTAAGACTGATGACTCGTGTGTGCGCGTGACAAAGATATCGTCGTGGCTTTTTTTCCTTCTTTTTTTATGTGAATGTGGGATTGTGTGTGTCTGGATGTATGCACAGAGATTTATGGATTATGTTTGTACATGTGGGCTTTAAAAGGTGTGTGTGTGTGTGTGTGTGTGTGTGTGCAAGGGGGCCCAGGTGATGCTTTTGTTGCCTGAGCTGGACTTGTGACTGGCAGTGATTGACAGCTGGGCAGCCCGCCTCCTCCTTTCTCCTCCCACGGCACTTTCTGATGTCTGTCACATTGGCCAATCAGTGAAGTGATCTGACAGCTGTCCTGACACACATACATACACACACACACACACACACACACACACACAAACACACAGACAAACACACACATTCACATCCATTTACACAGGCAGGCCTTCAAATCAAAACCAAATAATCTACCTCCACATTAACCGCTTAGAATGAATCATTAGGCAAAAAAATATTCTGAGTTTGGAAGATTTTACTCATGTTTTTAACAATAAACTAGTACAACACATTTCCGGTGCTAAAGCAGCCGTGTTTACTCACCGATTCGCTGCAACGATTAGCTCCAAAAACAACACGGTGGGGATGGCGGGCCCCTCACGTGGATCACGGTAACTGAATTAACATATGCAATGTTCCTTTCAGCTGGTTCCGTTACGTGTCCAGATGTAACGATGATTTATTTATTCTGTTTCAGGGAGAAGCAGGGAATTGCCTCCATCTGCTCCATCGCCACGTGTAGCTTTCCTCCAGGTTAGTGCAGCGCGTGCGTGTGTACGAATGTAACACACTGCACTTACACCAGTGTAAATTTTTTTTTTTCAAATTTGATTTGTATGCATGTATGCCATGTGGCACTGCTGTCGGTAGAAGAGGCAGCCTGTGGAATTAAAAGTGAATGAAGCGAAGATGAGCGAGGCAGCCTGCCTCTCATAACGCCACCAACACCACAATAATAATAATAATAATAATAATTATCAGGGCAATAATAACCTCAGCGCTCATTTAGACATCGATACTAATCACTCTCATTTAGAGGACAATAATAATAATCAGGCTCATTTAGAGTACTGTTTCTCCACAGAGGCTTTCACTGCCTTTGGGGTTGGTTGGTGCTTAACCTAATGATAATAGTCATGATTCATGGCTCGACTCTCCTTCCCTGCATGTTGCTTTCACTCCACGCGAACGCAGGAAGTGTGTATCCATGTGTGTGTGTGTGTGTGTGTGTGTACGCGCATTGGCTAATTCCCCCTTCTCTTCCTCCTCGTTACAACTTTATATTGACTCACTAACCTCTAAATTTAATGGGAAATTACAGTTTTATGGTTTTAGTTTTGGCCAAGATTACAATCACTGATCTGACAACATTGCTAAAATAAGAAGTACAACAGGTGCAACACAAAGAGTCAGACGATCATACCGGTTTTAAAACAAACCTCCAGCTTTATAAAACTGTAATAAAACATCAAACTTAAGTGGAGGTTGAAGTTAGTCCAAAATGTGGAATTAGGCATCATTAAAAGTGTGTGTATATCTTATCATAAACAATAGAAATTATTTTGAACAATGACATTTAGACTGTCATAATAAACCAGATTTTTAAATGACCTGCTCAGCAGCAAACAACTTAATGAAGCATGTAGCAGTTAAAGAGTCCGATATTTCCCTCTGGAGGTGGTGGAGACCAAAATAGAGCTAAAAAGAGCGTGAAAGCTGGACTCACATTCATCAGCTGGTCAGAAACACAACTTCAAGTGAATGTGTGTCTACTACTCTATGTGTGAATAAGCATATGCTTGCTAATATGACACCTTTAAAGGAGATATGTTAGTTCTGTGTTCACTGCTATGATTGAACTCTCTTCTGTTTCTGCTGCATGTGCAATGGAAACAGACGGCATTCGGCACTTTTATGTTACCGTGATACGAGATCACCTAGTTTTTGTTCCATCTAATCAGAGGCCGGCTGACGAGGATGCAGGTCAATGCCGAAGGAATCGAGGTGTTGCAGTAACACTCTCAGCCCTTTATATGGTCATCTTCAAGACGTGAAAATATTCCCTTTCCTTTCTGATGTATTGTGTGCCAGCGCATCGGACAGTCAGGCTTCTAATGTAATTCCTTGGGAGTGGTGCTCATCTCATCTGGGCCCCAGCTTTGAACTCTTGGCTCGGCTAGTTTTCCGAGCAAGACAGAAAATGGAGACAGAGGGAGAGAATTGTCCGGCACTGATTCGCTGTAAAAAAAAAAAAAAAAAAAAAGTCGGACAGAAGATCATTTCAGCAGCGCTCGGGAAGATCAAAAGCTCGGCTGGCAGAGAGCGGGTGCGAGGGGAGATGGTATCGCCGGTCTCTCATTTCATTCACAGACGAGTGTGAAATGACTTCATCTGTTGTGTGGACTCACACTAGACACCATTATACACTACTGTAGCCGACCCTCTCTCACTCTCTCCGGCACGCTGGCAGCTACAGGCCAAAACGCCACTGCTGCTGTGTCCTAATAATACATCTGTAAGGCATCGCTTTGTGTTTCTATTAGCCACGCTGTCAGCTTTAACCTACACTGGCATTAAGAATATTAAAGAACCTCGTTTTTTTTTTTTGTTTTTGTTGCACCAATTGCATTGTGATAATCTGTAGAATAACACTCAGGTCTCTGGTGTGAATTTCCTTTATGTATGAGCTGGAGATCTTAACCTTTAAAGAACTATAAAAGCAGAATATGGGAGTGCTAATAAGAGGAGATCAGACCTCATGTCCAGGCCTACAGTAGCTAGCTTCAGGCCTGGTGGTGCACATCGTTACCACTCTGCTTCCTGCACTTAAAACAGAAGGAAAGGCAGAAATAAGCAGCAATTTGCTCAAACTTCTGAGCCTTAAACACTTGAATAATTTAGCGCTGAATATTATAAATCTGCTTGATTATTTCAGGAACGACTTTTTAACACCACAACTCTCTCTCTCTATCTCTCTCTCTGTCTCTCTGTCTCTCTCTCGGCGTCGCCGCTAATGGAGATTGCAGCACACTTTGCAGGCACACACGCTCAAAGAAAACGAGGGAGGCAAAATGAGATAATAAGAGTCGACTTAACACAAGGATTTTCCTCCTCTTTCTTCTTCTTCCTTCATCCCTCATCTTCATTTCTCCCTTCATTAAAAGAGGAGCCTGGCGCTGTGACTGCGTGTTGGCCATGAGAGCTTTCCCCTCTACCTCCGTCTCTCTCTTTTTTTTTTACCCTCCCTCATCCTGTCATCCTCCTCTCTCCCTTGAACACCCTGTTTAGCTGTTTAAGCTGATGACACAGAGAATATTGCATGTTGAAAGGCTGTTTCACCACACACACACACACACACACACACACAGTCTGATTTACACACTCACACAAACTGACTTACACACTCGTGCACACACACACTCTTGCCCAGAGCGAAAGGCCCCAGGCAGTCTCTTTCCCGCTAGCCAGGGGCGATCATTCTGCCTCTATGATACTTAAACTGTGAGATGTCAGGAAACATTAGGCCTCTAAAAACACGGCTACGATGCCGTGCAGACACACACTGTCAACACACACACACACATACACACACACACACACTCTCTCAACCGTGGTCCCATGCAGCTTCCTCCAAGGCTGCGATACTTATTCAGACCTCATGCACAGAAAAACTGATTTTTAATGTGATTTGTCCCGTTTTCTTCTTTTAAGTCACCTTTACTAGAGTAACAATCAGAACTTTAAATGTATTAAAAGTACCCACATATCTCATAGCTGGCCTGCATCTGATTGTTGCAATGAACATCATCCATCCATCCATCCATCCATCCATCCATCCATCCATCCATCCATCCATCCATCCATCATCTCTAACAACTTATCCTAGAGGGGGCCGGAGCTGATCTCAGCTGACGAGATGAGACACATATTTCTGATGACGACGGCGGTAAAAGGGTCTGTACTTTAAAGTTGTTTCCATTGGAGCACTTGTATTCAGAATTTCTTTTATGACGGCGGTGGAAATAATATAAAATAGATCAATTTCGTACAACTCGCCACAAGGAAAACATCATCCAGGCTGTTTTATTTTTTTTACAGCTGGATATTCTGCAATCTTGAAAATGACGTGCAAGACAGTAGTGATGCAAGATGCATACCACATTGCAGCAATGTCCGGAGAGTCAGGGAACTCATCCCCCGCTCTCCCCTTATTTCCTGTCTGCCTCTCATCAAATAAAGTGTAAAATGTACTGTACTTCAAAAGATACAAGGCGTTTCATTTTCTGTTTGGGATTGTATTTACATAGCAGTCGATTGAGAGCTCATATTCATTGTTTAGTCGATCAGTTAAGATGTTGGTCCGTTGTTTCTGGCATTAGCAGCGACTCCAGCCTGTCCCATTTATCTCTCTGTCTCAGGCTTTGAGCCTCAGAGAACTGCAAAGAGAGGACCGAATGTTGAGTTTTAATAATAAAACATCTGACATCAGGATTTAAAGGGCTCTGCGCTGGGATACTTTGTTTATCCTTGCAATAACTCCTGTATTTTCATCCAAAATCAGGGAGAGATTTATTTGCAAGCAGAGACACAATCAGAAAGAGTCTGCAGAGCTCCCCTCAGATATTAGCATTTAATGAAATGCACATTTTTTTCAATTTAGGCTGAAACGTTTTCCAAATCTGGGGAAATATAGGGATGACCCATGTTTTGATATGCTCTTTATTAGTTTGTTTTCTTTTCATTCTCTGTTCGCCGCTTAAGATTTCAATCCGACCACTTTGAGCCCTGCATGCCAAGCTTCCGTGAGGACCGACTCCATGCTTTCAGTGTGTGAATATGTTTGCAGGCCCCCGTCAGAGTGTGAAAACAATCAGTGGAGTACTATATAGATTTAAAATAGTTGATCGTGAGATATAAAATATATATAATCCAACATTTCCCATGAGCACTTCCTGCACACACCGTTTGCTCATTCTTTGTATTGGTCCACTCGTGTTAGGATTACTGCCTTGGACGCAGTGACCGACAACCTGAACACGAAGCACCGAGAAGCATACAGGCTACGATGAGGCGGCACACAGCAGGTGTAATGAAACCCGGAGAGCAGGAAACACACGAGAGAGAACCTGATGATGTAACCAAAAGAAGAAACAAACGAGATGAAAAAGACTGTTCAACCAAAAATGGCGATTGGGTGCAAAATGCCAAGCAAATCACTGATTGTAGGACGTATAGCAGTGGAAAGGTGAAGGGGGTCTAAATCTCAAAAAGTGGAAACCATTAAGGACCACGAAACGTACATGGGAAGCTTTAGGACAGTGTTGCAGTAAACACAACCTCTGTAGCGTTTCTATATCTTATGTAGGTTTGATTTACGTGTTTATAGTCGTCAATTTACTTAAAGTTAATTGTAGCACGCCAAAGTCAACTTCAGTAAAATAAAATGGAATTTCCCAACAACAAAAATCGTGGCTAGTGAAACTACTGTGTGGCTAGTCATTTAAATGTTAATGTGAAGCCCTGCCTTCTAATGACCAGGAGTCTTGTTTCTGTGTCATGAATGTCAAAACAGGAAAGTTTAATGGATTAACAGCTGGCAGCAGAGCTAAAAGTTTTGTTGAAACCAACATCTTACACACACACACACACACACACACACAGAGGAGGGTCCAGTGTGTGTGCGTGTGTGTGTGTGCTTAGCCGCAGGCCCACATGGTGTTAATTGGATAATGAGGTACAATGATAAATCCATGTTGCTGCGACAATAAGGTGCTGATGTCCAGGTTTAATATCACAGGCCCTGGTGTAATGCTGTTTGGACACACACACACACACACACACACACACACACACACACACACACACACACACACTCAGCTCAGGTGTCTGTCGCTTCACTTTGGAATCTAATCTGGCTCTTCCTCCTAGCAGCCAATCAGAAGCAGCCATTGCTGCCCCAACAACCAATCAATTATCTCTAATTCTGGAAAAGCTCTCCTCTGCTTGTTTCCCTTTTCACCCATCATTTCCTTTTCTCTCCTTTCATCTTGTTTCTCTTTTTGTTTTAGCCTCCATCATTCCTTCTTCTTTCATCATTTCTTTTCACTTCTTATCCTTATTCAACTTCTCCTTTCCTTGTTTCTTCTCTCCTTTTCCTTTATTCTTCTTCTTTCCTCGTTTCCTTCCCTCCCGTTTCTTTTCCTCATTTCCTTATTTTTCCTTTCCACTCTCCCCTACCTTTCCTTTCCCTCTCTCCTCTCCTCTAGTCTTCTCTCCTCTCCTCCCGCCATAACTGGGGGGATGATGGGCCATAATTCACGGGGATCCGAGCCGCCCCAGACGTGCTCACATTAATTGGATGTCCATATTAAATGGAAAATGAGAGCGGCGCTGAGGGAAAAAGTGAATGACTGACTCTCTTGGCTGCTATTGACCTATGAGGAAGAGATGCTGCCCTTTTCCCCAGCGCTCTCCCTCGCCCAGTTTTCTCTCCTCCCGTCAGCGTGATGGATCTCAAAGCATTCATTTTCTGACCCCTCACCTGGAAGCAGATTAAGCGCTCTGATTCAATAGGGCCGTTAATGGGGGCGCCAAAAGTTTATGAGGATTTCTGGAAAAGGCCAGGGAAATTAGATTGTAAGCTAACAGATTTATTGCTCTGTTTCAACACATTGTAAAAAGATTATAGGACCTCGAGGCAGGTTGGAGGGACCGAGGGGCCCCGGCGTGTCTCTCCGTGTGAAGGAGAGCTATAGGAGAGAGAGAGACAGAGTCCTGCTCTCACATTTACCAGCTATTCTACACTGACAGGGCAAAGACAAGCATGTCAGTCAGCAGAGGATAAGCTCACGCCTGACCGTGACCTGAAGGATGTTTAGACGGCATGCCGAGCGTTCCTCAGCTGGAATCCCGCTGGAGGTGATGTGACGTGAAGTGAAGCTGTTTTGTCTGGAACTCTGCTCTGATGTCTTTTCTACTTTCACCCATTTCCTCCCAAATTCTTTATTTTTTTAATATATCGTTCTGTGCCTGTTTTGTGTAGAATAATGTCACCAATCATCGATTACATTCAATAAAGTTTCTGAACCAAAAACAGAACATGAATATGAATTTGCATCAGCTTTACTACTTGGTTAAGAAGAAAACGTTATGTGGAATGGGTTAAATCATCATTTAATTTTGGTTTAATATGGGATACAAACAGTGGTGTTCTAGGTTAAAGTCCTGTGTTTGTTTTCCCCATACACTACCAATCCCACCCATCCTTTTAAGACTTTCTTGCGTTACTTTATACTCATTATCACACCACAAAACTTTTAATTATTTTAATTTTAATTAAAATCATTTGATATTCTACGTCACTTACCGAATGAAAAAGCGTCCACGTTCAACGTGTCCGTGGTTTGCAGAAAAGTACTAAGCCAACATTTTCCCTAACTGTGGTAGCAGCTCTTTAAAAGACACTGGTGATCAGCCCAAGGCAGGTGTGGCCAACCAGTCAGACGATAACATCCCAGGAAAGGTGGCATCCATAGTCATATCATGTCAAGCACAACAAAACCAAACTAACTACTAAAAAGCAATGAGAATACATTATTTCATGGGTTGTTTTTTCACCTTGCATGACTCTGAAAGTACGATCCATACGAGAAAGTCTTGCACATCAGCCAGAAATGTTGACTTTGGTTCACATTATCTGAATAAAAGTATTGCGAGATGTTTGATTGTGTGCTTACCTGTCATGATGTGAAGTCAATCCAGACAACGGCTGTATGAAGATGAGCTGTTAAGATGGCACTGCTTTCATTCCAACCAAAGTTGCTTGCTGGATACTGGATACTGGATACTGGATACTGGATACTGGATACTGGATACTGGATACTGGATACTGGATACGGCTTCATCGCTGGTCTGTGGCCTAGCCTGGGGACTTCCTGTTGGCTAACTGCACACATGAAGAGCATGAAAATGTTTTTTATTTATTTACTGATAAATTGGCCCTCCACAAAGCGTAAGATTTCGTCACATCAACTCAGGCTATTTGCACTAAAATCATTGTATTTATATTTATATTATATATTTTTAAATTAAAAACAACATTTAAAGAAATATCAGAATGTGATTTGAAGAGTCTTTGTGCAGGCAAAGAGCTGTTGGCCACCCCCATTCTAAAGATATCACTATCAACAAAATACAGTTTCAATGTTTTCAATGTTCTCATGGGTCAAATACCTGCTTTGTATATTAGATATAGGCCCTTTATCAATCAACTCACTTAATTACTGGTATGATGCATGGATTTATATGGTCAAACTCTACATGAGACTCAGTAAGATGGTAAGACGGACTTCAGGTGAGGCCGCCTTCACTTTAGTAAAGCTAAAGCTGAGTTCTATTAACTAATAAATCTAATTCTTATAAGTAACACTTTCACTTGCAAATGGGTTTCCTTTCCTTCATCTCGGCCTTAATTGTTTGTGGATTCCCGTTTTGGCGTAGCACAGCTCCTGAGTGGTCAGAGCGATTACAGAACAGGTATTGAGGAGGACCCTTTATACACATATCCCTGCTTGTAAGTGGAATAAACCACCTGTGGGGGGAGCTCACAATACAAACAGACAAACAGACACTTTTGCCAAATAAATGTTTGTATCTGAAACAATTTTGACCCTCTAATAAAATAGTGGCCACCTTTTCCAAGCTTTGTCTGAGGGGATGCTCATAGTCCCAGACTTTGAAACCCCTAATATAAACATAATTAGAACCCCCCCAACCCCCATACCCACCCTCTAGCTCTTCAAACATGGTGGAACCAGGAAGTGTATAAAACACATGGGATCCATTGCAGAATCTTTTGCCAGTTCCTGTAAAAACCCAAAGAAGAAGAACCGTATTCCTGGACACTTAAAAAGCAGACAAGCAATAAGGTGAGAATAAACTTGTAACAGCAGTAATTAGCATAGCATCGTTATATATCATGTAGAAAGGGTAACAACAGATACATGTAAACTGCAAGGGAAATGTTTGGCTGAAATTCATTGTAGACAGAAAAGATTAAGGTTTTCATTTGGAGTTAAATGAATGACAATGCTTGCTCAGAGTCTCTGGGTGTCTGGATAAGGAAATGTGCTAACCTGTTGTGTTTACAGTTTAATATTGGTCGCTACTAAATGAAAAACCTGCTCACAGTGCCATACAATAGTAGACAGTTAGCATGCTTGCTTGTGGTGCTCGGCCTACTGGTCTCTGGCTCCATGTGGGCCGCTCCTTCATGGCTGTAAAAACACTGACAAGTCTTTGTTGCAACGCTGAGCGTGAAATACAATGATACTACAAGATGAGTGAAGTATCAGAGAAAAAGCCTGCAGACAAAGTCTTCTTTAGAGTCTCATCCAACATTCAGCGCTCAAAAAAGGCCCTCTGCTGGAAACGAGGCCTGCTGAGGACAAACAGTTTTTGCCGATGTCAGTAACGATGAGCTGAGACGCCAACACCAACAGATTCCCTGCGTGTTTGGTAATGGACTCGGGAGTAATGTAAAACCCTGTCATGCGTGTTAGTTTGGCTGTTGGATTGGGGGGGGGGGGGGGGGGGGGGGGGGAGGAGGGGCTCAGAGTTAACATGAACTCACCAGGGCTGAACTGTCTCTGTGGGCTGAGCTGCAGAGTTTGGGTTTAACCCTCTGATGTCTGCTGTTTCGGTTGCACACCAGTGCCCCGGGATCTCTTTCTGTAGTAAATTAATTTACATTTGGAGGATTTTCTAAAGATGCTGGCTTCCTGTGGAGCCAGGGAGATCAAAGTGTCTCATTCTGTGTGTTTGATGATGTTTGATGTTTGCTTTGAGTGTGAATGTTGCTGACTTTTTGCTGTCTTTTTCTCGGCACAGCGGGAGGTGCTCCTTCCTGCCGTCTACTTTCTGCCCTTCCTCGCCCAAATTCGGTAAGTTGCGTTTGACTTTTTTTTCCGGCTCTGATTCTGATTCCCCTTGCTGACGCGTTCTTAATCACCTTGTGATATCTACCCAACACGCATTTGATGGATGATGTGAGGGCAAGTTCAGTTTTAGCCCGAAGTTGTGTTAAAGCTCTGAGATTTAGTGTCATGGATCAGTGAAATATCCACTTTCAGAAACCTCTGAGCTTAGAGAGATAGATCAGAGATGTTTAGATTCTGATTATATATATATTGATGCTGGTTTCAGTTGATGCAAACGCTGCAGTGGTTTGAATGGGGTTTTGTCATTGATGAACTGTTGATTTCAGGAGTTTGTGACTGTATATTGTTTTGTGAGCCACAGCTCATCTTGCCATGCTCTTTGCCTTTTTGTGTCAATTTGTCTGTTGCCATATTTGATGATCTTGTACAGGTAGGTGACTCTTGGAAATCGTGCCTACAAATCTCTGATTGCCTATTGATTGCTTATTTTTCCATCGAATGCATGTGTGGCTAACCAGAGGCCTGGAAACGGGCTGAACACAGGTAGAAGGTTATGTCACTGACCCTTCTTTCATTTCATTGGTCGCTCCATAATGCTGGTGTTCCTCCTACTGTTTCAGCCAAACATGTGCTTGAACCGACCGCTGTCAGACAGCAAAACAGTAGTTCTGATTGTTATGATTCATGCCGTGTCGTCGTTGCCTTTTGCTACGGCAAAGCATGACGAAGTTTGGTTTGGGCCATTTGTGTGAAGTGGTGGGATTGGTTGTAAAGAGGTCACCAATGTATTGACTGGTCCTGATGCTTTTGTATATACATCATTTCATAGTCTAGGTCCTGACCTTTGACCTCCAAGCAACACTAGGTTGTGTTGTGGTCTGCTGGAATATTGTGAAGTGTTGTCATTTTATACTTTATCGTCCATTTAAAGATATTTTCACTGATATGCATTCGGATATATTATTTTTGTGATGACCATAAACTTCCTTTTATGACTTTCTGATAATTCATCTGTAGGTGTAAGTCCATATTTGTGCCTATACCTTCTCCTTTGTCATGTTGGCCTCTTTCCTCATGAAGAACTGGTAGAACTTTGACTTAAAAAAGGCAATATTTGTAGGGATACACGTACCGTGAATCAGGAACGTACTGTGCTCATGTACTTGTAATACTACTTTGATACAACAACACTCGATACCACAAAGGCAACGTTAACCTCTAATCAGTAAGCCCAATAAGCTGCAACAAAAACCTGATGCACAAACATGTTCCATCCATCATTTATCAGCAGCTGCATTATGAAGCTAAACAGAGTCCCAGCAAGTCTCCACTCATTCAGCTGTGACGTTGTCAGCTGTGTGTCTGCCTGGAATAATCCGTCAGGGTTTCCTCCAATGTGTTGCAACCCCGACGTAACGCTAGCAAGTGTCTGGTTGAGAGAGACAGTGTATGAGTGAGAATATAGTCAGTAGTAACATTACAGCTGTATCAGTGCTGCGTGGTTTTATTTCAGTAATCAAATATCACAACTCATCAAAACCTGCGAGGAGACGGAAGTTAGTTCCTGTGTTTTGCTTGTCAGCCAGCTGATGATTAAAGTGAAGGGTGTTAGCAACGATTCTGGCTGCTCAGGAACACTTAAGTTAATGGTTTATTATAACATCCCTACTGCAAACTATGCTCTGGTTTTTATCAGGAAAACACACGTTTGAATGTTGAAACATCAGCAACGGCATCATGTTGTATTTATTTATGTGTTTCAGTCAGAAAGTGAGGATTATCAGATGAAAATAAAACATATTTTCAAAGTTATTGTTGAAGTGTAATGGATTAAAGTTTTCATATCCCGACATATTTATTGGTATTGTTGATCCTCCTGATTTTTTTCTGATTTTAATGAAGAACTTTGGAACAGGAATACAACCATGTATCTTCATTTTCAAATAATAAAAGAAAAACGTTGTTTACCTATTTTGAAGGGTTGTCATATCAACGTCAAGTCAACGTTAAAATATCACTGGTCACTGAGAGCTGCACAGTTGGGGGGGGGCATTCTCACGCTGACTGACAGCTGTAATCGGATGCTGACTGGTTGTGATCGCATGTAACACGGAATAAACAATTCCTGAAAAATGTACATTGCAAAGATAAGAGTTTTCACCCAGCAGCTGTGTTAAAGGGCCCCGGTGCATGCTTTACATATTGGTGTGTGTGTGTGTGTGTGTGTGTGTGTGTGTGTGTGTGTGTGTGTGTGTGTGTGTGTGTGTGTGTGTGTGTGTGTGTGTGTGTGTGTGTGTGTCGTGCGTGTGTGTGTGTGCGTGCGTGTGTGTGTGTGTGTGTGTTTTGACACAGCCATTGTTGTTAATCTGATTTGGTTAACTGTCCCCAGGGCGCACACAAAGGAGAACCTCCACACCTTTAACCTGCTCATCCTCGTCTCTCAGATAAGAAGCCTCGACCATTTCACTCACCGGAACCAGTTTAAATTCTTTGATAATGACAATATTTTGGAGCGCCGCAGTGTGTGAGAGTGAGCTCGGTGTGGAAGAATATGAATATACGGTCATGGGTTTTCATGTAAAGCTGTATTGATTGTCGCATACGGAGTACAAACTCAGTGTTCCCTTAGAAAATGACTCAAAGAAGAGTTTTCATGTATATTTAACTTAAGCTGGAGACGAACTAGGCAGTAAATTATAATGCTTTTAATAAGTTCTCTATACTATATTTTAAAAGTTATGTCGTTCATATTGTAATTTCAAAAATATCTGGTCCGAGTGATACAATATAATGATGCCATGTAAAGCTGCAAAAACAAATTATTCATATAGTAGTGTGTATATATATATATATATATATATGAATAAATGTTTCTATTTACATTATTCCATTTGCATTTCCGATGGACTGAAAGGAATTTCTCACGTTTCTTCCACAGTCTGTGTTCCAAGTGTTTGACAGGGAGATTGACAGCTAGCAGCAGCTGCTGCAGACGTGTGTTTATCGTGCACTTTGAGGCTTGTGGACGTTCCACGTCAGCTCTGTACGTCTCACAGCCGAGACGTCAGCCTCGTTGGCCTGACCTCATTATCCCACACCGCCATGTTTCTGGTCAAACGAGTGTTGGTGTGTTTACTCCTCTCTGCTGAGGCTTAACTGTGATATTCAGCTGACCTCAAAGCTAACAATCGCCCATTCTGTCTCTCCCCCCTTTTCTCTCCCTCCTGCCTCCCCCCCCCCCCTCCCTCACTTCTACCTGGGGCAAAGTCTTATGTAAAACACATTTATTTTTAATAGATTTTTTAATGAATTTTTTAGCTGCCTATTAATAATGCCATTAGTGGTGGCAGAGCGGCGTCAGACAGCAGCCCGGGCCTGCTAATCCTGCCCCCCAGCCCTGGCAAATGCAACTAATCCAGGCCCCTGCTTTGGCTCCAAGTAGGCCTCACACACACGAGAACACACACAGGAGTATGTGCAAACACATGCCGTATGTTAAACAGTCTCACACACACCCACACACACAGTGTTGGTTAATCCTCACGGTGTGTATGTCTTCAAACAGTCACCATTATTTCTTTCTCGCCGTCTTTTCACACACTCCTCTTCTTCTTCACCGGCTCCCCAGCCCTCCTTCTCCTTTTAATTCCTCCACCGCTCCTTCTCTCCTCCCTCCCTCATTCATGCCTCGCCTTTTGCCTCCCACCTTATTTCTACCTCGTCCCACTTCAATGTGCTCTCCCTCTCTCCCATCTTGACCTCCTCCCTCATTTTCTCTCTCGCCTCTCTCGACCGCCTTTCTTCTTCTCCTCCCCTGGGCACCCAGCAGGCCTGGCCTTGGTGCTCGACTCCTCACGGAGGCCCCTTACCTGGGGCCGAGAGTGCGCACACATAAAAACACACCCACACACACACACACACATCTATGGATGATACAAAAAAGTCACTGCAGAGCAGGGAAATGGTGAGCCGCTTAGAGCCTTAATAGAATTTGAGCCCGGCTCAGAGAGCGCTGGAGAAAAGGTGTTAATTACTGCTGGTTTTAATGCTAATTAAATGTTTCAATTAATGGTGTGTTTGTTGCCAAAATGTGTGTCAGTAATTGACGAACGGCAATAAGGTGTTTGAAGGCATTAAAGAAAGAGACAAAGAGAGAGAGAGAGAGAGCGAGAGCTCTACCTCCTAGATGTGCCAGAGCCTGGAGCAGTGCAGCATGGGAAATTTCATTCATGAGGTAAAAGAAGAAAAAGGGCTTGAACAGATTCAACACAGCTGTTTTCCATAAAACTGTTCATGGCCTCCATCAAATGTAGTGTTTGTGTCTGGCCTGTGCTGCGGGACTATTGGTGTATACGACGTACCGGACTGAGGGAACGCTGGATCTTTGACAGGAGAACAATACAAATGAGTTGTTGTCAAAGTGCATCTTACTTGGAGAGGAAGAATAAAAAACTAACTCTGAATTTCTGCCGCTACACACAGTTTTTGATTTTCAGATGGATTTTTTTTTGTATCACTGATTATTTGGATCGCATTTTTACATAAATACTTTTACATTTTATTAAACCTACATCGTGTTACTTCCTCTCCTTGTTCTAGTTATCTTCATGAAAGCAAAGGTTGTGCAATATCTCTGAATATTCTCCTTTAGTTACTACATAGAGTGGTCTGCCGATGGGAGTTCCTGTATGTACCACATACACCAGCGTGGCAATCAATCGACACAGGGTTGTTATTTTTAAGTTAACATAGTAATTCATGAGCCATCAGATCGTGGACGTATAAAGAGAACTGGACACAGTGTCGGTGGCACAGCCAAGTTCATTCCCTTTAAAGCTGCTCAGTGGCACATAAAGTCAGATTGGCCTCGACTGACGGTTATAAAATTACCTGGATATTCCTCATCCATGAGCCCATTGAGCAAGCGCACTAGCATTTCTTTTAACCCCGCCTCCCACATTAACAAAAGAAAGACGGTATCTCTGGATTTGGATGTTAGTGAAGTAAAAAGAAATGTGGGACCTAATGATTAAAGGCTGCTCAAGTGTTTTTACCACCAAATCCCCTTTGGCTCTTTCTATGTGGGCTGGGTCAGCTGGAGCGTTAGAGCTCTATGACGGTTTATAAGTTCTCTTGGGGGCTCTTCTACTTTGAGAGGTCTGGTTTGATGGCTCAAAACTTAAAAAGGAGCAAATATCAGCTAATGGCCAGAGCTGTCGGAAGACACTGGTATCCGTGATGAGTTTGAAAACAAGCGACTGAACTTTTCTCGCGATGATGCGACTTCAGCTCTCCGTCGCCGCGGTGTGCATTCTAAGAAAAATGCAGTGCTATTAAAAACGCGTAGTCGCTTTTCTTTTGTCAGTGTCGAGCAGGTTGGTGTTCATCTTCGAGTTGTGTGTGTGTGTGTGTGTGTGTGTGTGTGTGTGTCGCCCTGGGTGATACGCTGCAGACACAGACAGTCCATCATGCTGAATTATAACCTCACTGAGGAGCCAGCGACACACTCACAACTGCTTTGTGTTCACTTTACACACTGTGTGTGGGTGTTTAGCTTGTGCATACTCTTATGTATGTGTGTACAGTATGTGAGTGTGTGTGTGTGTTGTGTGTGTGTGTGTGTGTGTGTGTGTGTGTGAGTGTGAGTGAGTGAGTGAGTGAATGTGTGTCACACTTGCTGCACACTGATATGAATTCCATCTGACTTGCTATGCAAATCAAAAGACTCTAGGTAGGGTAGTGCTAATCGCCCGGTGGCTCTTCGGGCAGTGTGTGTGTGTGTGTGTGTGTGTGTGTGTGTGTGTGTGTGTGTGTGTGTGTGTGTGTGTCCTAGGGCTTTTCGGGATAAGGATGTGAAATTCCAGATCAGCGTTTCGGTGCTGAAGCCCGTAGGCTCCTGTCAATCCTACACACACACACACACACACACACACACACACACACTTTCAGTGAGTTTCTGGCTCAGATTAGCATAATTAAGTCATTTGTTGTGGTTGTGTCTGATAAAATCATTGAATTATTCAATACCAACAATATCACAGGATAGATAAATCTGTGTGTGTGTGTGTGTGTGTGTGTGTGTGTTTGTGTGTAAATGTTTGTTTGCATGCGAGTGCAGGTGTCACACCTCCTTCTCCATCACCCACAATGCACTGCACTTCTGGCAATGATCCGGCGGGCATAATCAATTGCTCTTCCATTCAGCATTACAACAATCCATCACACACACACCCTCTGCACGCACTTGTTAATTTGTTTCCATGGCGACAACACTGCAGATGTTGTGACGCTGTTGATCATCTGCAGATGATTTTAAGATTTCTAAAATGTTATTATTATTATTATTATTATTATTTTTATACTCAAACCATACTTGTGTTCACTCTTCCTCCAAAAGTATTTGGAAAGAAAGCATCGCTTTGTGTCGCTTTGCATTGCATTTGCGTCAGCATCTTCTGCACGTCTGAAAGCAGCCTGAAAGTTCTTTTACTGAACACTGACGGCAAAACAAAATGGATTGTGGGGAATAAAGAGGAGGAGGAGGAGGAGGAGGAGGGTGATGTGGGAAAACTACTTTGAAGTACAGCAATTGTGTGCCAAGGACAATGGGAAGAGTTTGATGAGAGTAGCGTTGTAATTGTGGGGGTGTTGCAGTGAAAATGAAAGCAATGTTCCTTGAGTGAAATTACAACTCGGTACAGAGATGGTGTGGGTTTGTGTACACGTCGTTTGGGGACCAAAAGAGACTGAACTCTGCAGTTCAATTTCAGTGTTTGTCTTAAAAAAATACGAAAATCATCATCCTCTCCTTTTATTCATCAGGTTGAGTTGATGGGTTTGCAGCAGTTTTAACTTTTAATTCAATTAGTGAAATGTTCTTCTGGGATTAATGATTGGTAGAAACACACATACGATAGATACAATTTTTTTCCCGGTATGTATTCCTGTATATGTTCACGTGGGTTGCGTATTGTACTTACATTTTGAGATTTCTGTGAAACACTTGTGTCTTACGTCAGAGCCGGGCTCGCCGTTTCCCACTGCTGATTGAACACTCTGGCAGAGAGGTAAATAAGGAGGTGATTAAGGGGAATGAGGCACGAGCCCTCGTTATGTTTGCGTCTTCCCTCATTCTAATCAACATTAGTTCAGAGTCATTATTCCTCTAAAGCAACTGAGAACTCCACCCACTCATAACCCCGTCCATTACTCTCCGTTGCCAAGCAGGGGGAAAGAGGCCAGAGGAGATGGAGAGGGGAACAGGCAGCGTGGGGATGAGAGAAAAAGACTCATCCAAATTAAAACAATCAGGTTTCATGTGACATATTTTACAGACACAGAAATAAGCTGATGGTTTCTATTCCTGATGCAACTCTCAGGAACATTGTCAACAGGTCCAAGTTTGGAATGAGACTGTTGTTTAGGCATGGGACGATATTAAAATGTCATGTCACGATTATCATGGCCAAAATAATTGTGATTCACAATATTTTCTGGATAATCATCCAAATATACTTAAAACTGACAAATCGCTTTAGATTTTGTTAAGAAACAATGATTTTTTTTTGCATCACAGATAAGACAACTTCTTTTATTGAATATCATTTTTCGTGAAAAACAATGAAATAATCTCAAATATCATGAATCATAAGGTCTGCCTGCATGAATAAATGCTAAATACATTTTAAAAATCTATTTAGATATAAGATACAGCTACATAAACAAAACAGAGAAGTGTGGATCACAACACACACAGAGGGAGAGCGTCTTCATTCTCAGGTAGACTTTACCCCGCCCTATCTTTACGTGATGTAGTCACTATATAAATGCTGCTATATAAATGCTCTCAATGTAACACTTGTTTAAGTTTAGGGGAAACTTTGTTAGCATGGTTGAAAGGAATCAACATGAGTTTATCAGTAAAAAATCAATAAATTAACACATAGCCGCATGTTTTTTCCTCTGTGACATGATGTGTTGTCCTTTAGTTCCATACAAAAGAATAATAAATTAACAGGTGAATTCAAATATAAATAAGTCAATTTAAGCACCTGACACACGCTATGATGATGTAAAAGCAGTCTCCTTTATGGTTAAATGGTCGGTCTAACCCACGTCAGTGATGCACGCGTCTTTTCACAAGTAACCCGAACTCACCCGATGTCGCCACTCAACCCGACAACGAGTAAAGCTGCAAAAATGATACCTGACCCTTTTCAGGATTCATTCAACCGATGATGTTTATGAAAATATATCTTACTTTTTATTTATATCAATCTTTAGGTAATATTTGACTAACATGCGTACATTTTATTTTAACTGACCCGCCCGCATCCAAATATTCCAAATATTTTCGTTAGACTCTGGAGAAGTGAAGTCAGAACGTCACGCTCACCTGGAGCCGTGTTTGATTCTGTGAGAGGAAGAAAGAGACAGAAGAGAGGTGAACGACAGGAGGATAGGAGCAGGACGAATAATGTTACGAAGAAAGAGACAGAAAATGGACACAGAGAAGGAAGAAGAAGAGGTGCATGATGAAAAAAATTGAGGATAAAATGTCCTCCTGTGTGTGAAATCATGAGGACGAGAACGCTGAAATGTATGATTGAATTCAGGAAAAGACAGGTGCTGTAAAAGTGGAGCATCCTATCAATCCATCTGTTAGTGCACTTCCATATATCTGCTCCAGAGTTTCCTCATCCTCTCTCAACATGAATGTGAGATCTAAATAGCAAATCTGTGTGCAAATCACATGGAATCAGCCAACCAATCAGAGCAGCTGACTAACGGTTGGCAGTGGAATTGCAGGGGCACACACACACACACACACACACACGTATACATGGGAAAATAAAACGCTGTTGTGAGCTGCCACTTTAAGGAAACAGTAACAGTAAAGTAAAAAAAAAAAAAAAAAAACTTTAGCAGCAAAAACTAATAATTGCAAAGCAGCCAATTAAATTGTGCGGGAGAGATGAAACCGCTCATATTTCCCCTGGTAATTTCATGCTCTAAACTCGCTTCCGTGCGCACATAAAAAGAGGAGAGAAAATATCATTTCAGAAGCTGACAGAACTCATTGTTCGTGGAATTTTAAATTCAAAAAAGTTAATAAAGGCGAGTGCGAGATGAAGGGAATTTGCATTTCTCAGATTAACAGCATGTAGAGCAGCGGCGGCGCGCGCAGCCTCGGGTCATCATTTAAGAAACCTTTGCATATTTTATTTAAGAGTGGCCCGGTTTGGAGCGTAATAAGACAGACAGATAATGATTAGAAGGTCGGGCCTGCAGGGCACAGCCGGGCTGGGCTCTGTAACGCTCTAATACCCAACACACACACACACACACACACACACACACACACACACACACACGTACACACACAAGCACAGCACAGCCTGTGCCGGCTCCTCTAATTGGCTGCTGATGGTTTATGAAATGTTTTCCAAAGGTTTTATTATTGTTGTTGTTGTTGCTTTTATTGCTTTCATTATTTTAATGGGGGGGGGGGAGGGGGAGGGGGTTCTGCTCGTGAGCATTGGTTTAGCTCAAAGCCACCTGGTTCTGCTAACATGCTCCTTTTTAATCAACGCAGGAAAACCCAAAATGGTCCAGAAGTATAAGATCGTGGCTACATGCCAACAACACCACTACTACTACACAGGTTCCACAGAGGTTGACGGGCCAGATGGGAAACACCTCTGAGGCAACATTCAAGAGATTTTCCTTTGCAAACAAATAACACAAAGACAACTCTTTCATGTTATCAAAAGTTTAAGTCCCATCCATGCATTGGTCAGTTTTGTTAGCATTATTATTAATCAATCCACGTCTAACCTGCATCACCAGCCACATTTCACAAAAAGACAAGCTTTTACACTAAGAACCAACTGAACCAAAGAAAAAAACAAACATTTTAGATATTGATGTAACTTGGTGTGAAACTCCCAAACCTCCTAAATAACCAATAAAATGCTGTGTGTTATAAAGGGAATGATTTAATAGATCTTTCTTTTTTCCCCATTTTATTCCTGGGTGGAGGATGCAGAGGATATCGAGATATAGAGAAAACATTCCATAGTAGTAAATCAAAAAGGCTTTCACTGCTGGCACAAGTTCACCTGCTTCCAAAGTGCATGGAGAAAGGAAAAGGTCTGAAAAGGGAGAAAACTCCAGTGACACTTGTAGTGTATTGGTCTAAACAATAAAGTTGCTCTATATACTACTCTACTACAGAAATCAATCAATCAATTCATATGAATCTGAGAAAATAACAAACACCCTGACAAACCCAACAGAAGAACAATACCAAACACACCATCAGCATCCCAACACCATTAAAACAGACAGCCAGACATTCTGGTACACAACATCGACCACATTAAGCCTCTCATCGAACGTTTTCCCAACATGTATTCAAACTAAAATCTTTAAAAGTACCTCACTCTCTGATAGGGAGAATTATATTCATAACCTGTTTTGGATTTCCCATTTTCAGAACCGCTGCCCCATCTTTTAGTGTTTTGTGCAGCAATGGCAATCTTGTTTGTTGGCGTCTGAGTGAAGAAGACAATCACCAATGTCCTAATCCTGACAGATTGTGATTGCAAAGTTATTAAAATCACCATAATTGGGTTAAGATTGTAATAAAAGAGGCAACAACTAGCCTTCACTCTGAAACAAATCGAGCCTTTTACATTTCACACTTTTATATTGTTAGAAAATGTCTGAAATGAAACATTTCTCACCAATTTTCAGTCTTTCAAACGTTACAAAACTACACAACAGAATCGAGACACCTTTGTTCTGCTGATGGCGGCTGTAGCATCTGGAGGAATGAGGAGGAAGTCAGAGCTCTGTTAAAAGTGCATCTCCTCTACTGTACCTCCAAAGCACCATCGTCAATTAAGAGATGTAACCTGAAGACTTCGTAGGTGCAACAGAAACACTGCAATGATCTTTTTCTCCTTCTTTTATCTGAAGTTGTGAATCAATGCATCTTTTTGATCTCTCTCGCTCCCATGTATACAACAGAGGATTGTGTGTGTGTGTGTGTGTGTGTGTGTGTGTGTGTGTGTGTGTGTGCGCGCCCCCCGGGGGACGCCGGTATGATGATAATATCTCGCGGGCCCCTCCATGGGTTTGAGGCCTTATTATCAGAGCAGGTAAAGTAATTTCTCAGTTCGACCAATGTTCCACACTAATTCCTCCTCTATATGTGTGTGTGTGTGTGTGTGTGTGTGTGTACACGAGCTTGTGTGTGTTTTTCTGTGTGCACACATCAAAGCATTACAAAGAGATGGGCCAGATAGTATTTCTCTGATTAATTTAGTCATTTGGGATACTCTGTTAACTGGATTACACTCCGATATGTTGATACGGCCACATGGCCCTGGGTTCTCTCTCTCTCTCTCTCTTTGTGTGTGTGTGTGTGTGTGTGTGTGTGTGTTCGTGCACACGCAGAAGTGCGAGCGTTTAACAATTATCCAGAAGCCCTGTGTTTCATTCTGCTTGTGAGGTCCAGAAATCCCACATTGACACACGAAGACACTCTTGAGTGATGAGGGAGACGCTGCTTTAAATTCACAGCACTTAAGAGGTTTGTTCGTCTAATCGCCTCACCTGTTAAGTGATGAGGCTTTCAAAGTCACCCGTGCGTTTCAGTTAACCTAATTGCAATTCGGTTTGACTTCCACCCATTGGGTCCTACGTTGTGTTCATGTTAGCCTTTCCTATGTTGTGAGGGAGGGTTATTTTATTTTGTATCGCTACGGTGACCAGATGGGTTTCATAAACTATGCACCACGTCTGCACCTTGGTGTGCTAAGCACTGAAATAATTGGCCCCCATCCTGATGATAACACCTGTGATGTGTGCATAAGCTCATGCTTATGTGTGTGCATCAACATGCCGTACATTTACAAATATGATCACCTTAAGCAGCTTAAAAGGAGCAGTTGACTTCAGATGCAGTGAAATGAAAAATACAAGTTTGCCCTGTTTTCATCGTGAAAGAAATCCCCCTGTATCATTTGTCGTTTTCACAGATGTAGATAGCCATGTAGTTTGTCCAACAGCTGTTAAAGGTCCCATATTAATAAAAAAACAGGTTTTCTCTGGTCTCTACACCTATAAACTGGTCCTCCCTGAGCCTGTCAACTCCCAGAATGAGGAAAACAAGCGACTCCTGCATGGTCTCTGCAGCCCACCCACTGGTAAAACGGCCCTCCTACAGGCTGTTCAGACTCAGCTCCTGTTGTTACATAACGAAAGGAGTCATTTGCATAAGCCGACCTCCTCAATGATAAGATATCGGAGAGGGGGCGTTCGTCACCGAGGTGAAGCTCAGTGTGTCCTGTGGTGAAATAGCAGTGTGATAGTGATGTTTCACAATGTCGTCGCTCACAGCCAGACACACAGATTGCTCCGTTGTTGGTTGTACAAATCAACATAAGCGCTTATATTCTGATCCAGCAACAGAAGAACAGAAGAGACAGCGGTTGCGTTTCATTTTTAATGACCATGTGCTGGTTGAAGTAACAGACTTTAACACCGGTTACGGTTCGTGTTAGCTTGTAGCAAGTTCACCTGAGCCACATAGCGAGTCATAGCGATACATCCACGTTAACATTGGCGCATGCTGCCGCTAGCGTAAGCGGCATCCTCTCGTAGCTCTCCAAGTAGGCGATGACAGACGGAGCTCATTAGCATTTAAAGGTGCAGGCACAGAAACAGCCTATTCTCAGCAGAGCTCATTTTAGCAACTTTTAGACAGCTGAAATTCAGGACCATGGATGGGTTTGGGGCAACGCATATCGAATGCAGTGTTGTTGGACCTCTGACAGCTGTGTGGAATTGATGAAAAGCAGTATAATAGGGGACCTTTAATATACATGTCTGCAATGATCTGGAGGTCTGGAACCAGGAAAATCATTCCTGTGGATCCCTGTTCTACTTTAGCACACATTATGTTCAATAATTAAGATGTTTTAAATAAATATTATTCTAAATCATGTATCAGATCATAAAGCACATTTAGCCACCTTCTACATAGTGTAGGAAGTACAGAAATTAAGTAATAATTGACTTGTCGACGTATCGGATCATTTCGGTTTTAGTCAACCAAGATGTCTGTAGTCTATAAGTCTATTTTTAAGAAACTTATAAGCTCATCTCTGGTAAAGTGGTGCTTTTTGTGTGATTCTTTGTGGATTCTTTGTTGACAAAAGCATATGAGTGTTAGTTGACTGCTGTCCTTGGTCGAGGGCAGCCCTTAAACCATCTGAGAGGTAGCATATGGAAGTGGCTGTCAAGCGAGGCGCTGTGAATGAACAGAATGTTAATAAACAAAGTGTATCATGAGGTGTGGGTTGCACGCAATTTATTTATTACACATATTACATATTTGATTTCAGATTTGGTCAAACCACCACTTTTGACACAAACTCACTAAAAGAGAGAATTGTGTACTGAAATGTAACTCAGACTGTTGAAGGAACTTCAGAGTACGTTTTCACAAGGAGAAGAACTGAACTAGAACTGAGAATATTGTCCCTCATTGGCACGTTAGTAATTGATCGCCTCACAGCAGCAAATCCCTTTTAGGCTCCACATTCATACATACATAACCCACATGTTTTATTACATAGGATAAGCCGGACTGAAAGTGACAAATGTGTATTTAATTTTGTTTATCTGCAAATGTGTGAAAACAATGTGTGTGTAGGTTTGAGTTTTTGTGCATCGTCAAGATGCATCATGAAAGACAAGCAGTGAAATGTAAAGAAAAAGAGAGAGAGAGAGTGAATGAGTGGAAAGTGTTAAGGATAACGGTGATGGGTAGAGAGACACCGTGGAAGAGAGAGAGCGAGCACAGAGAGATGGTAGAGTGGCCAGAGGGCAGTGTGCATTAGAGTAAGAGCCTGATTGGCTCTGACCTTCCTCACAGCCAGCTGTCAGCCTCTTAGATACACACACACACACACACACACACACACACACACACACACACACACACACACACACACACACACACACACACACACAGCATACAGCACACAGCCTGTTATGGCCCTGCAGGCTCTGATTACCATATCAGCACCGTCTCATTTGCATAAATCCCAGCACTCTTAATTAGGCTTCATCTCTCTCTTCCTCTCTTTACCTCACTCTCATTTTCAGCTCTTTCCCTCCACTTTTCTTCCCCTCTCTTTTCCTCCATTTGCTTGCAGATATAGGCTGGGGTTTAGGGTTAGAATTAGCAGATAGGAGGGTCCATGACTCCCAATTAGTTTAGTGCTGATTAGCCTAATGACAATTTCACTTCATCTACATGTATTAGCTCACCTACATTCTTTTACCACTTCTGTTCACATAAACATTACCTGCAAGGAATGTTCTCTTTCAGCTCCCCTCCCTCCCTTTTTTTTGCTTCCTCTCTTTATTTTACAGGTGTTATGGTCAGAAGGGACAACGAGCTAATTATGCCTAGAAGTAAACTCTTGTATAAGTAAATTACTGCAGGATCATTCAGCATTTAACCTTTGCCTTCATGCAACCATATTGTGGTCGTAGAATAAGTTGTTGTTTTGGTATATAATTATTTCATCGTGGCTTTTATCGGCACCAATAAAGATCCATAATCGATCCATAAAAGTTTGTTTGCCAACTAATCATCCTTCATACCACATTATACTGCAGCTTAATCAGGGAGGATGAGTGCTCCATATGCTGCCATACTGTAATATTTCTGACATATATGATTGCTGAAGTTGAAACAGGCTCTGTATGCAGATGTGTGACTTTTAGTTATTCTAAACAACTGTCATCTTGCCAGCTTGGTGGCTGATGGGATTTACAAATCTGCCTGTAATTTTAACCCTTTCATTCGTTGTAAAACACAAAATCAACCATTTCTGTTATTTCAATGCAGGTAAAAAGGTCATAAACATCTCCCTCAAGTCGTGAAGTGGGAAGTCAGTGGCATTGTCAACCAGCAACCTGATCATCCTTTCTGACAGGGTTTGAAGAGCGAAGACTACAGTCCAGAGTTGGACAATATATGACCAGTCTGACCTCTGGAACAAATATCTGTGATAAAATATTCTAAAAATTCAACAACAACAACACAAAAAAAAAAAAAATCAATCCACATTCTGGTGTGAGTGTATAGGGGCACAAATGAAAAAGGATTGGGGGAACTAAATCATATTCAGCTTTGGTGCCTCACTCAGCCGGGGGCCACCCTGATCTCTGGACCTCCAATATGTCTGCCAGGGGGCGCGTTACATCACCTGAGAGCCCACGAAAACTGAAGTGGACTTCAGGACCACATTATGGGCCTAACTAGCCAACGATCTAGATGGAGGTTTGAACATGTGGTGAGGGTCAACTAAATCTGCATTATCTTAAACTAAGGTATATAACCAGATGGTTTTTGGGGGGTTCGGTGCAGAACCAGGAGGCGTTTTGGGAGGCTGTCGAACCCCAAAACACTGAATTGTGTGTGTGTGTGTACACCTTATGTGTGTGTGTGTGTGTGTGTGTTGTCAGAGGGAGGTGTGTTGGGGGGTTAAACACAGCTATATTCTGTAGATAACAGGATTAGCTTGGAAGCGGATAATAAGTTAGAATTTCCTCCCTGCGGCGCTCTCTCCTCTCTCCTCTCTCTAATCCTGCAGCTTTGATGTCCCTGCTCCCATCAGGTATCTGGGCTGCTCTGGCCCCGGGGCCTCGGGGCCTCCAAATGCTCAGACACTAAGTTGTGTGTGTGTGTGTGTGGATGTGGGTGTAGATGTCTGCATGTGTGTGTGTGTGTTCAGTGTCCTCATTAGTTCTGCCTGTTTACTAAAGTTGGCTTCTTGGGATGAAATCTGCTGTGCGGCCGCTCTGCCAAAGATCTGCTCACTATTTACACTCCCTCTCTCCCTGCCAGGGTCTGACCCGGCAGAAAGCTGATGAGGCATATTGCAATTCTGGCAATAAAGCAAACAAGAATGCATAAAAAAAAAAAAAAAAAAATCACAATTCAATTTCAGCAAACAATGAGCAAATGTAAAGCTTCACAGAAAATACTTTTTTTTGTTTTTTAAGAATTGGTGGTTAAGAATTATCCATGTATAATAATTTTTCCAGCTATGATAGATCTCATGAGCTTTGACTGGAAGCCCCGTTTTTCTATTTCACAGATCTCTAAATGATATGAAGTTAAAGTAGTGTGATTGGTACATGGACTCTGATCTTTAACCAAACTTGAGGTAGCAGATCAGAAACCCCCATCGAACCCTAACCCATGACTGGAGGACTAGTTACTGACACAAGGCTGAGACCATAATGGGAAACTAAAGTTATTTATGTCAAATGAGTCCTGCAGCAGGTTCTTATAATAAAAAACCACTGCCTGGCAAACAACGCAGAATCAGACACATTTGCCATAAATGAGTGGGAAGTCTAATAACGCTCACATTCAGCACATTCCTGGTAGATTAAATCTACGCAATGTGAACTAAGTAGTTGTACTTGTTGCCTTGCGATTGCTGAGGTGGGACGTGAACATTATTTGTATTATTAAATTGCAGTGTCTTGTCTAGAACGTGTCACTCAAACACACCTCCCAGGTCGTTTCACCTCTGGAAGCCATCGCCGTCCGTCTGTCAGGCTGTTTATATGCTACACTACGTCCGGGTGTGTGCATGCGTGTGGTAGGAAGGGAGAAATTGAGTCGAGGAGTGTGTGTGAGTCTAATTAAAACGATGAAAATAATTACTGATACAGGCTGACAGACAGCCTCGCCCTCAGACATCCTCAGTAATTAGTTAATTAACCAAACGCAAATTAGCAGCAAGAATTAGTCAGCCAGGCTTAACGGAGAAGATGGTGAGCCTCCTCTCGCTTTCTGCTTTGCTACTCCGCTCCGCCTCTGAGAGAGAGAGAGAGAGAGAGAGTGAGAGAGAGAGAGAGAGAGAGAGGGGGAGAGGGGGAGAGAGAGAGAGATTTTAAAAACTTAAGAAATAGGGCATGTCTGCTTTATTACACTTTATCACTACTTTGCATGACACAGTCGCAACATGGTTTTTCATATTTTTATGCCCAAGTCAATTCATTCAAATTACAAAGTGATTTCAGGATAATGAGGCAGTAATTTTCTCAGTTTTTTTTGCCCAACATAACAGTGTTACACAGTGTGAATGTTTGTTTCTGTTCCACTTCAAATCCCATCAACTTGCATTTTTATTTCAACTCAAAGCTGAAGTTTAGCCATAAAGTCATCAAGGACGGAGATATTCTCTCTATTGGAAACAAAATATATAAAAAAATAAACAACTAATACTTCATCCCTCCAGCTCACATGATCCAAACAAGCCACTGTAGTTGGTCTGCAGCCCTGCAGGTCGTAAGAACAACCCCTCAGATCTACCACGCTGAAGTCAGAATGATTACGTGAGCGGGGATGAATATTCGCCCACTGTTGGTTCCAGCGGACCCGTCGAGGCTCAGTGCTGCAGGCGGCTGGTATCCCTCTTGTTAACACTTCCTTTGACTCGCCTGTGGGTCATTTAAGGAAGATCTGAGAGGAAACAACAATCCCCACTCCTGATGCAGCATGGCCACATACAGTATGTACATGTGAATCCAGGATCGGCCTGATATCACATATTTATCTCTTGTTGTCAACAAATCCCACAAACAGACTAAAGACTGTTTTAGTCTTTCTATGGGATTTCTTTTCCTAGCCTTTGTTCATTCACATTCAATTTTGCAGCCAGTATTCGATCATTTTTAGGGCGACAGAAACAAGATCATTCCACTGTTAATATTTCAGATTTTTTACAACAGAAGTTCATGCCGTGGTCAAGCTGCAAGAGAGAGTGCTTTTAATGTTAACAGGCAGACTTCTCTGTAAAACCAGGGCGGGGATTGACTGTTTAGAATGTCAAAGTGGAAATAAATTATTGTCTAAAGGTTGTTACGAAGGGTGTAATCGTACACAAAGCCCCCCATTTTGGTGCGTACCTAGGTTATTGGGTCATGGTTCAGTGCAATAGGGAGAAAACAACTGTTTTTGTTTTGTTTTAAAAGAAAAAATGCACTTTTATGTTATTGTTCCTGTAGAACCTCGATCATATCACTGCTGTACTTAACTTTACTCAGATGAGGAACACTTCACTCTTATTTTATTGGCAATGATTTGTTGTGGTTTCTTTCTTTTGACAAATGTACTTATTGTAAGTCACTTTGGACAAAAGCGTCTGCTTAATGCCCTTAATGTAAATTCAAATGTTATTTTATATTTAAAACATTCAACAGTTGCTGTGACAATTGAAGTGAACATATTTGTGATTGTGTGATGCTACATCCTCAGACCCACTGATAGTTCTCCACTGGGCCGGAGCTCATGTGTTCATACGAGGAAGGAGGCACAACAGACTGGCTGATGCTCGTCACATCGACACTTTGACCATCCATGCTTTAGTTCTGTAATGTCAACGATGGACTGCAGTCACATAACATCTCTTAAGCTTGTGTTAACCACGGGCCTCATGTCAGGCAAACCCATTCAAATAAGGAGGAGGGGGGAGCCATGTGCACATTTAGGTCACAACTGTCAATCATGTCCAATCTATTACTTAGAAATGTATGTCCTTTATTCGTGGATTGTTTTTTTTTTGCTATAAAAGTAAAGCATATAGGCATGTAGGAGATAATGATGTTTTTAAACCATGACGGTGCAGGATTTCAATATATATTTGTAAAGTTAAAAAACATATTAGAATATGAGGGTTAACAAACCCGGACCTACTAACTCAACGCTGGAGATCAGACTGGAGATGTAACCACTCAAAAGACGGGTGAGGAGTTGTTGCCTTCCGACGTTTTTACTTTTGAAACAGAAAACATGTTTCATATTGTGATATTTGCTGACACAATAAGACAAAGTAAGAACATTTCAGCCAGCTTGTTTAGGTTTTTCTTGTGAAATGAAGAGGGTCTTAACGATGGCGGTTTCTCGTCCATTGCGTGCTTTCAAAGGAAACCATAGCATTTTGCGCATTAAATGGCGTGTTAAAGTGCTGTTATCCCAGCCAGTTAGAGATAGATATTCAAATCGTAAGAAATAGTAAAAAAAACATTTAATTGAATGGCAGTTTTATCTTATTTTGATCCTTACTCAGTCTTTCCAGAGATGTTGCATCCTGTCTACTATCATAAACTGCTGTATCATCATTTTATATGTAAGCCTTGAATGTAAATGATGCATCTCCTCACCAAACCCACGGAGGCCTGTATATGAGTGTTTGAGCACCGTGCTATTTTCAGTGTTGTTTACAACAGTCAGGGGTTTGCGTCCCATCTCCTAACAGTCGTCATTGTAAGCTTCTATAAAATTACCAAGTAGTTTTAGGTGCCTAAACTTTACCGTAAGTTAAACACAGTTGTGTCTTAGAATACACCGACACATTGACATACTCTGTTGTTGAGGTGCGAGGACTTGTTGGACTGAATAATTGATCTAAGGTTACCTGTCAGCTACATGATGCTGTTGGTTCACATCCACTTGGATCTTTTGTTTATACCATCTTCCCTCTTTCCCATCTTTCCTGTCACACTCCGCCGCGTATCGCTTAGCAAAGCTAGAATCCCCTTAAAACAGTCTGTAAACAGCACCGTTTCTCTGGTGGGAACGTCTGACTGCATTTTCCATCCGCTAAGCAGCCAGCAGCCAAAGAGCTGGCACAGTGGGATTCAAACTTTTTCTCCAGGGACCCGCACTGGAAGCTCATCTACCCAAAACACAACACCAAGACCTAAAGTAATCATTTTTGACAGTAGCTAAAAATATATTTAAAAAAAAAAAACAACCCAGGGGGAATGTGTGTGTCAATATTTTCTCTGAACAGTATGAAAATGATTTTGTAGTCATTTTTTTCTTAACTTTTGAACTAGAGGTGAGGCGCACATGAAGAAGAGGAATCGTATCTAGCACCGCGTTGTGTAGCTCCAAAACGTGAACGCACACATCTGACGAGGACCTCGAGACAGCATGTGAAACCACATTGGAAACGGTGTGTGGCGTTCTCTCCTGTCCTCACTTTGTCATGGAAATGATGACATGCAGCTTATTTTCAACCTGCAGTTGTAAGATTGGGATTTGTTTGTCTTATGTGCTACTAGTGCCCTACGTAAGCATAATTAATGATTAGTGGAATAATGTTGTGAATCAAATTTCATCATGTTGTCCCATGCCTACCTCAGGGTGACCGAGACTTCATCAAAAACAACTTTATTGACTCTGCAGTCTGAGATTCATGACATTTCCATGATGTAATTTCTACCGGAAAAACAAACCACCAACAAATACTGAGAAGAAAACCAGAAATACAGTGATGATTTGGCTTCACCGAGCACTAACTGCCTTCTATATGATGTTATCCGTGAACGGCGAGCGCCGAGTAATCGCCAGTTGGATCTGAGGCTTTGTTGGGATGCTCAAAAAACGACATATAACTGGAAAACAGGTGTTAAGCTTCAGCTTAGGTGGTGTGAAATATAATCATAGGAAAACATTTTCATCCTCAATCTGGCAAATTCCACAATATTTCACAATTTTATCATCAAATTCCATGATTCCGTCTGCGTTTTCCGCACCAAATCAAAGCGGGCCCTACCATCAACTTTGCCCTAATGTCCGAGATACGCCATGACCTGCAGGCATCTGTTCTCCTTCCCTCGAAGCTTCTCATACATACACCCATCATAGGCATCACACACACTTTTTTTGCAACGCACACTCCCCACACCCCTGTCTTGTGGTATTTCTCGGGTGTCCTCGTCCTCTGTCCTGTGGTGTGTCTCCTGTAGAGGAGGGTATGTTTTGTTTATGGTCAGTGACATGCACAAGCACTGTGGGGCCTAACTGAATGTGAGCACTGTCAGAAGAGATTAGAGCCGTGTGTGTGTGTGTGTGTGTGTGTGTGTGTGTTGGCTAGTTGACTGGTGGGGAGACACCAGTGCAGATGGGGGCTTCAGATGTGATGAGTGTCATGGCCAGGCCTCCTCCTGTCCTCTTGGTTCAGCATCAAGAAAAGCCCTGCTGCTGCCATCCAAACCAACCCAAGCAGCCCACCGGCCACACCAGCGTCCCCTTTGTCTCCTTGTCCCTTGTTCGTACACACCACTCACAGACACACAGTTGCTTCAACTGATACGGGTGTTCAAAAAAGCCAAAACTGTATTTTTGAGACTGAGCCAGCGGATAGTTTCTGTCTTTATTCCAACAGATTTCCATCCAGAATTTTACATTCCTAATGCTTCCCATACACTGATTTATTTGTAGCCGCCCACCACAATATTAACAGTTGCCGCTACATTATAGATATATACTTTTTTCTTTTTTTTAATGCGGGGAAAGTGCCTGTTTAGCGTTCCAATGCAGCGTTTTCGAGTTGCTCATCATTCATTGAGCAAAAGTGTACCGCAGTTAGGAATTTCTCTGGTTTCTTCCAGTTGTGCAAGAAATACTCAGATCTCTATTTAAGTAAAAGTACTACAACCATGATTTAAATAAAAATGTTTTGACGGTAAAAGTGCTGCATTCAAACTCACCAAATTTAAAGTATGCAACTATATAATCAAGAAAATGTACTTTATAAGTAAATGTACTCACTATGCAGCATATTACATTATATGTCATAATATGAGATTATTATTGATGCGGTAACATGAAAGAAGCATTTTAATGTTGCAGCTGGCAGAATATCTAATTTTACTCATTTTATACGCATTTCATTTGCTCAATTATTAAATAAATATAGTGAAATCAAAAGTTTTGTTTCTGCGTTAACAACATAGCTTAAAGAAAGATTTGTCACAAGCTGTTATAAAACATTCTTAGAAAGTGCAAGATAAGAGTTTTTCCAGAAAAATAAATAAAAAGGATGTTCATTGCAGTTAGGGGTTAAGGCATGTCTTTAAAAATGAAGCATTGCATGTTTAATATTATGTTTTTTTCCTTTTCAAAAATAAAAACTAAATGGTTGTCTGTAGTATTTATATGGATAAACACTAATAAAACAAAATAATATGTCTTCAAACAAATTGAATACCCATCATATCTGAGCTGCCAGAGAGATGCTGGCCCTAACACACACACACACACACACACACACACACACACACACACACACACTGTTCTGAGGGTGGGCTGGGTGCTATGGGGTGGAGGTTGGTTCATGGCCTTGCTCACTCAATCAGACTAGGCATTTTGTTCAGACACTGAACAGAGACCTCCATCGCCCTGAGGGCATCTCTCTCTCTCTCTCTCTCTCTCTCTCTCTCTCTCTCTCTCTATCTATCTCTCTCTCTCTCTCTCTCTCTATCCCCCCCCCTTGCTGCTTGCTGTCTCACACAGTCTGTGAGCCAGAGCAGAATTTCTATTATACCTGTATCAAACAGACAATACGGTTTGTCCGTTTTCTCCCTCATCATCCCATCCCAAATTACATCCTCCTCCTCCCTCCCTTCATCTTTGATCAGCCTTTTGTGTTTGCAATGCATTTACATCACGTACATAGACATCAAGATGCTGTTGGCCTGTCGACCGGACTTGATCTTCAGATCAAATTTAGAATTAAACAGGATCTTAATTATTACTAAACTCTACAAATTCAGACGTTACAGATGTGTTTTACACTTGTTGCACTAATACTAAATATATTATGTTGATACGACCACCTTCAGACTGGAATGACTGGGTGTTTGGTTTTGGTTTGCTAATCTAGTTTACATTGTTTATCCACAGAGGTGTAGTGTAGTGTGTGTGTGTGTGTGTGTGTGTGCGTGTGTGTATAGATATAAGATACCCGTGTTCAAGAGGACTGGTAAAAGTAGAAGTACTGATTCCACTTCTTTACTCAAGTAAAAGTTAAAAGGTACAGGCTCTGAAATGTACTGTAAGTATGAAGTATTCCTATGAAGTACATTTGTATGGCTGTTTTTTGACTGAATCAAGGATGAAGAAGATGCAGATGTAGCTTTGGAAGGTAAATCAATTCATGACACGAGTTGGATTTAATGGTATTCAAAGGGGTCAAATAAGCAAAGCTCTTAAAACATGCATGCTTCCTGAAAAGTGGAAAAACTACGTTTGATTAATGCTAATAGCATCATTAGTTGCCGTATTCCTCCTCCACTGTCTTCTCCTCGGTTGGTGAAGCCTCTTTGACGGTTCTAGTGCTTGCTGGATTGACCCGTCTGGAAAATGGATGTGCATTAGCCAAAGTGTTCGTCTCTCTCTTCCTTGACTTGAAATCTCTTTACGTCAGCGATCGATACTCTTGTCTTCATGTCTGACCTCCCACTGTGACACGCAGCCTCCCATTCACATGTCAGGTGTTTGGGTCTGTCAGTGCTATGACCCAGCATGCCTCCAACAATAAACGCCAGTATTAATAACTGGCTCTCACAGGACCGTGGAGGTAAATGTATGGCACGAGTGTGAGTTCAATAGTGATGGTGTACATATAGAATCTCCGTAGCTGATACCTGCATTGATTTGTCTTTGGGTTGAGATGAGATTGAACTACCAGTGTTCCCTCATATCTCTCTGTTCTCTCCAGCTTATCGTTAGCAGCAGATTTCAGACCCACGGTGAAGCGTAAGAGGCGGTGAATTTCAAGGTCAACGTTAACGAGCACTACTGTACGATATTATATAACTGAGAAAATGTTTTTGTTTTTAGAAAGATCTCAGGTCACAAAATGACTCGTGTAGAATTTGACTCTGTTATTTAAAAAGACTTTGTTTGGCACATTCAAGCATGAAGGCCAGATGAGAGCTGTTAACAAACAAAGCTACTCGTTAACCGTTTTGTTGATCTGCTCCGGTTTGATGAAGACTAAAACTACTTGGCTGTGTTTAACAAATGTTTGCTTGTATCAAGGCAACGAACAGTTAATTGTCCTTGTGGTGTCAGAACAGGATGGAGTGCAAACTTTGTCTTCACGGTGAGGTTGCCAGGCAACCAGCGGAGAATCCAGGAAGTCAACAAAGAAATAACTGGAAATACTAATGGACAAGATACAAAATGTTAATTCGTGAGCCGCTGGAATGTGTTAGCTAGCTGTTCTCCTGTCGTTATGCTAAGCTACGTTAACCATCTCCCGGCTGTAGCTTCACAGTTAATGAATATGGCGTTTCATAATAAATAATCGCATTCCTCAAAATATCAAACCAATCTGAGCAGACGCAAACGACAACAGGCTACGCGACAACCGCGCAGGGGAAAGTTCATATCGTTAGCCCGCTTTTAACACCTCAAGAAGCCGTCCGATAACCTGTTACGATGCAGTGAATGAACCCATGAAGATCTCCACACGTGCTCGACCTCGGTGGCGAAGAGAGCATCGCTTTGTATTCCTGCGTTTGCGTGCGGGGTGTCTCAGTGTGTAAGTGAGAGCGAAGAGCTGCGTGGCGGCAGCAGGATTCTCCTCTGCGTAACCTTGACCCGTCTGGAGAGGCAGCCCTGCCTCAGCATCGGCAGCAGCAGCTGTGTCACTTCAACTCAGCGTCTTCAGTCCAACCTTAAGGGACCCGGACTGCCCGTGTCCCTGCCCACACATCCACATCCAAGACCCCCCCTGATAGAACAACCTGCCAGATTCCCCCCACCCACCCACGCCGCCTCCTCCTGCCAGCAGCAAACACACATTCATGCACACTGCATACTGATAAACGTGTTCACTATCAACAGCGGCAGACAGTGGCGAGGATGCTTGAGTGCTGACAAAGCCCAGACTCAGCCTGCCTGGCCCTGTAGACACAAGAAGAGCGGCGGAGACAAACTCTGGCCTCCAGCCTCTCCCAGTCAGCTCTACATATGTCACATGCTAATGACATCAAGTCTGTGGCCACCCACAGACCGCGACATATACTTGAGGGCAGCGATTCCAGAAATGAAGTCGTTTCTCCTTGGAACGCCAGCCTTATTCTTTCAGTGTGGCATTCAGCGTCAGGACTTGAAGGCGTTAACCCGTTGCATTGCTGCAGGTCTCTGCTCACCTTTCTCCAGCCACGGACAACGCAGTCTCACATGGTGGGGTTTGGTTACAGAGCGATTTAGAATACAATGTATTTGTAGAAGACAAATATATCATTCAAATATTTATGATACGTGTTTTTCTTCCTGTGAAATAATGAATATTTGTAGCCTCGAGGCTTCATCTGTTAATTAATTAAGTGAACTAGACTGAAAAGGGAAAGTAAAAGTCATTATTCTAGTGTCGGAGTTCATCCTTGTGTACATATTCAAATGTTTTATGGGAAAACTCAAGTAGTTACCCCTTTGTTCTTGTAGGGATTTGAGCCAAATAAAAAAAACAAATAAACGGGGGCTGTATGAGCCAAAAACACACATTCAACGCTGTAATCCTGATCCCATTAGTGGACTCCGGAGTGAGAGTATCGTAAAGGCAGCCATGCTAGACTCCTCCATGTGCAGAAAGGAAACAGCGCGGTGTCTTTTGTCAAACATGACTGATTCACGTTTGCCTTTTGTGTGTGTGGGAGCTTTGCCTTTCATATCGATCACGGTTGTGCCAACTGTTTGTTTTTGTCTTTTCATATAATGAACCCTGGGCCCTCGGTGAGGCCCCGGCGGAGCTTTGCTCCACGCTAAAGGGCTTTTTGTGAGACGGTGTCACGCTCCCTCGTTCCGGCGAGGCTTCGCGTTTCTTATTATTCATGGCTCTCTCCCCGTTTGTTGAGGAGGCCGGGATCAAACAGGCCGATTTGCCACGCCTGACACCCACTGCTGCAAGTGTGTGTTTTGTGTGTGTGTGTGTGTGTGTGTGTGTGTGAACTCGGCTCAGGCTCAGTAATGACAGGATTTGTTAAACAGTAAATTAATGAATAATGAAATATCCAACACGCGCCTGCCTTGCCTGGAGCACAGTGCCCCGAGCAGGAATTACTCCCGACCGGCACTCGGCTGTCTGCATTCTGGATAACCTGTGTGTGTGTGTGTGTGTGTGTGTGTGTGTGTGTGTGTGTGTGTGTGTGTGTGTGTGTGTGTGTGTGTGTGTGTGTGTGTGTGTGTTTTGGATAAGCATTTTTACAGCCCATTGCGTGACAGAACGCTGAGGGGCTTTGCTGCTGGGGGCCCGCTCTCTCACTTCCTGGCAATAACGACAGACAGCCTGACAGAGACGCAGACATAACTGCATCTATACGAGGGAGGACTCGCCAGTGCCGCTCTCATACTGCACACGTCAAATATTACCAATGTGTTCATGAGCTCAGTCCATGTTCATAACCGGATTACCTTCCACCGGTCCCTCTCGTTGAGGTAACGACCCGTGACGTTTTTCATAAAAATAAAATTTGCCTCCCATTATCACCAATTTATCAAACGGCGGTAATTCGTGTTGCATCCAGCTCCCTGATGAACACTTCGCAGCTGGTGGATGGTTCCCCGGTGCACAGGAAGTGGTGTGTTTTCTGCGGGATCAGCACGATGGACCTACAAAAACAGGTGATCTCGCAGAGCATGTTTTGTACACATTATCTGAACCAAAAGAAAGGAGGAAATGACGTCACCCCCGTTCAAAAGCCACATCTGTAATAATCCAAAGGTATTCCATCACGGCTCACTGTTACGTCTAAAGAACTACCGGGGTCCTCCAGGGGATAACCCACCATGACCTTTTCTGCTTATCCTGCACCAGATATTTGGTTTCTCTTTGTGGGATTGCATCAGAAAAACTCAACTGACTCCTGTGTGAGCCTGGATTTTTTACATTATCGCATTAGCTCTCTGTATTTATATGAAGTTTGGTTAAAAGGTGGCAGGATTTTGTGAGGTGAGCTGATAAACACACTTTTTTGTATGTGATTTACATGAGGTTTAAAACTTCCTGTAGCAAGTTTAAAAGCATATTGTTTAAAATCATATATTTTTAAACCCTTTAGGCCAGGTTTTGCAAACATTTATTGTCCTTCATTGACTACACGTGCATGAAACTAATCTATAAAACACAAGTGAATGCACAACAGGGTATCATCTGTTATTATGAATGAAGATATTTTTTGTAAATTTTTTGTTAGTTAGTAATCAAGTTTTTTAAATATTTCTATCTATATGTTCTAAGCCATATAAACTTATATGCAATGTTTTGACCTTGAAGAAGAATGGTTAAATATCTCCTTAGCCTTCCTATTAAAGTAAATTGTTAATAGCTTATTTATAACATTTCCAAAACATGTAATATTTGCATGATCTTGGAAGACAACACCAGGTTTTTTCATAGTCTACACAATGAGACTACACAATGAAGATTTTCAAGAGTCCTGAGGCTCAATAAATAAAAATGAACTTGTTGAACTGTTGGCAAACGGACCATAAACCTGCACCAGATACTAGTTGGCCTACTTGTTTGGGATCTAAGTTTGAGGAGAGAAAAGCAAATAAATGAGCAGTCATAAAAGAACACCTGCCTATGAATTTACACATTAGATTATTGATGTCACAAGAGTAAATACTTTGATAAACATCCCATCACTGCAGGTGGTAATAGATAATAGTTCAGTAAGGAGAGGATTTTCCCCATCCATTAATTGCATTTTGCTATCTATAATAAAATTTTGATTATTATATATATTTTTTTGTCTTTAACATCCCAATATCCATATTTTTTCCTATCACTCAGCTGAATCAGTGTAAAAACTTGCCTCATACAGTTGGTATTAATTAGCCACACTGCCTACTAGTGATGTTCCTCCTCGTGCGTTTATTTAAAACATTACACTGAGCCCTGCATGCTGTCTGACGGACCTACACGAGTTTGTATTGGTTGCTAACTTCTTTTTAAATCTATTTATATTACGACAGCGTCGCTCTTCCTCTTGATGAACGGATAGGTTAGATTAGTCCAAACGCGCGCGCCTCTCTCCCGCGTGTGTCGCTTTATTTCCTTCGGCTTGTTTGTTTTATTGTTGCAGCCAACCTGTCGTGGTTGTAGCCACTGATGCTCAGCAGCTTCCTATCTTTGTTGAGCGAGAATCGCTCGCGGACATGCGGGTGCTGAACTCTGCACCTGCGTCACGCGGCGTTCCACTTCACGGTTCGCGCTGAGCCCGCGGGACACTACCCCCCACCCCCTCCTCCTCCCCTCTCCTCTCTCCCTCCTTCTCTCAAGCTCCCTATTTTCTTTCTCCCCGTCTCTCTTTCTCATTAGCTTTCTTTACCCGTCTCTCTCTCCCTACTTTCTCTCCGCGTGTCTCGCGCCGCTCTCCCGTCATTAGCGCACCGGCGGTAGCAGCAGCGGAGCCGCCAGGCACGATTCTATTCCCCCCGCGCGCGTGCGGAGAGAGAGAAGCCTCTCTGACTGAAACGAGGCCTCGCTGGCCGGAAAATACAGCCAATTATCTCCCTGGAATAAGGCAGTATCCATCATGGTTTGTGCGTGCGTGTGTGCGCGCGCGCGTTCAGTCAAGTCTTCCCAAGACTCTAATACTGATATTTTAAAACTTACAAAGCTAAAATAGTGTTCTTGTTTGTTTTATTTTAATCTTGCACTATACATGCCATACATTTGTCAACAATCCCACGAGGCTTTATCTTTAATTCCCATGTTAGAAATAACAAAATATAGGCTTGCAGCAACTTTTGGCCTTGGTGATGGATAACTGAAAAGTTTGCTCATGCATATAAGAGTCTTGTTTTCGCAAACATTAAGTTAAACAAGCCCAACCATAAAACACCAATGACTATGAATGAGTTATTTTCCTTCAATTTTACATAGTTTTTATGTTTGTTGGTAGGGTTAATTTCTTCTTCTTCATTTTTTTATTTTTTATTTTTTTACATTGAATCAAAGACAAATAAGTTACTTTTAAATATCTCCATTTCTTATGACTTCCATCTACCTTCGGGAGGATAGAGGACTAGAATATTATATCCTTCATGCTTTTTTATAATGAATAAAACTAACAATTCTTAGTCCTGTTTTGTTATCGTCTTCACAATGATCAGAAATGCTGTCTCGAGCAGGGGTTTAAATAAAAAGTCAAATTAATTTTTCTGTTAATGCTGTTATTTGTCCATTAATTAGATCTTAATATATATATATATATATATATATATATATATATATATATATATATATATATATATACATACACACACACTAACTAACATTTCATTGGAATCAGAATGACAAGCAAAGACGCCCGACCAATACCATGATTAATAAATTTACTGTGTTGGGATCCAACTCCAACATGGGTCTTTCAGAAAGTTGCATTTTCTTTTTAATTCCAGATGCAAACTACTTCCCTTTCATGTGTTCATTAATATATCACTGTAGTAAATCAAGGCAAATGCTCTGACGTCTGAATCTGACCCCTGAACCTGAGTGAGACTCTAGTGGAGAAACGGCGCAGGCTGCACACCTCACATAATAAAACACATGGTTTATTATCAATGTGATAGAAATGAAATCACTGGACAATTAGAAGCATGTCTACCCATCATCAGTACCATGACAACAGCTCTATAAGAACAGAAAAACACTGCATGAGTCCCGCACCCCCGCCGGCTCACAAAGGTCGAATCACAGAGAAATAGGCCTACTCCAAAACAGCTGGTGCACCTATTTACACAACCATCCATTTAAATTAATATAAATAAATATTTACACATAAATTAACACCCTCCCTCCTCGTACTCGTGTTAAGTAACCAGACAAACCTGTTTCACAGATAGAATGCTCATCACCCAACCCACAATGCATTTTCTGTGTGGGGACACACACACACACACACACACACACACACACACACACACACACAATGTTGTTTGTTGGCCGCTCACAGCATCTCAGTCTCACAGGATGCAGGCAGGGGGAGCGAAATGGATGTAACACAGTAACCATCATGTCCTCAGGGGAATGAAAAGAACGTAACACAGATGAAACATCCCTCTGTGCTCTCTGACACTGGCCCACAGGTGTCTTCTTCTTCCTCTTTCTCTCTCCCAAGCTTTCCTCCTCCTCCTCCTCCTCCTCCTCCACCTCAGCCCTGTGTGGCCGGTCAGTGGCAGTGGTGTAAAGCTAGAAGTAACGGTGTTGCCTCTGTCCGTTTGTCTGCCTCCCGTTCGGCTCTCCACCATCGTCCTCCCCCCTTCTTCATTTCCGCTGCTTCTCCTCTTTGTCGGCCTTGTTGCCGCCGTCCCCGTGCCGGCTGTTGGGAGGGTTGTTGAGAAACATCTTGTCGAGTCCTTTGAGAGCCTCGGTGAGGTAGTTCTGGAGGGTGGTGAGCGCGGCGCAGATGGCGGGCGAGCCGAAGCCGTGCGTGATGAAGGAGAAGTGGGAGAGGCAGCTCTGGATGCCGGGCTCCAGGATGGGGCTGGGCCTGGAGTTGCCCAGGGGAGTCCTATCCTGGGCCAGCAGGTCTGTGAACTCCTTGCACAGTTGTCTGCAGGGGAGAAAAACAGCAATACGTCAGGGAGGGAACTTAGGATTTCCCTAAAATAGTAATACCACTGCGGATAGGGGACATTCGATGGAAGTATTCAGTATCTGTAATTTCAGTGTTTTAAAATATATTATCGGTGGAAAGGCTGACACCGAATTCTGACTCCAAGACACAAAAACTCTCAGAAAACCAATAATTGTGTAACTTGCAACAAAAAATAATGCCTACTTGTTTTTAACTTGATCCAAACAGCTCGTTGAGTTGCCTCCAGTCAATGTGTAAATTTGCAGAATATCAGATATTAAATTTGTATTAAAATGCCAATCAATCCTGGCCCTGTCAGCAAAACACTGTACAGTATTCCAGAGTGTCAGAAGTACAGACATTCTGTACTCAAGTAGAAGTACACTTATGTTCAAAACGTCTCTGGTAAAAGTACTGATTCAACTTCTTGTTGAGTACAGGCTCTGAAATGTACTCAAAGCATGAGTAGCAAAAGTATCACTTTAAAGGACAAATTATAATAATTATGTAATAAGTATCCCTATATGAAGGACATTTCTACAAATGTTTTTTTCACATTATGTTAATAATACAAAAAACAATTCCCTTCAAATGCATTAAAACTAAAGTAACCAGGCTGTTATGAAATTTAAAGTAGAGAAATTAATAGATATTTGTTTTAAAAAGTAAAGTAAAGATGCTTGAAAATTCTCCTTAAGTGCAATAACGAAGTATTTTACTTTGTTACTGCAAAAGTATTTTACTATGTTACTGCAAAAGTATTTTACTTTGCTACTTCCCGCTCTGCAGTATCAGCAACCTCTGCCTATCTTAAGACCTCAGGGAGTCGACCACCAACATCTTACTGAGATGCCTCTGTAGTGAAACCGCCTCACGAGATGACGCTGAGTGATAATTTGCAGCATTAGTTTCTAATGTTCCTGCAACAACACTGAATGCAACCTATTGAAAAAACCTTACAAGGCAGGTAAAATATGTTCCAATCTCACACTTCACAGCACTTTTCACCATTCTTTCAGTTGGTTCAGCAGCACCCCACCCACCTGCTCACTGGGATGGGATGCTAATGCAGAAGTTTATAAAGTTTATACATTATAATTCCTTAAAAATACGTCATCTAGCTGAAGTTATTGTCTGTGAATCTGTGAAGACGTTTACACCTTTTTTTGTGTTCCTTCAAAATCTAATCCAATTCTTTGATTCTGAAGGCCTAGCAAAGTTTGTGGTTCTGACTCTGCTGGCCACCCTCTCTCAATAAATCTGTATAAACTCCAACTCACTATTAAGTCATATGTTTATGTAAAAGCACCGCACTTTAAATGTAAAATACACCCGTGTATGCTGAAAGCCCAAAATCACATAACATTTCAGAAGCCGCTGATATCTGGAAACTGAGGTGAAGGCAAGAGGCAGAATGTTGTATAATGTGAGGCCTCAACATTAAGAGCCAATCTGTTCGTGTTAATATGTGTCATTTGAGACACGAGGTCATCGAACCGATTTTCCTTCTTCGCATACAAAATAAAGATAATAATGCAAAAAGAGAAAAACCTTGTTTTGCTTGTGAAATTTCAGCAAATCATCCTCTGGTTTTAGGCCCACATTTTATATTCAAGAGACCTCTCTCTCTCTCTCTCTCAAATTTGTACACACACACACACACACACACACACACACACACACACACCCTATGAGCGGCCTTAGGGCAGAGCTCCAGCAAATGAGTGACAGGCTGTGCAGGCCGAGCCCAGCTGGGGTTAGGGGAGTAGAGAGGAGAAGCCGCCACCCCGGGCTACACTCAAGGCTCTCGCTGTTGTTTTCTGACGACTTGAAACACTTCACTGCTAAATAATGAATTTCTAACAGGCAGCACCGACACACAGTATTGGAACAGGTTTGAATCCGAGCATCAAACATCCACCACCTAACACACCGCACATACTGAGTACATTGGGATGCACACACACACACACACACGCAGGGAGGCAGATGGTTTATGCAGCGCAGGCCAGCAGACAGCACTATTTATGCAAGCTAAAAATACAAGCTTCCTGAAGGGATCTTTGTTCGATAGTTTACAGCTCCGTTTGCAACCGTTTCATCTAGAAAAACTCATTCAGGGGAATAAATGAGCATAGAACAGGACTGCTCTTTAATTGGCAAAAAAAAGAGGCTTTTTTTGGTCATTGTACAAAAAAAAAGAAGGGCAAAAATCCAAAGCAATCCTGCGATTGAATCCACATTCATACATCCACATCACCTCTCCTCCCCTGGTTTCTTTTAGAGAGAATCTTGCTCGCTTTGCCAAAAGTAATCAGAAGATCCTGGATTCAATTCCACAGTTTAACAGCCATAAAAAATGGATTAATATAAGTAACTTCAGGAGGAGAACCAGTAAAAGGGATCGCTTCTAAGACCAGAAGCAGCGGTCAAACACGCACTAGAAACCTCCGAGCTCGCATTTAATCACATCTGTGAGCCATATAGGCCGCATTAGAGGAGTCCTGCATCATATAAGGTTGATGTGAGCTAAAGGTTATTCCGTTGGTGCGAATGAATGCCTTGCCCACTTTGGTTTATAAGATTAATATAAGATCACGATCAGAGTTCTGCTCGTTTCTTAAACGGTTGAATTGAATTTAACTGCCCTCGTCTGTCAGCGTGGCAATTTTTCAATCAGCCATTTGCATCACAGGTTAGATCCATATCTGGGTTTGATGGCGTTTCGTTAAGAAAATCTCACCCTCTCTCTTTAAATGTCAGTGCCATGTTCGCCATGGCAATAAGAAGAAAAGCGCAAGGCATACAGGCGAGGTCTGCACCCCCCCCCCCGGGAAAGAGGCTTTCATTTTCAAATAATTTAATTAATCAGAAATGTAACTACTTGCAGAAGAAGAACGTGCTGTTTTTCCACTCTGCGTGCGTGACAATTGTGTGATTAAACTACAACAAAAGGTTTCCAAATGGCGCCCTGGAAGCGTTAAATTAGACAAACGGGAACCCAAATGTTGCATTTATACACAACAGACTGAACTGGAGCTCAAGACACACTGGGTGTTTCTGTTTGACGGGCACTTTGCTCCCCAGTGCTGTTATCAGGGCACTGACCTTCGTCCTCCTCATCTCCCATGATGCAGTTCTCCAGTTGAATGTACCTAAATGATTCAACTACAGCTACTCAGTGCGTGTGATGTCATTACCGCCGGTATCTCCCTTTATGCCGTTGCGGACTTTGACATCCTAGAAACACTATAATGGAGCAGAATCCAATCAAACGCTCCATCACACTCACTTTGTCGCCAGCAGCATGTTTTTCCGCGTGTGCAGCTCGTTGGGGTCCGCGTGCTGCCGGTTGAGGTACTCGCTCACGGCTTTGGTGGGAAACTCCGTCTCGCAGATGTAGCCGAAGTCCCGGGCCAGGTGGACCGCTTCACCTGGGGGGAGGCGTGGTTTCAGTCAGCGTCATACAGACACACTCTCATGTGTTTGATGCTATATTATTATCAAGCATTCATTTATTTCCTGCGTCTACAGAGAGGTTAACCTCTTACGCACTGTTTTCCTTTCCTCTCAGGTGAGGCAAAAACAATAGAAAGTGGCACATTTCTCACTGTTATATCAGCATATTATCGTCAGGTGCTAATAACTTGATGTTTGTGGTTATAACAAAAAAGGAGAATATTTTTTATTAAGTCTAAAAATGTCTGCTCATTTGTTCCAACCAGCTCTGTGAGTTTCTGAGTAGAAGAGAAAATCCTGTGTTGAATAATAATATTAGATTTTTTTATATATATTACCTTGTTGTCTTAATTGGAATATCCACATTTATGGGGAATATTAAAGTGGGCTATGAGGGGAAAAACAGTTTGAACACAAGGCCCAAACTGCAGCCTTTAATCAATCAAGGAATTGAATTTAATAACCCCAGTACTCCTCTCTCCACTCATTCACTATTGGATATTAATGTTCCTGTTATTATGTTGTTGCAGCCACTTTGTGAATACGGGGTCATTCGTCATTCCTGTAAGGTCGTGACCTTTGCAGTCCTGTATTTTTTCCATGAGTAATTGTTGGTGACGTTTAAATGATTGACATGGGGAGCAAATCAAAATGATTGCTTTAGTGACTCTGTCTCGGAGTAAAGGATACATTTCTTCCTTTTTTTGTAATATTGAGTTAAAAAATAAAAAACAGTCACCTTCTACGAGAGATGTTAGTAATGTGACGTTGGCAGCTTTGCGTCTTCCAGCAGGTAAATTGAGTCCAATCTTCTCCAGCTTTTCTCTCAGACATTTCCCACCGTTTTTGGACTTTGCTCTATGGGGAAAAAACGAAACTAATTAATATCAATTGAATATTTAAAGAAGTAGGGCACATCTTTTTAGAGCCATTTTTAAATATTATTACAAAACAATCCCTTCGAACAGCATTATATTAATAAATGGCCAATTCCAAATAGTGGAAAGTCATCAGCTTGTTTGTCTCCAGAGATTTTCTCAACGTTAAGTAGAATCTGTGAGGTCGAGAGGCCTTTTCCTCGCAGCTCAGGGTTTAATTATACAGATCCCCGAGCCAGAGCTTTTTTACACATTTACTGGAGATTTAATCCTGTCAACATGCCTACCTTCTCAACACGCCCCCCAACAAGGAGGCGTTCAGGCACTCGGGCGGGGACAGTCTCCTCTGCACCTCCCCTACGGTCACTTTGTACTTGGAGGTGGAGCTGAGCAGCGACAGGCGGCCCGGTACCGAGCAGAACACCTCGTTTATGTTGACGGTGATCCCACCGATCAGGCCGTCCTTGCCGAGCATCAGGGAGCCCATGTTCTTGTGTGGCATGGGAACTGGAAGTGGAAGGTCAGAGGTCACATGAGTGCTTCCCTATAGGTAACACACACAGGAGGATGCACCCGTTCCACGTTCACATGCTCAACTTCGTTAAGAGCATCTCAGAGGGCGGGCCTTCGCCCCTAATGAAGCGCCCACGCGCCGGGCATTTGCTGTTATTTAATGTCGCGCGACATTCTCATTACAATATTATCGATTGTTGATTGGCTCGCGCGCTCAAATCGCATTAACCACCTCCCCGTCTTTTCTCTACGGCCGGTTTAACTCACCACCGGCAGCACTGGCTGCTCCTTCATCCCGCGTGTTAATGCGCGCGCTAATGGTGTAAAAAAAAAAAAAAAAAAGGCTCGTGCGTGCGTAGGGGGCAGTTTTTTTTGATGGCTCCGCGGGGGATAATACCGCAGATTAGCTCTAAACGAGCTCACGAGATCTCCGTGAGCGGTGCCATTTATTACATCAGCGGCTTAAATGCCCCGCGGGGAGCTCAGTCACTCAACATCCCGTAACTAAATCACCGCACATCATCAGGGCGGCGGCAGCAGCCTGTCAGGGACGCGCCGCCTGCTCGAGTCACTATACCGGCATCGTTAACCCGGTGTCGGGGGGAAAAAAATCATAATTCATAGAGAAGAAATGAGACAACAGGAAGTGAAGAAAGATGAGCAGCTCGACATATTGCCTCAAACATGTCAATGGTTGTTGTTTTGGAAATATATTTGGTATTTATATCACATATTAATTCATTATATTGGTGACATTACTGTGTGTGTGTGTGTGTGTGTGTGTGTGTGTGTGTGTGTGTGTTACCTTTCTTAATTACTGATTGATCCAGTATGTTCGTCCCGTTGGTGTCGTCAATGGTCTGTTAGAACCGAGATAAATAATACAATTCATTACAGTCTGCTTTGCTCAAGAAGATCCACTTAACGAGCACGTGGAAGGTTTTTTTTTTTTTAAGAATTCCTGCAGAATTGGTTTCAGCATGAACGCCTTTTAAATGACGTGTTTCCACAGAGCAAATGTACGATCCAGCCCCTCTCTGCATTCACACGTTCAAAGCCTCATTCGTCAGTCTCGTTCATCACCCTGCGAGATAAATTCCTCTTTGAACAGCCCTGCTGTTGTCGTCGCTGCCGCACGCTCACAACACAAGAAGGGGAAATAGAACGTGTTTAAACATATTTAAACGGGGTTAATAAATGACACAAATACGGGAAGCTAGAAATGAGAATCTAATGTGGAGGTTCAATTGCAAACAATTCGTGATGGTTGAACCCCCGGGGGCAAACGAGGGGAAGATGAAATCCTCGGTATAGTCTATTTCACCACGTGAATATTATTTATTATAATATAATTCGATATGTTGTAGCTTGGCAACAAAACATTATATATAAATACAAATAATCTATACTATCCTGTTAAACAAAAAATAAGGATTAAAATAATAATAATAATTATTATTATAATAAAAATACTGAAAAAAAAAACACAAAAGGTTATTTTTCTATAAGTAAAAGTTGATTTTAAGATCTCATAATCATGATATCAAGGGTTGGATTTGATCGCAGAAGCAACATTGGAGCTCCACGCAGTAATTTGTGGATTATTCCACACATCAGCATCTTCTCATCAAAGAAGACCTCAGCTCTGTGAAGACGGCTTGTTTCGCTGTGGGCCATTTGTGCTCATGGCTACAGCTGCTGAGAGAGTCCAGCCCCCAGGGAGCTGCTCCGAGTTCACCGACCTGAACTCGGAAGGCGCCCAGACAATGAAGAAGACAACTGTCAACAATTACCAATCCGTTTCTTCCGACTGCGATTTTTTTTTTGTTCGTTTCATTTATTCGCTTAGTGTTATTTCATGCCATCCCAACTAAACATGTTGACATGGAAATGTTTCTTTTAGTCTATTCTGGTTTATCCACTATGGACACAATTTGAATATTGTCGTGGCATATTCCATATGTTGGCCAACAGATCCCGCTGGACTTGCAGTTGACCTTTCTCGGATATGGTGATCTTAGCATCATTAAAACACTGGAAGTGGAAAATATCTTACATGCACTTTAACTGATATCTCAACTGTGTTCTGTGACTCACCTGAATATCCTCCATACCATGCAGCCCCTGCAGCAGTCCGTCGCCCATACCGGAGTCTAGTCCCGGGTGAGCGGAGTGCAGCAGCACATCGGGCCGCCGCACTCCGTAGTCCCGCCGCGGGTCCAGCCCGGATAGCTGAGGCAGCGAGGCCCGCGGTTGCGCCAACAGAGCCGAGGTATCCATCCGATCCCCGGCGGCGTCCTGCCGCTGCCGCGCCCCCCATGCGCTCTGCTGGCTCTGGTGCAGGGAGTTCAGGGAGTACGGGTCGCTGACGTGGGAGTACGGGTCCTGGCTCTGGTAGTGAGCGAGCGGCTGGTACGGTGGCGGAAAGTACGGAGGCTGGAAGTCCGACGATGGCGCGTGAGACAGCGGCGGCGCGCTGGAGTAGGGTCCCGCGTGGGATACCGAGCCCAGCTGGGACAGGCGCGAGCTGTGGCTCGACACACCGTCATGCCGGTCCTTGAAGATGGGTGCGGGGAAGAACAGAAACAAATCAGAAGTGGAACCACATTTGAACGAAATGAAAGCACACGGAGGCCCGGGACCATGCTGTCTTTATTGGAGTATCGCCCCCGGTGATGGAGCCAAAGTAGCCTAACTGCTTGTTTTGTTCAGGAGATCCAAAAGTCATAAAGGGGAAAAAAATGTTAGTCTAATTTCAAATGTGTCACAACGAAAACCTCCAGCATCGTCTAGTTTAGGGAAATGAATGGTGAAATAGATGGTGAGGGAAGGAGACTCACCGCGGTGGAGTAGGAGTGAACTAACATTTTGAAACCTCTCTGCTGGCGTCACGAGCGGGCTTACGGTGAGACAGCGGGATCGTAACGATAGTGATGGGCCGGGATAGCCAAGATAACCCCGTGTAAAAAAAAAAAAAAAGAAGCTGCTCGTTTGTATCTGCGAGGCACGGCCCTGCTCTACAGCTCCATGATGAACCTTCCTCCGCCCGGAGCTGCCGCCGCTCTGACTGTGAGCACCGAGAGCGTCCCGCCTTCTACCCCCGGTGTACGGTGTAATTGTTATTCATGACTGAGACTTACAGGAATATTAATGTGCGCGAGGCAGGGGGACTGGCGACACATGGAGCGTGAAGGCTCTCGCGCAACCGTGAGTGACGTTTTAAATTCCGTGGAGAGCCGAAACGACGCGCGAACACCAGGAGGTAGAAAAGAGGACTGTCTCTCTCGCGCGCGCAGGAGCGAGCAAACAGGGTGACCAGAGCAGCGAGGAATCCCCCATCACAAAAAAAAAAAAAAAAACATTTTGGGTGCATTTTTATGCGCAAAAATACGCTCTTTCTTGCAGCTGGAGACACTTTTGCATAAAACATATCTGCGCAAACAGGCGTTTTAAAAACCAACACAAGCTAAACAGTGATTCCTCTAAAGCTCACTGGCTCAAGCATGACACTGAAAACCACCAGGGTCAAAGCCTCTGTCCCCACCAAACACACCCGGGAAAGGCTTCCACCAGTCAAATGCAGTTTCCCCGTCTGATTGAGATATTCCTGCAGTCACTCCACATTCCACCCCAACGCCAGCCTGTCAGCAACGCTGAATAATACACGCTGAATACACGGTGGCTCGTGCAGTGTTGCAGCTGCCTTTTATTAGCCTCCTGGAGGAAAAAAAAAACCCACACACACATACACACCCGTGACACTCCAGGGCGCGCGGGGGACTCGCGTGAATGGTGTCACGAGTCAAAAGAAGCGATTAAACTTTATATTGTGGACTACGACGGCCCCTCTTCGCCCTCTTGGATGACTTGTTTAACAACATTATGGCCTCCCTCCCCTCGCGCCGTGGGAGAAATGCCATGTGCGGCACGAGACAAGGGTTTCCCACCGGGCTGAGCCGAGGGGCCTCGCGCGCTGCCCTTTTTCTTCGCCTGCTTTGTGCTCAACCCCCCCCCTTTCAGCGCGAGCCGGAGCAGCGTTTCGCCCCCCGCGCGCGGCGGTATTTCGCCCCTTCCTCTCGCTTGTTTTTTATTCTTTTTTTCAAATGATTGTTCTGGGATCAAAGCCAAATGATTTACATCCTTCTCACACATCATCACCCTCCTCTGAACCAGCGTGTATTGTTGCTATTTTGCTGTAAAATTGTGCATTTTTATAACACATTTTTTTGCAGCATCACTGGTCTTTTTTTAAATACAATTTTAGAGAAATATATGAGCTACATTTATTCCAAAAACAATTATATTAATTTTAAACACGAATGTGTTCAAATAATCTGTGGCAAATTAAAAAAATACCCCACATGTAGAAATATAAGAAAAGCTGAAATGCAATTATCTATATCCAATGTATTTTTTCTCCCGGATTTTACATTATAACTACAAAAAAGGCGCGTGACCCTGCACCGTAACCTCACGCAACATAACATGTCACCACTTTAAAAACATCTGCGCGCTAACCAACCAAATATCTCGCCGTGGATCCAAATGTCCTCCAATTCACATTAAGTCAACCACATCACACAGAAACGGGCCTAAAGCCTCCTCACCCAACTTAACACTTCGTTATTCCCGCATAGCAGCATTTTCTCACAAGTCCTCAAGAGCACAAACAGTCGGACGGCAACGTTACCTCATAAATATCTTCATACTTGACATTCTCAACTAGTTTCCACAGCATGGTCGCTTCTCCGGTGTCGGTAAACCGAATGCAGCCAAGTGAGGAAGGGATGTCTCAACTCTCTCTCTCTCTCTCTCTCTCTCTCTCTCTCTCTCTCTCTCTCTCTCTCTCTCTCTCTCTCTCTCTCTCATTCTCTCTCATTCTCCCTCCCTCCCTCCGCCCTCTGTAAAGTCAGGCAGGCTTTGTGAATGGGGAACCCCTGTAAAGACTCCACTACTGTTATAAGAAGAGCTAGCACCACCACTTTATGTGCAAATAGATACAAAGAAAACGGGATTTATGAGGGTGCATCTCTGTCATTTACAAAAATAAAAGCACAGCCAAATTAGCAAGATCCTTTCATGCACGTGTTATTTTAAACAAAGATGAATAAAGGGTGACTTAAATCACTGGGATTCCAAAAAGCATGACATTTTTTTCCTCACAATGTCTGATTTTCTTTTCCAAGAACAAAGTGAAGCAAACACTGAAAGAAGTGAATCAATTTCTACATGAGTGACCAATAACACAATTTTAAAACACATCAGCTCTGGTTCTCTTTACTGGAGGGATGAACAGCATTCTTCCAAAGTCATTCCCTCATGTCGATGGTTGGTGGTGGAGAGCGCCGGTTTACCCCAAAACCCCTGTGGTTGTTCTGCTGGGTTAAGATCTGGTGACTGTGAAGGGCCACATGATGTCAATCATGTTATATTTTCACACTCATCTAACCATTCAGTGACCCCCCCCCCCCTTCCTGTGGAGATCTGTGTTTTTTTCCTCTGTTTATCTATTTATTTTATTTGCATGACATTTTTGCATTTAGAACTACTTCTGCATCATCCCACTACAGGACTGACGTTGGCGAGGTTGTGCAGGAATTAAAAAAATAACTTGTATAACTAGTGGATTAATGAAGTGGAATGCAGGATGGTGCTACTCCCACACACACATGAAGTATGATATCGCTCACTGTTTATGTTGTACCAATCTCCAATAATCAATACTTGGTGGTGAGACTGACTTTAAATCCGTTTGTCATCTCAATACATTGTATAGGTGTGGGTGATATATGGACAGAATGCGGCAATATTGCACTATTATCTCTATTAATATGTGATGACAAAGTAAAGAAAAATAATCAAGTAACTGAAAAAATCAACCAATAAAAATAATAAAAAAAATGTACTGAAATGAAACCTATTATTTCATATAAGATGAATGTTAAATATAATAATTAAAATATGATATTTAATAATGCGGTCTAAGCACAAAGCAGACAAATATATACATATAATATCTAATATAATATGTTCTCAAGTATGCAGGGGGAAAAATAGTAAAATAGTGATATTGTCAATAACATTTTGGCATTAAAAGATTATTGTCTCTTGCATTCACCTGCATGTATATTCAATCTTATTGAGTCACGCCCATTTTTGATGCTCAATACAGTCTCTGTGATCATTTTCTTAATGAAGAGTAGCTTCACATTGACAAGAATAGTCTGCTCCATATTCTAGTTTAACACATTCGTGGATGCCTTTGACCTGCTGTACTCGTATTCTCTCCTCGCAGCAGGAAACAAACAGGACACAGATTTAGTGTCACTCTTTAAATGGACTACATATTTAAATCTATCCTGTCCTCCTCACACAGCCCCCATCTAATCCGTCCCTGTGCGACTTCATCCAAGTGTTTGTAAACTGCTCCCCCTAGTGGCACGAGAGCATACATGCACCCATCCGTCAAAACTGGACTGTAAAATCGTGTCCCATTGTTCCCCGTTCAAAATGACTCAGTAAAATTGGTTTTAAGGGGTAAAATCGCCTTATTTTAATTAAGTAGATTTAAAATCATATTAGGCCTCTTTAAAGTCATTCATGTTATTTACACAACAGAAAAAATAGATCTCTTAAGGAGGGAATACACATTTGTTGGTGTGTGCGCACACAATTACTGTCAGGAATTCCTTGTAGTCATCTTTATACTGATTAAAAATCTGTGCTCTCTATTCAGTTTGGGTGCTTTAATGTGTTTTTGGATGTCCACCACAGTATATAAATCCTCCATACAATCCTGTATGTGTAGGTTTTTCTCTAAAATGGGTGCCATGTTTCAGCTCCTTTTGATGTATGATAAAAAAAAAAAAGAAACGTGCCACTGTGGATGCCAGACATGAATGTTTAAGAAGCACGGCTGTTCCCATGTTCTCTGGAATGACCCCTGCCAAATATTCACTCATCCTTTCTCTCTCTCTCTACACACACACACACACACACACACACACACGCTCATTGCAGGGACATATGACTGTCAGCGATGACAGATGTCCTGACAGTCTGCAAGTCTAGAGGCATGGTTGTGGTTGTTGTCCTGCAGGGCTTTGACACAGGATGTATCAGCATACATTTACACACACATGTCACACTAATACTGCTCTGTGTGCTATTGTTCACTACCGTCACCGCCAAAGTGACACATTTTCACTTTTTACTGGGATTTCCATCCGGAGGAAGGTGTTTGATCTCACCTGCTCCTTGTGCCATAATGCCTTCATTCACAAACATGCTGCCAGTGTTGAATATAACTGAATATATATCTGAAAAAAGGTGCAATAATCCTGTGATCGTGTATACTTGTGATAACACATGAGGAAAACACACTGAATTAAAGTTTAAGGAATAAGAGGGTTTATTTATTAGGGCTGCTTGTGCACATTTTCAACATCACTCCAGTTTCTTTCTGTAGTAACAACAGCAGATTTCTTCCAGTTATCAAGATGCAGTGTGGTATTACTGTACTTTTATCATAGCACCAATGAAATGGTTCGACAGAACCCGGCGATATTTCCATTCCATATGGACTCCATTCATTCATTCGCCATTTATTGTAACATCCTAACATATCAACTCCGTTCACATGTTCATCAGGACCCCCATTTTTCTAGCCAGTGTCACATTATGTAGTGTCAAGTTATGTGGCTGCAGTTCGGCTTTCGGCCACTAGGTCGCACTAGAACACCACAAAAGAAAAGAAAAGAGCGACGGAGGCCAAGAAATGAGGCAACAACATGGAGTTCAGCACTGAAACATGTAAATGTGAGAAATTAATACGGATTACTCGAGGAAAAGGTCACAAATCATCTCACCATTGATGAGATTTAGAATTTAAAGAATAGAAAATCTATAAAATATATAAAAAGGCCGACTAGTAAACAATAACAGGCTCAAGACGTGAATGTCTGGTGGCACCAGAGCACTTGTACACACTAACACCTCAACCAAAGTCCACTGTGCTTTAGTACTAAAGCAGCTGCAGCAGAGGTGGATGATCACTAAGTGGAGTAAAGGGCGTTCCTGTCTTGTGTGCAACACGGGGCGAGTCAGGACGACAGCCGAGGAGGAGAAGAAGGCCTTGAACGTTCCTGGGACTTGAGCGGGATCAGGACCGAAGGAGGAAGGGGTTTTAGCAGAGAGGCAGGGGAGGAGGAGGAGGGTTACGGCGTCAGATGAGACAGACTGGAGGAAGAGGGGGCTTAGAAGTTGTCAGAGTTTGCTGTTCGTGACTCAGTCTGCAGGAGTCCCGGTCCCTCCGAGACCTCCGGCTGTCTCATTCACCTCCATGTAAATGGAATCTCTGCTGCAGATGTACACGTGTGTGTTCTGGGACGTGAAAGCTCACTTTCTTATAAATATCTGCGCTGCACATTAAATATGATGCATCAATCACATTATGCGTCGCTGATTGTCGAACTTGTGATTCGTTCTTGTCAAATCGTCGATTTACAGGCGCGAATGCATCGATTTCCCATTTCTCCAGCTCATCGTTGATGAAGCTCGCGCCTCCATTCTGATCCGGGGTCAGCGGGGATCACGTGTCTAAACATCCGGCATTGACAAACAAAAGTGTGATTGAGTTTGCATACGGGCGTGCACGGCGTGGATGCGCGTGCTTGTGTGTGTTGCTGTGGATGCTTGCGTCCAGATTCTAGATCAGGCTGATTCAAGGTCTCCTCACAAATGATTGAAACATGTATGATAAAATAGAGCTCGCATGTATGTTAGTCTGTAACCATAGCAACCTCCATACAAATACTGTCAAACTGAACGTTTTCTTCATACCGCCCCCCCCCCTTTATTATTATTATTTTAATAATAATAAAAGCTCCTGCTTGTTTGATTTTAAATGAGTAAATAAAAAACTGCTGCTTCTTGTAAAAAAACTAACACAGACTGTACATTATTATGGAAGTGAAATGACGATCACTGATTCGGTTTTAATCGACGAAATATTGGGAAACCGTGTGAACTCACAATTACCCAGAACTGAGATGACGTCTTCAAAGTGCTTGATCGTGACGTTTTTGCTCAACAATAAAAAAATAAATAGGTTATGTGGTCTATAAATCAAATAGCCAAATTATAGTTCAAGCACTAAATCAAAAGTTGTCAGTTGTGTGATGGTTTGGTTTTATTGTTTATCATATTGGATGGAAACCGTCATTCGAGGTGTGTTCACGGACACCTGCAGGTGGTCGCACGCGCCACACGTTTGTGGAATAAATCGCTGTAACAAAACAACAACAACCTGTTATTTACCACTTGACATCATTATTTTTTGTCATTTCGCAGTTCATCATCAACGCAGCTTTGTCTCCACTTGGTAAAGCATCGACTGCGCGTGCGTGTATAGTTCTGAGATAACACCATCTGTCAAAAAACCAGACCAGACAACCAGAAAACCATCACCAGTGTCGCACGTCCTCGTGCAGCTATGGTGCGTTTCGCACCCATGGGCGCCGCTTGAACGGATGCAGGGTGACAAACCGGCGCGTGAACGCATCCTCGTGTGATTCTTTATTGTTGTGCTGTGCAGTGAACGTGACCTCCTTTTAAATGACTGGAATATTAAAGAGTAAACAGAAGCCTCAGAGCCCGGATGGAGACGCCAACAGGCAGCTGCTCCTCTCTCTCTCTCTCTCTCTCTCTCTCTCTCTCTCTCTCTCTCTCTCTCTCTCTCTCTCTCTCTCTCTCTCTCTCTCTCTCATCATCGTTTTTTTTCACAAGCAGAAAATCTGACACAAGTCGCTCAAACTGGAAGGAAGCGCACAAAGGTGTCTTTTGAACTTTTCTTTTTTCACAACATTAAAGAGGAACCCTGACTTCCCTTTTCTAATTCCAACACTGTGAACTCGTATGGATAATTCACACTCGCTGGCTTTGATCTGTGCTGCCTCTTCTTAGTGTCTGCTCGCTCTTTTGCCACCTTCTGTGTGTTTACACCTGGCGCGTGCATGTGCGCGTGTGTGTGCGTGTGTGTGAGCGTGCGTCATAAAACCAGAGTAAATAGTAGAACACGCAGCAACTGTCTTTATTGAACACCAGTATTTTTTAGAAGGTAGGGATTTAACATATATATAGTTGAAAGCCTACAAGAAAAAGTAATTTAAATATTTATATATATCTTTACAAATGTTCATGAGCGACTCAGAGAGCTTGTGTCGGCTAAAACTTGCGATCTGGGGAGTGTACAAAGATAGACATGCACAGGGAAGAGGGACGACAGCAACCGCCAAGTCACCTTTTACAAAATGGCTGGGTTCAACTTCTCTCTCTCTCTCTCTCTCTCTCTCTCTCTCTCTCTCTCTCTCTCTCGCTCTCTCTCTCTCACACACACACACACACACACACACACACACACACATTTTCCCTGCTGCCCGCATGGTAAACACACTTGTTGCTATGGCACTGATTACATTAAAATAAATCTATGCTGGGGGTTCAGGATGTAAAGGTCTGCTTATATAAGGGTTTGGCTGAGGGTGGGTTTTTGTTAACGCTGTTTAGAAAGTGACATTATTTAAGATCTCTCTCAATAATTTCACACAAAGCGAGTTCAATGAACCTTCAGTGGACCAGTTTAGCATTTACTGCAGAAACATCCGAATTAGCTGCATTGAGATGAAAATTGCCCAAAACCCTTAAAGAGTGTGTGTGTGTGTGTGTGTGTGTGTGTGTGTGTGTGTGTGTATGTGTGTGTGTGTTGGCAATCATTGCCCCTGTGTGTGATGTCAGCATTTCCGTGTTTACTTCCTGGTTTCAAAATGAATAAACAAATGAAAGGCTTGGATGAGCCATGGGGAGGCCGCTCATTGTCATGACACACACACACACACACACACACACACACACACACACACACACACAGACACCTAAATCAGGACGTCTCGTTTGGGACAGTTCAGGGTACATTTCAACATAATATAAATAAATAACAATAAATATGAATCGTCCCAAAGAAGACACGTTAATGCATGGGAGTTAAATCCTTTCTGAGAGTGCACGCACACACACACACACACACGCACACACACACACACACACACACACTCCTAAATGCGGCGCTCCAAGGCACGGGGACCGGGTGGGTGTGGGCTACTCAGTCTTTTCTGTTTTCCCGTCTTTGCTCTGGGGCTCAGCTGTTTTCCGGAGCTGCGTCTTTTCTGAGCTGCTGTTGATCTGCTGGTCGGTGGGTCCGCTCGCCTTGCCGCTCGAGTTCTTGTCCAGGTAGTTGAGCATCTCGCTCAGGACCGTCTGGAAGGTGCTGAGCGCCGCGCAGACCGCCGGCGTGCCGAATCCGTGAGTGATCAGACTGTTTGGGAAGGGAGGAGGGGACAACCGTCAGAACGGTGACGGAGCGTCGTTTCATTCAGGTGTGAGAAAAGAAGAAAGAAATCTAGTGGCTCAGTTTGGTCTCCTCTTGGTTCGCTCTCCTCTCCCTGCTTCACGGAGCTTCTAATCCTCCTAAAAGAGGGACTTTAGCTGGGCTAACCCTGTCAGAGCTGAGTTTTAATGTCCTGTGATGTTCTAAATGCTGCTCCCACCCCGTTTCTATCATCATTTATAGGACAAAATCCAATACTATGACTGTTTTAGCCCCTGAATATTGTCACGGTTGGACATCAATTAATTAATTATTCGATTACTTAATTTAATAGTCGATATTTCTTATCCCTTGTTCTACCTCCCCAGTTGTGGGGATTTGTCTGATGTGATAGTAAACTGAATATTTTTAGGTTTAGGACAGTTGATGAGACAAAATGAGACATTTGAAAACTTCCCCTTGGGCTTTTAGACGTTGTGATGGATGTTTTCTCTTGCTATTTTCAGACATGTTACAGAATAAATAAATAATCTAGAAATGTTGTTGCAGCACTAATACAGGGAGTATCATACATGATGGCTCCAAAACACACAGCAGCTGTATGGGACCCATAACCCATATTCTATTTTTTTATATAACATCTTTAATTAAAGCCAGTAAAAATGTAAAAACACCACAAGACTGCGGGTTAACAATAGAGGATATATGAGGCGAGATAAAAGATGGTTTGATAATCGATTATTCCAATATGATACTGGTTATTGGTGAGGCAAACTCCCAGCTAGCAGGAGGATTTTCTGCCCACATCTCCTTTTTTGGGGAGGATTTGATAAAACTGTATATTCTGCGAAAGGATGATGCCATAGATGTGACATTTCTGCTAACAAGCCGCTGCTCACTCCTCCTCTGTAATTTGTGCCAAAAAACAAACTGCACAGCTGCATCTTTGGAAAATGGCAGCGCGGTCAGAGCCACAACGGAGAGCAGATGGCCTCCGCAAGAAAACTGTCTACACTCTCACTCAGTAGTTTCCATCCATTTCCAGCGACTCCAGATTGGGAACGTAGTTAAACAGGAGTGTCCGTTACATCTGTGTGAATGTGTGTTACCTGAAGTGTGTGAGGTGTCTCTGGATGTCCAGGTCCAGGATGGGGGTCGGTCTAGAAGAGCCCAGAGGAGAGCGGTCTTGGCTCAGTAAGTCCTGGAACTCCTTACAGATTTGCCTGATGGACAGACGGAGGGAGGGGAAGAGCGTTTACCATCTGTCCCCAAAACAACCGGCACAGTTTGTGTCTTTTTCTTTTCTGGTTTTCTTTTTTTTTTTTTCCCTCCTCGCACCCATCCTCATCATTTTGGATCAACCCACACATAAATATCCTCCCAGCGAGCAATCGAAGGAACGCTAACAAGCATGGAAATAAAAAGTTTGGAACATTGGTTTTATTCAGTGCTGGGACGATTTCATCGGAAAAATAAAATCTAACTTAGCGGGGAAAGAGTGGGAGCTGTTTCCCCTCAGCACATCCAGTACTCAATGTGCAATAGTGCCTGTAAGAAGGGTCCGCACACACACACACACACACACACACACACACACACACTCTGATTTTAATGTCTTAAATTTCAGATAGAGGCTCTTTGCATGGGAAGTGGGTGTAGTTGTGAGTGGGAGGTTGTCCTAACTCATGAAGTTTCCATTTCCTCACAATGTCCTTGTGAAACAAACCTTTGTTAAAGTCTGACTCTCACAGCCAAAAACAGCACAAACATGTTGGTTCAAGCAGTAACATCAAAGCTTCTGTAGACACTGACTTACACCTCGACCTTTTGACCTTTCTTTTTAGATAAAACGGATAAAACATATACTGAGTTTTGTCCGTGTGCATGACTGTGTGTGTTCTCACTTTGTAGCCAGGACCATTTTCTTGCGTGCGCTGGTTTCTTTGGGCTCGCTGTGCTGCCTCGCCAAGTGTTCCCCCACTGCCTTGCTGGGAAACTCTGTCTCGCAGGTGTAGCCGAAATCCCTCGCCAGGTGGAGCGCCTCACCTGAGCATAGACACTTCAATATGAAAACCTGGACTATACCTGATAGCTTATATATATATATATAGTGGTGAGTGTTTTGGACAGCGGCCGCTCACCTTCCACCAGGGAGGTGAGCAGTGTGACGTTGGCCGCTTTCCTCCGTCCTGCCGGCAGGTTGAGGCCGAGGCGGTCCAACTTCTCGCGAAGACAGCGGCCTCCGTTCTTAGACTTCGCTCTGTGGGAAAGTCACACGTCTTAAATCACACTGTGTCATTTTCTAGGACGCAAACGTTCCCACATCATCATTGATCACCGATGATTACTTTTTTTTTTTTTTTTTTTTATTGAACCAAAATACAAATGAAATCTACAAAACCTCGAGTGCTTCATTAAGTCTTGAAAGTGAGGATGGAAGGATATAGATTTGCTTTGATTTGACAAAGGCACCAAATTAAGCGTAAAATCAAAGGGTGTGAAATTAAAACATGTCAGCTCGTTGTATATTAAATATGCTTTCTTGACGCATAGATATGGTCGCATGTCCCCTTGAGTTTCCTCTGTCATTGTTTGAGCGTTTTGTCTCGGAGAAGTTCTATTTTGGAAAACAATGGTTCCTGTCATTTCTCTGATATCTATTAAAACCACGTGTGCTTACTTTCTATCTGATAAAACTCCCAAAAGATCATTTTGGGACATTTTGGTCGTGCTTCCTGTGGATTTTTTAGTGAAAAGACACTTCATTTTCTCGTCTGCTAGCATTATTTCATTGTGGATGTGATTTATTCTGCTCCAGATGAGGGTCAACACCTCTATTTGCACATGATTTCTTTCTTTTTGTGTTTTTTTTACATTGTTGATGCCTCATCTTGTAGGACCAGCCATATTCTCTCTCCTCTTCCTCCGTCCCCTTTCGCTCAGCCTCATCAATAATACAGCGCTGGCAACTCTTGCTTTCCTCTGGTTCCTCTGATCCTGGCATGCTTTGGCCCGGGTCTCGCCTCCCTCTGGCTCCCTGGGCATGGCGGCGCGTGTAGCCCCAGCCCTCGTTCGCCTACAATAGTCTTTGTGGGCGCTACTGTATATCCTCTGTTTCATCTGAGGGCCTCAAAGACTCAGGCAAGCGCGCTCCAATGTTCACCAGCCAGATTTACGCTTTAGAAAACTGGGTTTTCAGTAAATCCACATTTGTATCGACTGCACCTACAAGTTGTTGATTTATGAAGCTAGGTTTTGCGTCGTTTCACTATTATACCTGCACACCTTTGTTCTAATATAACGCTGCTGATGCCAGATGGAGTCTGGTTATTTTTGTTTCCTTTTCACGGCTCAAACCATTTAACTTTAGGTCTGAAAAACTTGTGATTCTAAATCCTAATGTAAAAGGTTCTCAGCAGCATCAAGATGCAACGATGGAGCCACAATGCTGTGACAAGACTCACGCAGCAGTACTCTGGAGTATTTAGGCCCATTAAAGAAGCTGGCTTACTGACCTGCGCAGTATGCCGCCCAGTAGGGAGGCGTTGAGGCACTCTGGTGGGGACAGTCTTCTCTTCACCTCGGCGATGGTGACTTTGTACTTGGAGGTGGAGCTGAGCAGCGACAGCCGGCCCGGTACCGAGCAGAACAGGTCTGTAGGATTCACCACACACGTCCCCCCTGCACACAATCACAATGTTACAACAATGTGGAGCGTGAAGGAAACAGCAATAAACACACTCAAGCAATAGTTGGCCAAAAAAACAAAAAAAAACAAGTACAGACTGGTTGTTGAAAACCACGTTTCTGTTTACAAAAATTAGAGATGCAGTGTATTTTGATCTTCAGCGCTGTCATGTTAAAAAAAACACATCTATCCCAAAAATGTCACCTTTTCTTGAACTAAGAAAAAAACACCCCTTTTTTTTCAAATAATCCAATGGGTTTTTAAATGGTTGAGACGTGTTTGATGGAAGAGTAAATAACCAGCGCCGGCTGCATGTTATTTCAACAAACAAACTGTGTTTCAACTGATATAGGAGCGAATACATAATTGGCAAAGTATTTCTCTAATGATGCTGCGTGTCAACAGACAAAACCAGAATGGAGCATGAAATAATGCAGCACAACGAGCCATTAGACAAAGAACTGTGGAGCAATCTGGCAGTTTTCAAACCTTTGGCTGTTTTTTTTTTTTTTTTTTAGATTAATGGTGGATTGTACTTTGCACCTGTTACTTCTGTGTCTGTTGCAAAACATGACACATTTACAGCAAGGCCGACCCACCTTTGGAGCCAATTTATTGATAATTAACAGAGTGAAGAATATAATATTCATGCTATTTCTGGAAAGCCCATATGTAGACTCGAGCTGCATAGTGCAGGGAAATGGTTCAGACAGGTTTATCGATTATTTTAGTCATGCTCATTTGAAAGTACATCAGAATAAAAACAATGTTCAGACAACCGAGATTCACTTCCGCATTTGAACGTGCACACAGGACGTCACACCAAACTTCTGTCAGCACACATAGATATATACAATATACAGCCACACAGATTCATAGTTAAATGTGTATTCTCCTATTTGCTTAGATACCAAGTGTCAAAGGAACAAAGATAAAATCCCTGAAAATATTATAGGGCCTCCTTTGAGGAATAACTCATGTTGTAATGAATTCTGCAAGTAATGAGAGGATGCTTTTACTTTTATTTTTAAGTGTGCTTTCAGGTCTGTACCGCATGTATCTGATAAAAATCAATTTAGACCTTGACAAGCCGCGTCTCATAGAAAATACATGTACATTTTAGGGAACTAATGCATAAAAGTATGTATCCTCAACCCCAGAGGAGGGTTAGCTGTGTGCAAACATTACACGAGGTCTACCTACAGGAAGTCTCTTGTCTCTGTGTAATGAGTGCAGCCAGTGTGCTGTGGTGAATGGAAATGGATAAAAACCTCTAAAATCATTCATCAAATTTCTATTTTTTCTGTGTCACATGCAGTACGTTAATCCACATTTCTCACCGACTCAAATATTTACATCCAAAGCTTCAAATTAAGGAAGTGGTCTGTTTTGATGTGAAAACCAACTTGTCATGAGTTCATGAGCTCAGAATTAAAAAAAAAAAGCAGTTTTTGTGACTATGCATTTTTCAGGTAATCCAGTGGATTAATAAATGTTTAAGACAAAGGATAATTATGTTAACCCATTAAAGAACAATTAGTCAGTTAGTTCATCTGTGTATCAGTGTAGCTGACATGATGATATGTTTAAATCAACTTCAGCCAGAAAAAAAAAAAAATAAACCGTCATAGCAAATTCACACTCGGCCCATAAAAATACATAGAATCAATATTTTTCAATCAGTGCTGGTGAGATCAATGTGTTTTTGCTCAGCACTTCATCAGACTCCCTTTCACTAGTTAAATATTAGATGTTTGCTAACGTACATATATTTATATTCCTGTTCCAGCTCAATATTTGTCTGCCCGCAATCTTCCATGTAATCCTTTCTTTAATCACCTTCTGCCGCCCGCCGAGCTGATTTCATTGTGGACTTCCAGCGTGTGCGAGTTGTGATGGTGAAGGCTCTCGCGCATTATTAATTGCATCTGGATCAGTGTAACCGGATCCTCCTGGAATATATCGACTGCTCTGAGTAGGCCTATTATTATTAAACTTTCACTTGAACTAACGTCCCAAGCAGCCGAAACGCAAGGTTTCTGTCTGATGTACTGTAGGCTATATTCTATTATTCATCTGGCTCATTATCAAATCTAACAGCAGGGTGTGTCGCTTTGTTATTAGGGTCGTGCTGGATATGATGGAATGAAGAAGAGGATGCCATTTAGGCCGCGTACAACAACGCTGCCGGCGAAGATTGCCTGCACACGCCAATCTTTTCTTTTTTTTGTTCCGGGGCAATGTGGACAATTTGGCCTTAAACGTGTAACCTATATTCTTCCTCTGACAATCTATTATTCAAGCAGCAAGAAATGTGCTCGTTTGGTATCCGGCGGGCAGTTAGACCCGCGGCTTCAGACACGTGTCGTCCGGTTTCAGCACCGTGGACAGCGACGGCTCCCACCTTTAGTTTCAGCACCTGGACAGCGACCGCTGTGTGACGTCATAGCAGCGCGGTAACAAAAGCCCGTGGCGGTGTGTCAAACTGCAGGTCGAGGGAATGGATTGATACTATATTGGTTAAGGAACTGTGTGTGTGTGTGTGTGTGTGTGTGTGTGTGTGTGTGTGTGTGTGTGTGTGTGTGTGCGCGCGCACATGCATGCGTGAAGTCCGGCTCGTCTGTGTCTACGCGTGACACGGAGCCGGCAGACCTGTCTGTCAGACTCACGCGCTCTGACAGGGGCGCGCGTCTCTGAAAAGCCGCGGGTTCACATCATATTAATTCCCCTAAAAATGTTTTGATTCAAAGTAGTTTGTATTTTATGTTGCCAAGGGCAATCGAAAAGAGCTATTGCCGGTAGTGCAGTCAGTGGAGCGCGCGGGCCCAGAGGCGATAACGGTATTTAAGCAACGGAGAGTAGCCTCGGGCGGCGGCGCGAGCGGCGGGCGGGATCACACGCAGAATCAAGCGCCTTTTACGAGTTTGCCACGAAAATTAAAGAAAAAGAGACACGGGCCAAATGTCATTCTCCTCATATTTTAACAACAATGTTTATAACTCCGATAAAAAAAAGCCCGCCAATGTCTTGACAGAATAGAGAAAGAGAGAGAGAGGCGCGTGCACAGGCTAGGGTAGGGGGGGGGGGGGGGGGGGGGGGGCGCATGACAGATCAGCTTGATCTGCGAGGCTGCCGCTCGAGCTGAACTGGAAAAGGGATAGCGGGGGTGATTAAAAACACAGACGACTCCTCCTAAGTAGGATCCGCGTTTCTTGAGTGATTTTCTTTTGAAAAAGGTTATGTGAATATTCATGCCGCCAAAGCCGCAGTCAGAAAGAACAACATTAATATGATCTCGGCTGAATCCGGGGCCCCGCTCGGCATTAGCATATCAAAGCGTCCGCCCGAGGCGAGAGAAGCTATCGATACGGGAGCGGGAGGTAAAGCAAAGATTATTGGTTGTGATGGTTGCAGCGGCTGAGCTCAGGGCCAAATACGGCGCACCATTAACCGAAAGTGATAGCGAAGGGATTCCCGCGTCAATCCGAGAGAAAAGCCCCAACACCTAGGCAGAGCTGATGAAAAATTAAACTCGAGACACAGCCTTCCTGTCTGCGTGGAAAACAAGTAAAAAAAACACACACAAAAAAACAGGCTTTGATGGACCTAAAGCAGATCCACAGCGAGGAAAGCGGCTGCCCTCATATATGTTGATGCGGGCCGAGAGTCCACATTCTCCCCCTGAAGAGTCAAACTGAGCCACATTCACCTTAAATTAATTGATATTGCACACACACACACACACACACTACAAAAAACTATTCTCCTTAAACAGTTTTCCTGTTGCACATAATATAAAATAATAATAATCATTATTATAATACAATTGAAATCTGATCAATCCAGCAATGCTGAGCAGCTAAATGCCCTGAAATTAACCTTTTCATTTTCTGATATAAATGTATTAATTCACAATGATGCCTACAATTTAATGTGCTGGCGATTAATTTGTTGAATTAAGCCCCGCAGCCTTTTACATAAAGATTGTATTATTTGACAGTTTATTTGACACATTTATAGGCTACTAAAATGTAGCATAAATATCATCAATATAATATAATACACTATTTAATGTTTCATCCCAGGAGAGATCATCAACAGCAATGAAATATCCTATTCAATAAGTGTGTTTGTATAACGAAAACAAAGGCTGTTTAAAATGTAGCCTTCAGATTCGACTTCAAAGTGTGTGTTGAAACATAAATATTTCAAATGCATATGTGAGAGGTCTACACACCATCGAACCTGTGCCATATTCATTCCTGACTTTGTTGACATATTCATTTCCTAAAACAAAACAAAAAAAAACCCCGCAAAAGACAATGTTTAGAGTCACTGGTAAAACACAACCACCCGTATGTGTTGAGTGACAGACCATTTCATACTGGGAACGGGGTGCACCGTGTCTTGCGCGTGTTTAGTGTTTAAACAGGCGAGGAGAGCGTAGCGCGTTGACAGCAGACAAGAGAGGAGCGTTTCTGTCTGCTCGCTGTCTTGTCGTGTCGAGCCTCCGGTGCAACAATAGACGGGAGAGAGTAAACATGGGCCTTACCTCTCCGGATGACGCCCCCTTGGCCGTTCAGCACGAGCCCACACTGCGCTTCCACGGAGCCCTGCAGAGACACGCGCTCATTAGAACCATGTGCAGGTGAAATCTCTTCACCCAGATTTTTTTTTTGTTTTGTTTTGTTTAGAGTTGAACCAGCTGTCTTCAGCAGCACCTGAAATTAATTACATGTGTTCCGTCTTTTTTTTTTCTTCTTCTTTTTTCTATTTTTTTGAGATGCGATGAAACACCGTTTGGTTGGCTGCTTGGGCAGAAATATTATAAATGAAACAACCATAGCCTAAAAACCCCGCTGTATATTTACACAGACATGTTATGATGATGGCAGCACTGATGCTGATTCATAACGCCCCATAAATCGAGTTATTAGAGGTTCCTTTAGGCAACACCATCAATGGCTATACCGTTTGACTTGTTGTCACGTGTTTAATTCAGTATGAATTACTCCTTTTAACCCATGTTGCTGCACTTGAAAACTTTAAAGCCCGAGGATATTTAAGCCAGCATTTCGTAAAAGAATATCAAAAATATGTATTTTTTGTATAAATGTCCTATTACCCTTGCCGTGCATCTTGCATATATAGGATCATTTATTTTACCGTAAAGTTTGGCAAGCAGCGCGTCCAAACGTTGGCTCTGTTGCCCTTTTTTGTTAGAAAGTGTGCGTCACTCAGCAGGTTTGGAGTAAAATCGAGGGCACGTGAAAATAATAAAACTCCCTGCTTAACGAACTTTATTTGAAAGGTTGTGCGCGTGCAGACTGAGGAATGAGCACAAATGTTTGCTGCGGCCACCAACCTGTTGGGGGGGGGGGTCTCTGTAGCGTCGCGTGCACACAGCGAGCTGCCTATATGGGTCTACGTGTGTTAAGGAAACCTGTTAGCGCCGCCATTTTGGTCCGGATCAGACTCGCGTGCTATCAACAATGTCATCAAGAAGGAGAACACGCGCTTTTTTATATTCAGAAAACGCTTAATCCCCCGTGCGAGCCTCGAGGCCTGGCCCTGCGCAGAACCCCCGATTAAAATAGAAAGTGGGAGAAAAAGGAGCTCGTCGACGTTCTTTCTTAACCAGCTCCGGCTCCGCTTCTTTTCTTCTATTGCGGAGCTAAAGTGATTATAAAATCAATATACAAAACGCAGAGGTCTTGCATGAATTAGCTTAGCGACAGGGAGAAAGGTGTGGCAGCTGCTTTTGTTCAGCATGAAAATCTCTTTAACGCGCTGAAAGATGCGACCGGGCTGCACGAGACCAAGGGCGCATCTGTTCCGTTCATGCGTCCGCCTCGTGCACGCTCAGGTTCACGAGCCGTTTCATTCTTTCGCTCAATAAAGGGTCAAACCTGCGCTCTTTTCAAGTGCCAGCAGCTTAAGATAAATATAGTGTCGGCTATGACAATGAGCAACGGCGAGAATAAAATAAAATAGAATAAAATAAATAGAAATAAAATACGTAATGTAATGTAGCAACAAATGTTACGTTAAATAAATTGCAAACTGTTGTCATTATCACGGAATTAAAATTAATTTAGTTTTAACAACATAAATCGCATTGAAAACATGACGGTAAGATTAATACAATTATTAATAAAAAATAATACAGGCACAGTTATGATTCCCAAATATTAAGGGACAATTCAGGGTTATTTTGTATTTAATAAACATCATCATCCTTAGGCTACAGGCTGCCACACCCTTTAAATAAAGTAAAATAATAACTTAAAAATAACGAATTGCTGGTATAATGATAAATACAATTCAAATGTTATTTATCGTCGTTGAAATTCTATATATATGTTGTTATTATTGATGCCGTTTAAACGCGGTGTAAACAGTACGACGCGTGTCAATAAAAAGCCACTGTATCGAGCTGAACTCGAGTGAGTTGGTAAATAGTTAACGCGACTGAAATCATGTGTCGCCGTGTTAAATTGTGTTTAACTAGAGGCGTGTTTTAAGCGGCTCAGATGTCGCTGCATAAGCAACAAAGTTGATTGACGTTAAGTCGGTAATTGGATAAACTACGGTGCTTTATGGTGCTCGAGCAGGGCATTGTGCCCTGAACCCCGATCCGTTAATCCGCCCTTTACCGGAGAATAGAGCAACCAGCGGCTTTTCTTCGCCTCAGCAGACAGCCGGACACACACGCGCGCGCGCACACACACTCACACAAGCGCGCACAAGAGCCGTGCGAATCCGTTTTCATCTCGACCATTTCTTTACATCGAAAAGAATTATGTAAAATATGGGTCACGTGCGTTTCTGGAAAAAAGGGGAGAGAAAAAATAAAGGGCGGATTTCACAAAAGGATTGTATAGACTGCCAGTCAATTAACCTTTGAGAAGCAGGCCCGCCTTACGGAGGCGCGGCGCCGCGTGGACTTGACATCTACTCAGCCTGTTGTTCGCTCACGTTTGGTTCGTGCAACAGAATTATGATCATAAAGACGATATCCAAGTTTATCTATACTCCAAACACAGGCCGGGGTCAGTGGCTGCGGATAACCTGCGGGCCAAGTGTAAGACAGCCCCGTCAGTGTCACACACAACAGGCAGATGAAGCAGACAGGGCAGACAGACAGACATCTGGCGCTGTCTTTCTGTTCAATATTTTGGAAATGCTGTGTACAATGGGGAGGGGAGGGGTGGGGGTTCAATAGTAGGCCAGTGGGGCAGGGAGACTGGGTCCTATGGCATAATGGTCTGTATTATTGTTATCATATGGAGCTGTGTTAATAAATGAGGAAATAAAGGGGAGTTGGATATTTGGCCTGGAGGTGATGGGAGACTGTGAATCAGCCGGGGGGGGGGGGGAGCAATGAAGGCCGCCGGTACCTGCAGGTCGTCGGACCCGGACGAAGCGAGACCCAGGCCGGCTGCAGGCAGCAGCCTCTGGTCCGGGTGGTGCATGCCGACGCCGTAGGCCTGGGAGCCGTGTGACGTCATCAACGACAGGTCGTGGCGCCGGTACGCGTCGAGGCAGCCGAGCTCGCGCCGCTGCTGCTCGTCCAGGCACGAGGACTTGAGGGCCGAGCGCGCATTGTGCAGGTTGATGAAGTCGGCGGGCTCTCCGTGGTGGATCTGCTGGTAGTACTGGCCCGAGTGCAGCGAGTTGAGCCCGTAGGCCTCCGGGGCCACGGCCGGGTGGGAGTGCTGGAACTCGTAGTGGAAGGACTGGTGGTGGAGGGGCGTGTACTGGTGGTTGGCCGAGAAGTAGGGCGAGGCGAACTCCGTCCCCGCCGGCGCCGGGTAGGTGAGCGGGGAGGAGGAGGAGTAGGCGACCGAGGAGTTGGCCACGGACTCGAGGCACCCGAGCTGCATGAGCCGGTAGCTGTTTGATCCGTCGTGACGTATCTACAAGATAATAAAGAGAAGAGGAAATATATGAGCCGTGTCATTTAGCATCAGCCGCGGTGTCTCCTTCTCTTTGCCTCCCCAAACACGCTCAAAAAAACACAACTCGCACACTCAAAGGGTTTTTTTTTTTCTCTTCTTCTTCTTCCCACTTTAAACCACCTGAAGGAGATGTCATTTCCACACGCCCGGGAGGGGAAACGAACGCACGGCAACAGGAGCCATCGGTATTTTTTTTCTCTCTCCCTCTCTCTCTCTTCCTCCCTCCCTTTGGCATGCCTGTCACTCTCCTTGCAGCGTTTTTTAAAAGGCGTGCTGTTATATATTATTATTATTACCGAGCTGCCGGCAAATTTACTGTCCCGGCTCTCGCTCGTTCTGGATGGGAGGTAAGCGGTGCGAGACACAGCGGAGTGTTCCGCCCTGAAATGTTCTAATCACACACTGTTACCGGCTCACACACACACACATACACGAGCCTTCATTTGCTTCCACACACTAATAAAAAAAAAAAAAGCCCCACTTCTTTTTTTCCTCTCTTCTTTTTTTTGTACCAGTAGCTGCAGTGCGATGCATGCTCATTTCTCCCTCCATGCATATTCTTTTTTTCTTCTTTTATCCGTGCGAGACAGCATATTCCAGCTCGAGACTTCCCGAGAGCAGACGCTGTCTCGAAATGCCTCCGTAACTCCGTTGAAAACCCCGAGCAACATTTACTCTGCCACTGCTGTAGTTTCGTAAATTACAAAAAAAAAAAAAAAAAAAAAGGATGTTTAAAAAAAATTAAAATCACCCACCTCTGCGTCGTGGACAAGTCCAGGGAAGGTCGCTGACATTGTGCTTTCTCCAAAGTAACCCGTATTTTTTTTTCTCTTCCTTCCTCCCCTCCGCTCTCTGGCCCGATCGAATAATAATACAGAAAAATGCGTTAAAATCCTCAAAAAGCGAGAGAAATGGAAAAGTCCCCCCTCGCGCGCTCTCGGTAACGGCAGGAAGCTGGCGGAACGCGAGCGTCTCCCCTCTGCACGGACGGGGCTGGCTCACGGATTTTGTACTTGCAGGGTATTTCTCGGCTGATGTCGTAGGTCCCTTGGTAATATAGAAGTTTTGAAAATTAAGCATCAGCACTGAGGAATGGGAGGACAATAGACGGAGCGGAGCATCCCAGGAGACGAGGAATAAATATTGTATCTTCGCCTTAATAAGGAACCAAGTGCTTCTTTCAACATTTTCGACGCTTTTGTGGACATTTTCCCCTTTTTTTTGACCCGTTTATATTTTCACAAGGTCTTCTTCTCGCTATCGTCGTGTTATTCTTTTTTTATCCACATCGGCTATGTCGTTATTTTTTTTTTATTTTTGCAAAAAAGAAAAAAAAACAATAATATGGATTTTCAACGGAAATGTAAGTTTGCTTTGCAATATTTTCAGCTAATCTCGACATTTTTTAACGGAATCGAACAGAATTTTCGTTTGTTTCTTGAACAATCTTGTGAATTTAGGGAGCTTCGGTGGGGAGATTTCGTTTGCTTTTCGATGCTTTCTGCATGATTTTTCTATCGCTGTCTTGAATGCATTTTTTAATACTGTGGTTTAATACTGATTTCATCATGATTTATGAACTCACGAATTTCATACGATATAATCACAACGGGATTGATGTAATGATGTATAATCCTTTTAGTGAGTTAATGAATTAAAATAGTAATAAAAAACAACTTCTGGTTTAGTAATTATTATAACTTATTTTTTTATTTTTTATGTACAAGTTTGCTTGATTAAATTAACAACGAAATAATTTCCCCTCTGTTTTGTTATTTTACTTATCCGTGAAATACAGCTTTAGCTGGTTTATTTTTGCTTTTTATGGGGGAGGGGGTCAGTGTGGTTGTTGCCTTTGTGAAGAACCGACAGAAACACGAGTCCTTTCCTCTTTTCCAACCATGTGGGTGTACGTGTGACCACGGTTGAATTAAATAATGGACGATGGCTGCTTCCCATTATTATTATTATTATTATTATTATTATTATTATTATCGATGTTTTTTAATGTATTTTATATTGTTATTATTATATTTGGATTGGCAGATGAGAACTGGGATTTATATTTCGGTCAGTCGGTCAGCCTCGTGACCCCTCTCTCTCTCTTTCTCTCGCTCTCGCTCTCTCTCTCCCTCCCCTGTCTCTCCCTTTCTCCTCGTGCTGTAACTCACCTGAGCACGCGCCCTCGGGGTGGTCCTGCCCAGCTGAACAGAGCCGGTGTGGTGTTGTAGAGGATGATAGAAGAGTTTTTTTTATTTTGTGATAGTAGGCTATTTATGTGAGGGGAAATGACACAATCAGCCGGATCACCCTCTTCAACACAAACACCGTGTAGTTTAATAGAAGAATAAGAAAGCACCAGACAGTAACAGGTGTACACAGCCATCAAGCCGATATATATGATCAGCACGGATGTACAGCACGCAGTCTAATGCTGCCTTGCCCTTAGGCCACCCGGGAAGCAACAGGGATACAAGACGTACAACCAGAAGCCCAAAGCGTGTGGTCACAGCCTGGAGAGGAGCAAAGAGGAAATAAAGGAGAGGGGAGGAGAGTCTTTCACATTTGCTGCCATTCAAAACAAACCAGCCAACACACACAGAGAGGGAGAGAGGGGGGGAGGAGAGGGGGGGAGAGAGAGGGAGAGCAGAGATGAGCCCTATAATCAGTCTTGTTTTGGATGTTTTGTTTTTTCTCTCCTGCTCAGCTGTAACTGTAACCAAAGCGACTCCCTGATATTATTAAAGTGCAGACTGTGACCATGCTGACGCCGGGACGCCCGGATTGACTCTGCACTTTAATTAAGCAACTATTTCCCCTCCCATCTGTTACTACATGCGTCTCTCTCTCTCTCTCTCTCTCTCTCTCTCTCTCTCTCTCTCTCTCTCTCTCTCTCTCTCTCCTCATCAACAATAATAACACATAATAATAACAATAAGGACTCACTTGTAAAGATTAGATTGTTTTGTAATATATTACAAAGGTATGTTTTTTGCTCTTTTGATTATTTTGTTATTGATTTTTATTCTCCCCTCCTATGGCTGGGTATAGACCCCCCCCTCCCCCAAACAAGCCTAAATATTCCACAAGAGCTTCTTTCTTTTCCTCTTGATCAACACTGTTTAGCCTATTGCAGTCACTTCAGAAAAACAAAACAAAACAAAAGGTCTTCATAACAAACACAAACGGCCCAGGCGGAGACGCGGGCGGTGCAGGGGCCGCCTTAAATAGCCTCCCTTGAAAAGTTCTCAAGGCCTTTTATATTTTAATTAACCGCTACCGATTGTTTTGCCTCGGGGCTCGACGTGAAACCTCTGCACGACTAGAACGGTGAAGGCCGGTTGTCGCACGCCAGGTATTAATAAACGAGAGGGGGAGAACGAGGGAAATATGGAGAGGGGGAGAGAGGGAGAGGGGAGAGAGAGAGGGGTGAGCGGGAAGGCCACCGGGCAAAGCAAAGGGATGAGAGAGAGAGAGAGAGAGAGAGAGAGAGAGAGAGAGAGAGAGAGAGAGAGAGAGAGAGAGAGAGAGAGAGAAAGAGAGAGAGCTTTGGCGTCAATTAAGACGCCGTAAATGTGATCACGTGATCAGGATTCTGACGTTTTAGGGCAAACATCAATAAAGACTTTTGTAGACAGTTTGTAGTCAACTCTGGGCAGGAAATCATCAACAACGACACGAGGCCTGAACGATACTGATAATGGAGTTCTGCAGGTTTGAGAGATAATTAAAACGCTGCTATGTCTAATTTGTCCCGAAAAGTGCGCGTATGCAGCCAGCCACCGCCGAGCCGAGGCACCAGTTGCACGGTAGACGGTCCTGATGGGGCGTAATGCCGACGAGTGGCCCCGCGTTTACCGGGGGCCTGGAGCGCCGCACCAGATGCGCACTGATCTCCGGACAGGAGCCAGTCCATCTGCCGCCTGACGAGGCAGGGAAAGGCCCCCGAAAAAAAAACAACCTCCGCACAGAAACAGCCCAGAGGCGATAATTTAGATCAGCCCCGAGGTTTCTGGACGGACCGCTGCTCCCGCGGTTATCAGGGGCCCCCGGATGTCATATTTCCAGAGCAAGAGTGTCAGAAAATAAGACGGCGTTGAGAGGCCGGAAGATTAGGATCTGAGCTCGCATGCTTTTGCTCGTGCAAACAAACGCGACCTTTCGTAATGCAATCCAAGAGCTATTTGTAGAAAGAAAGACATTTATAAACTATCATGCCAGGGAGTGAAGAGCAGTTCCCTCAAAAATCAAAACCGTCGGTCACTTTTCAGTTTCCCCCGAAAATGGAACAAAATAGCTGATCGTCAGGTTTGCCACTTTGGATGTAAATCAAATAAATTAATAGTTTACAATCTAACATATTAGGCTAAACACACATGTCCCATTTAGTAGCGTGATGTCACCCCTCCCTATTAGCCGTTTAAATGCTTTATTAACCACAACCTATTCTTAATAGATAGCCTGCAGTCATTTAGCCCATTGCTGGTCCTTTATCAGCGCTTAGGTATATTGTGTCGTGTTATGGTGAGTGGTAATGCGTTGAATGGTATGCTCCGCTTTGCTGTAATAGGGTTTATTTTCCTTGTCACGGTTTGCACGCCTCGCACAAACAAGCTGCATATGCGCACATATATTTCTACATGTGCAATTACATTTTTCATTAATCATCTGCGGTGTGAAGTTGGAGCAGTTAGAAGGAAAGCGTTTAAACTCTGTCTGCTTCCAGTCTGCGCGCACATGTGTTGGCCTTGTTTGTGAGTCTGTTTGGGTTTTAATCAGCAGCCACCGGTCAGACACCGGCCTCATATGGCCACGAGCGTCCGTTAACTCGGTCCTAGCCGATCTGTGTGTGTGTGTGTGTGTGTGTGTGTGTGTGTGTGTGTGTGTGTGTGTGTGTGTGTGTGTGTGTGTGTGTGTGTGTGTGTGTGTGTGTGCTGCACCTTTCCTCAGCCAAAAAAAAAAAAAAAAAAAAAAAAAACCCGACTGACATAATGAAGAGCCACCATAATAAACGGCCCAGAAGATGTTTGTCCTCCACCAACAGCAAAAGCAATTAAGAAAACGGTGTCTGACCTACATAAAGGATGCGCCTCGGAAGGAAGCACAGGTTAATATGCTAATATGGATCCGCTAATTGAGGGGGATTTGCTCGTCGGTTTGCTGGGGGGGTGGGGGTGGAGGGGGGGGGGGGGGGGTCCGGGGCGTCACTGCCTTGTTTAAGCCTTCAAGATTTTGCAGCAAATTAATTTCTCCCCATGTCTAGTGCGTGAGGTGAGGAGGCAGGAAACAGGTGGTCGCTGTTACAGGGAGGGAGAGGAAGACCGAGTCCGGACAGTCCAGCCTGACCCCGAATCTGGATTCATACTCTCCCACTTTTCTTCTATTTCCTGACATGTAATCTCCCTATACTCGGGGATTAAAACAAATATATATGCATCCTGTCAAGTGCACACATTGTATTAATTATTATCGCCCCGGGGTGACACCCCCACCCACCTCACCCCAACCACACACACAGCCCGCAGAGCCGCGGGACATTTGGGCTACTTCAAGGACCCTCCTCATCTCCAGGAAACAATACTTTTTAAGAAGGGGGAAAAAAAAACCCAAACATGCAGGAATAACATGGCTACCTGTCACAATAGGCAGCCACCGGGTATCATCGCCGGTTTGCGTTGGCAATTAGCGGGTAAATAGTTGCTCTTTTGTTGCTGTAATTACTCCTGGAGTCAACTGAGAAGTTCAGCTCAGGGCAGACACGTGTCAGCTGCTGCGAAAACACGAAAGAAAAGGCCAATCTGCTGCCAACGGACAGCCACTCACCAACATATTGGACATATATAATCCTTAGGCCTGTACATGGCAATAATAATTATAACAACAAAGCCCTGTGTTTAGATAATGCTCCCTTTTGTCTTTTATTATTATTATTTTTAGTTATATTATATTTTTTCTGGGTTTTAACATTTCTAACTCCTACATTCTCCCCAATGTATGTTTTCTTTCAAAAGAAAAGAAGAGTAAACTTAATAAATAATAATAAAATCAAGCCTCTAAGCAAAGGGAATGGCAGTTAGAACGCGGATCCGTTCACACAATCAATGCTCTTGTACGGCGAGTGATTAACAATATTTGAAATAGCCGATTAAAGCCATCACTCGGCCATAACTGATGCTGTAAAATTGATCCCTCAAACTTAACTTCAGCAGCTGTTGGATCAAGCTTACTGTGTGTGCGCGCGTGCGTGTTTGTGTATATGCGCGCGCGCGTCGATCGATGTTCATTAACTTCTCTTTTCAGGAGTTTCTGAAGTGCTCTTGAAGATCACACGAAAGCTATAAAAAAGTCTTTTGACTATTTCCCATCCAGTTTATTTGTAACGCACTGATGGGAGGAAGAGAGCAAAATGTACTTTTATATTTTCATCATCTCTTTTTCCCCCCTCTTTCCTCTTCCTCACCGTGTTTCTTCTTCCAGTCAGATTACAGCTATGAGATGCAACAGGCAGCAAAAAAAGAAAAGAAAAAAACACTAATCAGTGCACTCATTGGCTTCTATATGCATGTTCAGATACACTTCTGTGTGATTCCACATGTTATGTACATACAAGTATGTTTTTTTTTAAGGTAATAATAGTTAATTCCATGTGTGATTACCTAATATATGGCTGCAGGCTTCTTCCGCGTGGTGCGTTCAAAGCCAAGAGTCAAGTGGGTCTTTTGACCTCTTGGCTTTATTCTCACTGCAGCCAGTTTCGTAAGGCTGTGATGTGTGTACAATGCATTAATCACAGCTGCAGCTCTGACTGTAGCTTCCAATACTGTTTCTAATGTGATTTAACCTCTGTTATTGTAAGCAGCGGGGGAATATTGGTGGGATGATGAATGCAACATCAACACAACCAAGTATTCCCCACAAGCTGCATGCAGGTGAAGTAATCCAGCCCTTCCAGCTCTACTTCCCCACTATCTGCTGAATGTATATCCATCGGGAACTTTGCAGAGGGATCACACTGTACCACTCTTCCTTTATGTTCTCTGGCAACCCCTTAAAGCAGGATGTTTCTTCTCACATGTCTGCTGCTTGTCAACCAAAGAGTGTTTTTTTTTTTTCTTTGAATCATTTTTTTTTAAGAGACCAGAAGTAATTCACAAGATAACATCAAAGGATGTTGAGGAGAAACATTACTTTTCCTCTTAATCATCCTCAGACTGCTCTGGTTTATCACGTGACCCCCTAGAACCGAGTGTAAGAGCTTCGTTGACTGAATGCTGCTCTGATCTGTAACTATTAGCTGTGACGGCCATTTACTTCCTTGAAACCAGCGTGTCCGTCTCATTAAAAGGTGGACAGTGTGCACATCCAGCCCCGGCTGGGTGGTGCAGGACGCAACAACAGCAACAAAGGAACAGCAGAGGCTGTCCGCGCAATTTTCAATCTCCCAAGTTTTATTAATGCAACGTTCTGCCCTGCAAGGCCTTTGTCAGGCAGACCATTCATTAGCTCGGACATTTCAGCATGCAGCCTCCTTTTCCTTTACTGTACCGTCTCATCTCAGCTCCACGGCCTCCATCCTGTTCAATATTTAGTGATTTTCATTCTTTTTTTCCCTCTCTAACTCAACACTGGTTAGCAGCTGACATGTGTAGGCCAGGTTGTTCTCCAGGCAACCTGGGCAATAAAAGATCAGCTCAGAATGAAACAATCTTTCAGTGTTTTTTATCACTGTGCTCCTCCTCTGCACATGTGCATTTTAACAATCTGTAACGCTGCTGTGTTGCAGAAATGTCAAAAAAATATGTTCTTTTACTAGAGAGTGTTTTCCCCCCAATTCTGCTGTTCTTGTCCCGACCAGCAGAGTGCGCCGCTTTGGCAGCGCAGCCTGAGGGGAGATTAACCTGCAGGTCTCAGAGAGAAGGGAGGACTCACACACACACACACACACACACACACACACACACGCACACACACACACACACAGCACAAATTTACACCCTCTCTCCGTTTGGAAGAAGTATACACATGCAAGGGGGGGCGACGCAAGTTCAGTGGCTTTGATCGTGTAATTCCTGTGTAATCTCTGTAATCTTTTAAAGCAGAGCTGTTTGAATGCATGTTGTATATGTGTGTGTGTGTGTGTGTGTGTGTGTGTGTGTGTGTGCGTAGTGTTCATTGGATTAACAAGATGAAGCAGAGGCCGAGACTATAGTTAAAAGAAAATCTTTAAGAATCAAACGATCTGTCCAGTGGCTCCGACAGTTTTACACTCCAGAACCAGGCTGGAGTTTCTACTGTGAAGCTGTGAGCACAGACGTTCAAAGTTTTAGCTATTTTTTAAAGTGTTTTTGGTCAAGGTGTCTTCTTTTCCCATCGTAGGGATGTGAATACCAATCCACAGTGAGACAGATATTCTATATATATCCTCAGGACTTCACGGCCACCTGCAGGACACTTCCAGGCCTCCAGGCAGCACACTTTGACCCTTTTGTATTATCGATTATTATAAAGTTCAACAGGACGTAAGTCACTGCTGATGTTCCTTCCATTTGTTGCACCACAACCAGCTAAAGCCCATCATATACATGTATGAGTCAATGCAGAAATAAAACATCCTGAGCATGAGAACTTTGAGCTTCGTGTGTCGTCTTTCTGAACGTAACTCTTCTTGTGATTGACTGCAGGTGTAAGTGTCAGACTTTGATGAAATCAGGCCGTAACGTTGCATTGTTGCACTCTGATGGGAAACACAAGCCAGTGTCCGTTAATAAACAATGCCCGGTATTAAAAACTAATCTTGGGAGGGTTCAAGCAAGGCCAGCGGACCAAAAGCCTCGGTGTCCAGACGATATATTCAGTCTCTATTCAGTTGTTTCTTCCGCTGTGGCCTTGAAGTGATCCACTCCGCATCACACAGAAAGAAATGATCTTCAAGCTAATGTATTTGGACAGCAGTGTGACCCACACATTTATTTATTCATCCTTTTCTTGGAGACTCGAACAGTCGGCTGTAAAAACGTGCAGTTTTACCTTTTATTCAGCAAATCTGACGCTTTTAATCACAACTTTTTAACCTGGATGTAATGTGCTGTGTGTTATCGTCAGTATCGTCTGAACACTTTCTACGAAACACGTCATAAAGCACGACCTGGTTATAACGGAGCCCAACGGAGGAGCTCGTTGTGCGACCAAACCAAACTAAACCATGAGGATCGGAAGTCTTCAGGGTTTTCAGAATTGGAACCAACACTGTTGGACAGAATTAAAGTGAATTCTGCTGCAGGAGAGGTTTCTATTTGCATCTTGAACCACGTATTTTATTTGAAACTTGATGAGCTGGCCTCAAACCTTTTACATAAATTGTATAGAAAGCAACAGGAGTGATTGTCCTGATAGTCAACAATGTAGAGAGGAGACGAGGCCGGGATCGAACCATGGACATATGGTACATAAATGGTATTTAAGTCTTTATTTTCGATGTGTGATCATAGCTTTCATACCCCTCTCATGTTTGTTCACTAAAATAACGCTACTGCTAGCAGTTGGTTAGCTTTGCACAATGACTACAAAAATGAAGACTTAAAAATAGCTAATTGACATTTTTCTAAACAGCATTTTTAACATTACTGAGCTTTTGATGTGCCATTTGGTCGATTTTGTTACCTTTGCACGGAGTCAGGCGAGCCGTTGCTGCACATTTATCCTACTTGATATGAGAGCGATCTTCTCATCTATAACTTGACGAGAAAGCAAATCAGTGATCTTTCTGAAATGTGGCCGTCCATTTCTTTCTTTAAGTGCTCACTTTAACTGTAGAGTCCAAGTATATAGCCTACCTGATGCTTGTTCTACATTTCAAACTGTTTACTAGAATAGTTTCCTCTGGAAAAATGGTGAAAATGACACAAACATGATTACAGTAAACATTTTGAAATGACGGCGTCACAGTAGGACCACATAGATGAGTGACAGATGCTCTATATTCTACGTATTTAAATCTCTCATGTCCTCTCGTGTATGATGCAGAAAATCACTAACAACTTGACCAAAGATTTCCATTCTGTCCCTCACAGGCCACCATTAGCCATATTGATTTTGTTGTCTGTCTCACAGTGTTGTCTTTTTTTTGTTTTGTTTAGCCTTTAATGCTTTTGGTGATCCTCAGACACAACAGAGGCAGATCTGAAACGGGAAAAGTGCAGATGAAACAATACTCAAATGGAGAGCGGCAAGGACTGAGAGGGGGAGAGAGATGCTGGAAAAGTTGAAAGCAGAGTTGGTCAATTATAACAGACTCCTCCAGCTTTGAGCCTTTGGTCGACTGTAAGCTCATACGCTGTTTTCTTAAGTCATCCGCTGCCAGAGAAATCCTGTTTACCGTGTAACAACCAATGTGGATGTCAACCGCAGCGTACGCCTGCACCAGAGATCACAGACCTGCTGCTTTATGGCAAGACAAACAGCCACATTACACACCGCAACACGCAGGAAGCACACCGCAACAACACGGGTATACCACCATATAGGGAGGGGAGGGGGGGGGGGACATGTGTGTCTGTGTGGTTACTTGACTGCTCCTGTATAATTACCAGGGAAGTCTCCTGATGTGGAACCTTTGCTGTTCTCACAATGAACCCATTTACCGCTGCAAACCATCAAACACCTGCCAAACACACACACACACACACACACACACACACACACACACACACACTCACACACACGCTCAGAGGCTGATGGTTTACATATACCAGCATGTACACACACACACACACGGGCCTAGAGAAATGCACTCACGCACACACAAACCATTTCAAACGAATACAGGGAAATAAACAGAGACGAGAGCACACAACCCCTTCACCCCTCTGGGAATTTTACTATTCTGCACTCCTCTGCTTCTCTCATCCCTCTCTCTATCTCTCTCTCTCTCTCTCTCTCTCTCTCTCTCTCTCGCACACACACTCTCTCTCTCTCTCTCTCCCTCTTTTCCTCTCTTCGTCTCTTCCTCTGCTCCTTTGTCTCCCTGATTATGCAGTCGATCCCAGGGTGCTCTACTCACTGAGATCATCCACCTGTCAATCTGAAACACACACACACACACACACACACACACACACACACCATTCCACCAGTGATATTGATACAGAGGAAATATTAATGACTTCACTCACCTGCAATACACCGTTGTATCTTGCACTTCCAACAATGGGCCATGCAATTCATCAAGACACAGTTCTGGAAACTCTCCTCCCCCCCAAAAAAGAGTGGTGAAATAACACTGAATGCTTTGTCCCTGAAAACACACACACAAGGAGAGAGATGTCGAAAAATCGTCACTTCAAGTGGTGAAAATGCAAGATGACGTGTGATTTTAGCTTCTTTAACATACGTCATGCTTCTTTCTGGATAAGTATGTCTTTGTCCGGATGGTGCAATCACAAATCACATGTTGTGTGTTTTACAGTTTAAATCTTCACATGCAGGAAAATGCTGAGGCAGTGAGGATGGGCATGGTAAAAGTATGTAAACAAGGTATAAATATATCATGGCAGTATCTTCTTATAGTTAGCTTTTCAGTGCATGTTGGAATGCTACATGCATATTTTAAGTGTATTGTTTATTGTAGCATGTCTATGCTTAACCCAAGTATAAGTGCTGCATCCTGAGCCATCACACTCAGGATGTTTAATTAGCAAAGAAGGTTTGTATCCATGCATCACTGTTACCGAAGATTTCAAACCAGTTTAATCAATGTTTTTTTTTTTTTTGAAAGATGATATAATGAATCAAAGGATAAAGCTTGCGATTCTCTATATTTTTCATATTTTTAATAAATCCCACGAAAAGACCATGTTTTTGTCTCTCAGTACTTTTAAGTCTAGGCTGAGTTGGCCTTAAGCCCACTCGTTATTATTGAAACATTTAAAATATGCTTCAAAAACAGCAAAAGATAATTTCCTAAAGGCCCACCAGCTTTTTATAACTTAAACTGGCAACTAAATCAATTAACTCAGAGTGAGCTGAGGGGATCAACTTTGATGAAAGCCATTCACCAATAGCAAGCCATCTTGGCTGTAATGACCTTTGAGGGTAAAGTTTGCAGCAGTAAAGAGAAAAACAAAAATTCAGAGAGCGTTGTGACTGCTAGCATACTTCCATACCAGCTGGGTTGTGCTCATCGGCTACGCTAATTTACTGAGAGTCACTACTTCACTGAGCTTCAGGATTTTGCAGTGTCACAGTCCACGCTGCTGGAGGCCCGGGCCATAGCTGGGCCGCTGGAAGAACCACGGGACAACCAATGAGCGGGGCAGGAGACCGTGGTGCAGAGAAATTAGGAAACACTACTGCTTTTCTCCACAGGCGCCGCCAAAGTCAACCCAAAATGAAGGTTTCTTGTAGTAGCTTTAAATCTGTAATTATAAGTAAGCATTGGATGTTGTTGGCAGTCTGACACTAAATGTATTGAAGACTATTTCCACACCAGGTGTTTTCTGTAGCTAAGGCCAAGAAGAAACCCTCATTAAAGGGAGAGGAAGGTATCGACACTCTAAAAATGGGAAATCCTGTTTCTCTGCATACATGAGAGAGCAGGCATGTCCTTCACATTTGGATTCATCACAGGCCGTCGTATGGATGGAGGGATGGATGGATATATGGACACACAGACAGACACACAGACAGACAGGTAGCATCTCGTCTCTATAGCTCATTTCATTCCTCTGTCTAACTCCATCACTCTCTCTGAGATCCTGAGGCCTTAGCCTCATGTGCTCTGATGGTAGAGGTTACCATGGCAACGGAGTGCTCTTGTGGCCCTGGATGTGGGCACACACACACATACGCATTCCCTCTTCCTCTCTCCCTCGATCTCTCCCCGTCTCTTCATGCATACATATTCGGAGCTACAGGTGCCCCCAAAAGTATCATCCTTCCTGATTTTGATTGACACACTCGAGGGGCGGCGGATCACAATTAGTGATGGTGCTAATTTCCCACAATGCCCTGCAGCCACTGGGCACCCACTGCGCCTGCAGCCAACTCATCAATATGCATGAGCCATCTGATGAATATGCAAATAGTGAGCCGCGGCGGCGTCCAGGTGAACCGCCGCGGCTCACCAATCAGAGGCCGCCGTGTGCGCTCCACTTCCAGGGGTGGGAGACGTGGCGGGAAACGGCATATCAGGACATCAAAGGCAACTCATCGTGATTATGATTCTAATTAATGTATAAAATCTTGATCATAAACTTTGAGATCTAAATTAAGGGAAGCAGTTGCATCATAAAATGATCCTAGTTTTAATTGAACTGATTTTAATCTGTTAATCCTATAAATCAAACTCCCTCTTTGTATTTTAATCCCATATCTAGTTACTGGCTCTAAATTACAGTAAACTTGATCCCAATCTTTTAACCTCACATGAAACAAACGTTAGCCTGAATGCTAATCTCGGCCTTATACGCCATAAACCTTTTAATGGTGTCATTATAATGAATTCTAACATGTATCGTACACTTCTTGTAATCTCAACCTCTTGACTTGTAAATCTAACGTTTACGCTAAACCTCAACTTTCTTAAACTTAATTTCATGGATGTTAAAGCCATTGGATTTTAATGTTAATCCAGATTTAAACTTGATTTAAACGTCAACCCTCGTCTTAACCTGATTTTAAGAACATGGAACAATAATATAGATAAACATCTTTATTGCCAGATGTTGAGCTGTAAAGGTTTAAAGATTAGAGCCAGTGCCATCAGTATTGATGCATACAGTGAATATGTCGACTGATGATGCGAGACATCGCAGCTCAGAAACGCCAAAGAAATTTGTGAAACAAATAAAAACAGGATATTTCAATCATTTAAAAAAGGAAAATCTGCTGATATATTATTGTTAGTTTGAATATCTGTAAGCAGGATACGTGAAAACACATTTCAATACAATTTGGATGACAGATAGGATTTCACCCAAGGCACAATGGAGTCAATTTCGGTGATGAACTTCATCTCGAATTTCAACCATTTTTTTTTTCTAAAGCATAAAACTAACAGAGCTCTTCAGTCCTAAGGGGTTGTTTGCAGAGTCAAGGAATCAAACTCACTCTAACGAACTGAGGTGACAAGAATGACATCTGTGGGCGTAATATATTTTCTTGTTTACACAAAGTCAGTTTCAGCCTCTAGTTAAACCAACCGTCCTTAATTGTTGGAGGTTGGAGTTCAAGAATATATTTACGGGGTAAATGTAGTCTGCTCGCCCTGCAACAGCGTCTGCCTTGTTATTGCTCCATCCTATGAAAGTGTTTTCTTGGTGTTCAAACATATGATCATGCAAACGCACACACGAAGCCACACCGGGAGCTGCAGATCTGGGAGGAAAAACCAAAGCGGACAGATCAGAGCGGAGATATAATCAACCCTGAGTTCTGAGGAAAAAGCATTTCGCTCCTTCCTTCCAGTCCTCCTTTACTCTCTCATCTCAATACCACCACCACCTCCTCCTCCTCCTCCTCCATCCTCCCCTGTGAGGAGCTCGGTGCGGCGGCTGGTGATGCCGGCACAAACAGACCCGGTTCAGGGTTTGAACAGTCAAACCGGCAGCTGGCGTTGCTCAGGACCCACAGCACAAACCTGAGATGGAGCCCACGTCGAGGCATCGCTCCGCTGTGGAGTTCAGCGAAACCAGAAGGTTTATTGCTTCTGTAGGTGTGTGTGCGTGTGTGTACATGTGTGTGTGTAGGTGTTATTGAGAAGCATGGCTTTCCCAAGAGAGATCCTCCATTAATTGTGAAGTGAAGGAGCCCGAGGGCGACACCAGGGACCTCCATTAAACACAGACAGGCAACTGACAACCTCTCTCTCTCCCCACTTTCTTTTCCCTCTCACCCCTCATCCCCCTCCTTCATTTATCCTCTAAAAATTCAAATTCACATTCAAATTTAAACAAGGTTCATTGCCATGAAAGGAGCAAACTAATGCTGGCAAAGCAATAACAGCACACAAAAGAAAATAGTTTTGTTGATTCTGGGAGGCTGGAAGGAAGGAGTGTATCACCTCAATGTAGCGTGCATGCATAAGAGATCAGCTTCTTGCAAATACCGAGCCGTAATTACCCTTGTTAAACAGCTTTCTGTTGTGCAGGAATCTGTTTGTCTGATTCCATCAGCGGAGGTTTCTAATTTCCTCCACCACACACACACACACACACACACAGACATTAACAACTCAAGAGGATTATACTTTTAAAACATCTCACTCTGCTTCATCTGCCTGTTTATTGCTCAGATTTGTCTCGTTGCACACTGCGGCGTCGTGAGTCTGCAGTCGGCGGGGATAAACTTTGTCTCCTCAGAAGCAAAGTTGAAACTTACTAATGGTGTTGGTTCTGTCCTCGGAGCCTGCCCATACTGTGGGTGCTTCTTGTAGCAGAGCTGCGAGTCCCTTATGAACTTATTTCCAGAGCAGTGTAATTATTGCAGGTACAGCGCCTCAGGATGAGAACCTGATTCCCAACAGGATCTGCCCGGACTCCTGAATAAGGCCATATTGAGATCTTCTCCAAACTGCCAGTCAGCAGCAGAGATCTCCACCAGGAAGCTCTGCTTTCTGGTCCCCTGGTGAATCTGCAGCTTCTAAATGTGCAATCACTGCCCTGAATATAAAATAATACTTTAAAGATGGCCACAAATTAGCTGTCCTTCTTCTTCCTTGTGTGTGTGTGTGTGTGTGTGTGTGTGTGTGTGTGTGTGTGTGTGTGTGCGCATTTGTGTTTGTTTGAGCAGTGAGGGTCACCAGCCACTAGAGGGAGCACCAGTAGTGTGGAAAAGGCTCACATATGTCAGTCCTCATTCACCCCCTCCATGACTTTGACCATCACACGCACACACACACACACACACACACACACACACACGCCACACACACACACATATACAGTATATGTACATACTGCTGTAGGCAAATACCAATGAACCTAATGGAGTCCACCTTAACTCTGATTATCAATGAATTGGCCGGGGTGAAGCAGTGATGTGCATTTTATTCACATGCACACACACACACACACACACACACACACACACACACACACATACGCTATAGCAGATGTTAAGGATTAGTGTGTGTGTAGTGGTGTGTGTGTGTGTGTGTGCGTAGCCTCAGGCACTGTTCAACAATGCATTATTCCTGAGTGCACCAGTTAAGAGGGGCACTCCGTCTCCATGGCAACCACCCCGGCTCTGATGTAAACATGGGGGTAGTTGAACGTCAGCCCCAATAAAGTGGAAGGTTTGCCCCCCCAGATTACAGACAATACAGGAAAGTGTAAAAACATCAGCGTTTCTTCGACAGAGGTGTGTGTGTCGTCTGTGTGAGGGCAGTCGGGGTAAAGTGGGGGTCAAGTGATACCATCGTCGGTAAATATGTTCTCCTCATTTTCATCCAAAGAAGCTTTGAAAACACAGACTGTGCAGCTGAGAGCGATTTTAGGCGAAAAGAAGGTCAAATCCACCGCTCAAATCAAGTATTTTCATCCAAGCCTGGTTAACTGAAATCACAGCCTCCTGAAAGTCTTAATCTTGGATGTAAAAAAAAAGAAATCCCACCCAAAACAAAGCCACCTACTTCCTGGCACACATCTGAGGGAACCCTGCTTTGTTATACAGCGTATAGACGGCTGCCAACTTTAGGCAGCCCGCAGAGAAGAATGGTGGATTTCTGGAGAGATTAGTCTAATCACTGGAGTCCCACAGGGGCTAAATATAGGTCGACCAGAAGCAGGGAATCTAAGCTAAGAGAGGAGTAGGTGCTGGTGGCCACGGGCAACATTTTGAGGCAACCTTGCAGGGCAACTGTGACCAAAAGTGTGTTCTTCCATTACACTTCTTTTCCTCAGAGCCCACAGTGATCATACAGAATCTGTCCTATTTTCACCCGCAGTCTGTTGATACATCAAGCTGCAGAGTACAGTGAGGATTCATAAAAAAAAAAAAAATAAAAAAAAATATATAATAATAAATAAAAAGGGGGGGGCTCCCTCACCATCTCTCACCATCTCCAAAACTAGTACCTACACTGGACTTTATTTTTTATCTTTATTTTTACTTTTCTATTTTTAAATTTTTACTTCTCTTTTCCCTCGGACCTTGTCTACATGTTGAGACTGTTGCTCTATTGTGATGAACAATATGGACATGTGTGCAGACACACACGTAATCTGTATGCACTGGACTTCAGCTCTCTGTACCACCTACTGCTGTAACATGTTATGTCAAATGTCACTAGGAAAAGGAAAAGTTATGTCAAATGAAAGATGCAATGAAAAGAAAAGATTCGGATTCTGATTCTATCCTGTGTGTAATGGGGGCGGGACTGGATAAGCCTTGGCTTCTCCCGCTTTCCCTTTCGGCCATGTGTATTTTTCTTGTTACTATGTGAAAATGATGTGTGATGATGATTTAACTGACATGCCCGAAATAAACAAATAAATAAATAAATAAATAAATAAAAATAAATAAATAAATAAATAAACATCATCTATGACGCCGATGGCCATAATGCATTAAAAACATACTTAAAATGCATCATCAGCATAACAACTAGGGTTATAAGCAATCATAAACATGCTTTATTACATTAATCATACACATTGCAAAGCATTTTATATTGACTTAAAGGGTCAAAGATCGGAATAATTCATAAATACTGCTCGTCACATCTTTTTGTTGCGCATATCATCATTTTCCATAATTTTAATACATTATAACCCTTTATTATGTGATTACAACGCACTCTAAGTGGTCATTGCTTGCTTTCAGTAAAACTGAATGTATGCGGCTCTTTAAAAAAAGGTTTAATGACTATTTTCATGATTTTATTTCAAAGCAAGATGAGATGAATTCTTAACCTAAAAGTGTGTAAACGAGTCTTCCTGCAGACGAAGAGTAGAATTATGTCTCTTCTGGATGAAAAAGGCTGGATAAATATTTGATGGTATTGTGTCATCTATTTGTATTACACTATCACGTTCAGTTAAACCATACAGCGTAATATTATTTGTGGCACATTGGTATTGCACTGCACCATTTTGTATCATTTATTGTATCATTTTGTGCTGTGTAATTATACAGCGTTGTGTGGTGTTGATTCATAGTGAGATTTATGTTTTTTTTTTCTTTTTTCATAGAATAATTTTGGCTTTTTCCGCACATTTTCCTCCCCATTAATTCATATGACTATAATAATTGATTAATCACAACAGGTATAAAACTTGTTTTTGTTGCCCAAACCTGAAATTCGTTTTATTGCAGACTGAGAAAAAAAAAATGTGGTGCAGAAATGAAAGAAACTTCCAATTGAAATAAATTAGTTTGAAAATGTTTTAAATTGAATGTAATCTTCCTGTTTTAATAAGTGAATAATCACTTGAAACTAAGATTTGTTGTGCTTTTATTAATCTAAATGAGTCCTTTTTGCAGCGTCCGCCATGTTGCACCGCTGTGTTTCTATGGTAGCCCGAGACAGACAAACCCAACACTGACGTATGTTACCTGAAGGCCACCGTAATCCTCCGACATGCTTGTGAAACCACGGTAACTCGGCTGTGCAGAGCTAAACCGTGGTACCGCCGACTGCTGTCTGACTTCCGTTGCTCCTAAAGTATTGTCATTACGGTAAAGGTTGTCTCTGACGGCATTCGGGTATTCAGTTTGTGGCAACCTGCAACCACAACAGCCATCAAATCCTCCACGCTGGCCCTTTATCTAATTCCTCATAAATCACATCCAGCATCCACACGTAGCATCCAGCAGAGCTGTGTTTATGTCCATAGATGAGCACTCCTCATTTATCGCTTATCATGAAAAAACAACCCAAACAACAAAACCTTGTTCTGTGGTTCCCCAGGAAACAAACCGATGAGTGTTGAGTCAAACCCACCAAACCCAGCATGTCATGTCCACCACCTCACCCAGGCACAGCCATTACTGTCTGAAAGCCACACAAGCAGAAAAGTAGGGGCGACGGGGTTATAATGCTCATGAGTGTGGTTATAAGTGTGTGTGTGCAGATCCTAAACTCTCTCTCCATTGGAATGGGTTCTAGTGTGTGTGTGTGTGTGTGTGTGTGTGTGTGTGTGTGTGTGTGTGTGTGTGTGTGTGTGTATCTGACAGCTCAGATGAGGACTGGCTGCAGGCAGCTGCTTTGCTCGAGGCCACATTCAGTTCCGTCGCACTGCATTAGTCCCCAACCAACCTGTCACCCCTAGCAAGAGAGTGATAGCACGCAGCACACACACCCACACACACACACACACACACACATATGCACTAAACACGTTTCCACACCTTCATCAATCACCAGTTTCCCGTGTGTTCGCAGGGACTCATCCAAAGTTCACCTAATGTAACGATTAAACCTCGCTTAATCTGGCGTTGGTCGTACACGGTCGCGTCGCCGCGGCTTCCTGTCCACTCTGTTTATTGGTCGGGGGGTGGAGGTGTGGCTGTGTGTGTGGAGGGGGGGGGGGTGTTAATCAGAGCAACTATAGCTAAAGTGCATTGTGTGCATGTGCGTGTCTGAGTGTGTGTGTATTTGTACGTGTGTGCAGTCCGTCAGTGCTGATATGCTAGTGAGGGGGACTAACCGGAGTTGAGTGGAGTCTTTTGTAGCGCAGGCGAGGCCCTCAGGCACAGCCCCAGACCTAGATCCCCCCCCCCCCCCACTACCACCACCACCACCACACACACACACACACACACACACACCACATGCATATGCCCTCGGCCGTCGTGCTGTAGATCTGATGTGACAACTACAGTGGGGCAGACTTTCCCACCATCACCCTGCGTTTCGACAGGATGTGACCGCCAGTGTGTGTGTGTGTGTGTGTGTGTGTGCAGTGTTGGTGGGGTGGGGTTATATGAGGGGTGCCATAATGAGGCTTGGTTTGGTGGGACAGATGTTGGGATTCGGAGGGCATCGGTTGAGACAAGGAAGTGATGGTTCATTAGTATGAGAATCTCTCTCTCTGCCTGTCTGCTTCCTTGTGTTTCTCTGTCTCTATCACTGCCTTTCTTTCTCTCTCTCTCTCTCTCTCTCTCTCTCTCTCTCTCTCTCTCTCTCTCTCTCTCTCTCTCCTCTCTCTCTCTCTCTGGTATGGTTTCCTCTGCCCGGAGCCACTGACAGAGACAATTCTTCCCCACTCTGCTGCAATGGTGCATCTCTGATTAACTTTTAATGACTTCACTATAACTGCCACACACACACACACACACACACACACACACACACGGAGGCCAAGAGATACAGGCTGGCGATGAGATGAATCGAGCGAGAAGTTTGCACTTTGGCCCAGCCGGGCTAATAGCCCGTCATGGAAGCGATACATCAGAGCAATCAGAGAGGATGGAGAGTTACGGCTCGTTCATTTCTTCCCTTCCTTCGTGCCCTCGGTTGAGAGGAGGGTGGTTGGGCAACATTGCTCAAGAAGTTACCTCAGCGTGGATGAGGATCTGATCTCTAACAGATATTTAACACTGTTTATTGCTCCGTCCTGGTACTGCTGATCTAAATTTAGTTTACGTTTTGGCGGAGCTGTAAACTTTACACATGAGACGCGGTTGGAGTCTGAGATAAAGGGGAATATGCAGCCTGGGTTTCTGGTGTTGGTATCTTCCAAATGAAAACAGGAAGACTGCATCATACACGTTTGGAACGACCTGTGAAAGATGCTGTCGAGTTGCATTATGAAAAGTGTGTGATCCAGTGTAGTGGATCTATTCTAGGGACTCAAAACTTGCCTCAGACTTGACTCAAATAACCCATGAGGTGACTCGGACTCAGACAAATGACTCAAGACTTTGCTTGTTGTTTTCTCAAATTGCTTAAGATTTAATTTAAGACTTTACAAACTGACGATAACCTATTGTGATTTGTCTCAGATTACTTTAGACTTAATCTGGACTTAATCTGGACAGACTCAGTCTGAAATTCCCCTGACAATTTTTCTTTCACTTGCCTTGAGAGCTACTCTGACAGACTCGGGACACGACTTGAAATTATTTGAGAGTTGAATTACTGACATATTCAACACTTTAATAAACTTGAAGTTGACTGCATCGTCTTTTTAATTGTCATTTGATACATTATTGCAAATATATTATCACCTATAGCCACATTAAGAATTCAATTTGACTGACTCGTCTGATTCTTGAATGATTAGACATGGACTTCACCCATAGACGCAAAAGTCAGCTTTACCATAACATGTTCACATTTAAGTCAAGTGTACGGTGGCCTTTTATACTGGGAACACTGGGCTCAGGTGTTCCCAGTATTAAAGGAATTTAGTTCTAATTAAAAGCAGGCAAACGCTTCACAATATGACTGTGATCGTAAAAACAAATGTAAGGAAATGCCAGAGAAAGAAAGCAGAGGTGACTAAGAGTTTGGGAGATTTAGCCTCATTGACACAAATGGAATCTTTAAATACAAAACCCTTTAATAATATTCATGAATGCAGGATTATATTGAGCAGCATACGCTGAATAAGAGCTTCTGGACTTTTCTAAAAGCACTCTAAAACTCACTGATGCTGTAAAGCTGGAGCTCATCGTTGAACGATTTCTCGAAATCCCGATCAAGAGGAAACTTTGTCAAAGAAATTACAAACAGGGCCATACTTTTATACAGTAATCACCGGACGTGTCTGCTTTGCATCGGCTCTGCTCTTCGTGTACTTTTGTCAGACGTTCGCATGCAGAGAATCAGTGGGGAGAAAAAAAAAAACACGATTCATTTTCTCCTTGCGGCGGAACATAAAAAAAAGACATAATCATAAATCCCACATAAAAGAACAAATGCAAATAAATTAAAACAGGATGTCTTTATGAAGTGTGGCGTCTCCGTCTCCTTTCCCCCGCTGCGTGGGCGTATACCCGCTGAATAGGCAGGCGCGTGTTGTCAGGGTATTGATGAGTTCAGCCATTTTGTTTTTCTCTGGGCAAAACTCTTCTCTTTCATGTTTCTGATCAGAAAGAAGGAAAACACTTATGAATTAAACATGCAGGCGAAAAATACCTCTGCCAAATCCATACCTTACTGCACTTCCAACAATGCTTTTTGAAGTCGGCCGTTTTATGATTCCCCCTCTCTGCCTCGTCGGGAGATTCTTCAGGCTGCTCCGTCTGCTTTCATTAACAGGTTGTGTAAATGTGCCACGCTTGTTCCGTGTAACAGGTTGTTTTCAGCCCCACTGTGCGATCTTGTGCCTTTATTTGCATTTTTTTTGGTCCTCGAGTACAATTTCAGAAATATCGCCGTCAAAACTTAAGCTGTTTCTGAGGTTACGTTGAGTCAGCGTTGGCTTAAAGTTGATTTTCAGAGCTCTTGAATTTCACCACAAGGTTTGTTAAGCAGCTCTTCTGGAGCTTTTTTTTTTTTTTTTTGTAAATTGTATTTGTCAAGATTTTTATAGATACAGGCACACACGATACAAACAAAAAAGACAGTAAACCAGACATTTAAAAAAAAAAAACAAAAAAAAAACATACAGCCAGCACATATAGTGTATAATGTGTTTATACATGTCGATTCACTGAACAGATGTCCCAGAAAGTCCACTCACACAGATTGAGTCCAGGAGGCCGGAGAGGAGTGGCAAAGTCTCAGTATGGAGCACATTTAGGTAGCTCTTCTGGAGCTTTTGATCATATCCCATGATCTTCTTCAGCAGAGTTCAGAGGAAGATTTAAAACAAGCCACTCTTTGTGGTTTCATAATATTCTTATTTAATGTTAATCATTCTTGTCGTTTTATCATTATTGATGCTTTTGAATTGAAAGTGATCAGCTCGATAAAAACAACTTCTATCTATTTCTTCTATCTATTATAACTTCAACTAAATCTATTTAAAAAAAACCTCCAGAAGCCAATAAACCCTTTGACATTGATGTGAAGCAGAGAGGGAATGCAAGATATGATTCAAAAGTCAATTCAGGCAGCGATATTGACTCGTTTTAATAAAATATTTAGGTCTTGATTTACGAATGGATGCAGATTCAAGCAGTGAATAAATACAGACTTCATCCTAAATTTCATAAAGAGCTGGTTTTACACATTTGTCAGCATCTTTGGCGATTCAAGGGCAATTAAATTAATTTTGATTCAATGTTATGTTCTGTTGAATTCAAAGCACATTTCAGCAAATAAAAGCATAATAAATCATATGAATTAAATTATTAATAACAATGTATTTTGAATGGGTTCTTATGGGTTGGATATTCAATATTTACTGGGCAATACGGATGCACATCTCTCAGTAAATGACAACCATCAAGTAAATAAGCCTTGGTATAATGTTTTATAACAGAGTCCCAGTGTGATACACAGGGAAGTCAGGTGTGACTGTGTGGCAATGGCACATGATTGACAGGTAGGAGGGGCCCTTAGCAGAGTTTTTGCTCAGGGGCCCCGTGGAGGCAGGTCAGGGCCGTTTCCCAGCTCCGCTCTGAATGTAAATGGGGCGCCACAGAATCATCCGATATGAACATATCGTTTCCTGAAGCGGTCATATCCCATCACAGCATTTCCCCCCACACATATGGATCTTCTTCATTCAGACTAAAGGACAGAGTATTCAATAGGTCTCTGGTGTGGGGGGCGTATTGCACACACTGCTCTTCTTTGTCTTTCTTTCTTTCTCCCTCCATCACCTCTCGGCTAACGAGGATGATCATCCAAGGCCAGCTAACTGTGTGTGTGTGTGTGTGTGTGTGTGTGTGTGTGTGTGTGTGTGTAAGATCACGCTGATATCACAGTTTCCTGAAAACAAACCTCACACCGCTTTAATGAGAGTTTCATCGTGAAAATACAGCAAACGTATTAAAGTATAATAAACACCGCAACAGGCTGCAAATGCTAAAAGCTGTGGATTGAAAAGAAAGCATAAAAAAAGAAAGAAGAAGTCTCGGTGATGTTGGAGAAAAATGCCACCAACTTGACTTCTGTGTCTGTTGTGTCCGGCTGGTGTTGTGTCCCTGTGTTTCTGTGTGTGTGCGGTTGAGTGCTGTGCTGTGTTGCATCTCCCCGCGGTGGAGATGGAAGGCGACATGGCGGGCTGCTCTCTGTCAGAGGAAGGCGAGTGTTAATATTTAACCGAGGGAGGCTCTATTTAGAGCCCCGCCGCCTCTCCTTCTCCCTGGTGGACAGCACAACGCCGACGCCGACCGGCCCCGTTATGGAGGAAAGCTGTAGGAGGCAACCGCACGTCACTAAGTCTCCCTGACAGAATCAGTTTGCAGATGAGCTTTAAAACGCGTCGCGCTGTTTTCCATGCCTGCATGTTTGTGTGTGCGCGTGTGTGTCTTGACAATCTCTAATTTAAGAGTTTCTCCTCAGAGAGTGTTCATGGCGTCCCAGCATGCATTGCACCCGAACTTGCATGCTCATCGCAGGGGCATTTGGGTACAGCAGTGTTCCCCCCCAAAAGTGCAGAAGCCCACAGATTGAAACGTCTATTTCATCCCCTCCATTGTCGCTTTAAACCGGCGTAACCTCAAGTTTCTCCTTCCGACATCTTGGACTCTTCTTCCACATCTAGGCTACACCCGGCGTGTGAAGGCCTGTAAGCGTCTCGGTTTTGACTCTCAACCTGATTTTGCTCGCATACAGAAACGTGACATTCCACGGAACAAAACGAAAACCAGGTCATTCGTTGCTTCTTGATTCCTCAAGAGCTCAGCCATTCATTTCTGTAGCGACCGAGATGAACACAGTCTATGTTCCAACTGTTTTACTGACGTGGCATCACTAATCACTGGTAACGGAGAAAAGAGCAACAATACAGTTTATACTTACCTAATGCCCTGTAGCTGCCAGCAGCTCCTCGTTATCTGATTTCTTAGAAAATATTAGACAAATCTCACCCAATAATAGATGAACTGCCTGGTTTTAGTGCTGCTTTGCTTGGAGAATGTACCTAGAAGGCAGTCCCGCTCTCAGATTATGTAATTTGCTGCATCTGTAGGAAATCAGACCCTAATTTCTACACTAAGAGCTAAAATTGAACTTTTTATAAACTGGCTCACACGCTGTAGTCACTGTTTTTAATGTATCCACAAAATTGCACATAATTTGGGTCTTGGATGTCTTCACCTAAATGTCTTGGGAGACTTCAATAAACATTTTTTTGTTTTTCAAATTTTGAAGAAAACCTCCCAAAAGAACATTCAGAAAAGCACGGATGTTTTTCTCCAACATGTTTTACAGTTGAAACCCCGTAAACACTTAAAGGATGAGTCCTGGTTCAGGCTTCCTGGAGGAATGTCTGCAAACTGTGGAATGTGAAGGTCGGAAGTGGCCTCTCTTAACCTTTAACCTCCAGCGAGAGACCTTTTGTCAAGCGCTGGACAAAAGCCTCTTTTCAGCACGAGGAGACCTGAGCTCAGTGCCGACCCCTCCCTCCCTCAACCCCTCCCTTTCCTGCCTCCCCCCTTTTGTTCAGAGCATTGCAGTCATATGGATACGACATGTGACATTGTGTGGGCACTTGTTCTTTTTTTTTATCTTAAAGTGTCCTTGAATATATTTAAATTCTCAAAATAATCCCAAGATAAAAGCTGGACTTGAATATGAACCTGATCTCAAATAGTAGCTCGTTGTCTGGGATGAAAGAGTGTGGAACAACGGGTTCAAAAACTGTACTGTATATTATGAAAATCTGCATATTCTATATTGAACTGCATTATTTCCTTCAGAACAATAATTCAATAATGTCTTCATCAGAAATACATAATTAATTTCCATCCTGCTGTTTTCTGTTTCAGAAACATCACATAAAACATAATAAAGGAGAAATGAGGTGAAAAATCTTTCTCCAATCTTTAAAAAAAAAAAGGCCTGCTCCTCTCTACAGTTGAGGTAAATAAAGCCTCCAGCTACTATTTGTGAATTTATGGTACAGAATAAATATGTGGTACCTCCAGATAGCAGCTTCCTTGTAGGTAACTGGCCACAAAGCTCAACTCACACCAACTAATCCTGCAATAAGCCACAGATGTCTATGCTTTGAGTGGACACTCATATGTTAATCTACATGTTAATCTGCCTTCATTTTCCAACCATATTCTTATTGCGTTCAATCTGACTCGTGATGTAAAATGTGCTCTAAAGTTTAGTGAAACAGAAGCTACGACACATCCAACAACGAGAATACTTCTGTAATGTTCGAGGCTAGCTCTGGCAGATTTAATTAGCAGATACAGATAAAGCATTTTGTGTGTGTGTGTGTGTGTGATTGTGTGTGTGTGGCTGTGATTGTGTGTGTGTGTGCATGATCTGATGGGATCAATAGTGGGTTTGGAGGCCCAGTTGGCAGCTGTTAAAGGCAGGAAACAGGTGCAGACATGGCTGCTTGATGTACAAGGCGACTGAAATGAGATGAAACCACTTGACCCCCAGAAGAACCAATTAATTACAGTAAATCTCCGGCAACGGTGAAACTACGAGCGGCTCGACTGTGGCAGCCCCCTAAAAAGTTTCCACGTATCTGTTGGAATAAACAGAAAGATGACAAAGTTAACCTGAGGAAAGCAAGAAGAGTTGAAATGTTTACTACCTGGCAATTAGCTGCATTTTCCAGTGATGTGCAAAACGTTCCACAAACGAGCATCGTAGGCAGAGAGAGAGAGATCGACAGCTACTGAGAGGATTTTCATCAGGGTTCTTCCTGAGAGTATTGTGGGGCAGCAGCCGAGACGTTAGGCATGCTAATGCTACTGCTAATTATGCAAGTGTGTGAAACTGGCCAGCAAAACATTCAGACACACACAGCAGCACCTCAGAGACTAACAAATTGGCCGAAGCAAATACAACAGATAGCTAGTTAGTGGGATATTTACAAAAAGGGAAGGGTATCTGGTGCAGATGCGATCAAAATGCACACACCGTCTTTGTTGATTCCATGATTCATGAAGCAGCTAAGATTTGTGGCAAAAACATGACAATAAACGGCTGTAGTTCAAGTTTGGATGTAACATTTAGTGGTATCTATTGGCAGAAATGAAATATAATACTCGTAACTATGTTTTCGTTAGTGTAAATTACCTGAAACTGACATGTGTTGTGTTTTATTAGCCACCATGTTTCTACAGTGGCCCAGAATGGACAAAACAAACACTCCTTTTGCATTTTTCTGTGACCTGAAGCCGCTGTAGTTCTCCTACATGCTCGTGAAATTAAAACATAGTCATGCCGTCGAACTATAACAACAGTGCTTTGCTTTGAGAACCACCGTGACTGACCAGCGTTAGCACACTAGTTAGCCAACGGCTAGCTAGCACATTAGCCGTTGGCTAACTAGCTACAGTAATTCCTCTCTGTTTCGCCAAGCCGAGACCCAGAACACCTGAATCCAAAAAAAGGATTTTATGATAGCAGAAATGTGATTTCTGTATGATTTATAATGATTAATAAATCCATCTACTGATCATGAAATTTGTTCAGGAAGCTTTCATATTTATTTAAAGCCAATTAATCAGGTATATTACCTGATTAATTGGTTAAAAGATCAATTAAAACGTGTGTGACATAGTGATACGTCTCCTACTGTTAGTGTTTTGAGGATTTTTGCAAAACTGTCTCTACATTATCCGTCATTACATGTTATTTTCACTCCAATAAAGAGTCCCATATTTAATTGTTAATCAAAGAATATCTGAAAATGCAATAATGTATCACATATTCCCCTGAATTACAGGTGTGAAAGTAGCCTCAGATGCATTTGATTATCTTAGCAGCTGATTCTTATCAGTTAAAAGGGCCAATTATACCAGGCAGGGAGAAGGCAAAACCCCAAAACCAAAGAGGAAGGCAAAAGTCTCCCAGAAAATGGTAATAAAATAAAACTAGAATTGCTGGAAAGCAAAGAGCACACGAGGTAAAACAATGACAATCGGAGGTATAAATGAGGTGGGTGGCAGGCAGAATCAGGAGCAGGTGAGTAATTGAGTGCAGGTGTGGTTGATCAAGGAGGCAACTGAAACAGTAGTAGTGTTTCTCAACAAAACAGGAAAAATAATATGCACAGATTAGCATAATATCACACTCAATCTGTTTCTGACTCAAACCCTGATTTTAGGTATTTGAAATAAAAGGCAAAATAATAAAAATCATATAATAATAATAATGGAGATATTTAGTATACCATTTTCCCATCATGAAGTTCTTGGGGAAAGAATTTATATTTTGAGGGAATTTGACACGGACAAAGATGAAATAATATGATGTTACATAACATTATATATAAGCATAATTTTCTTCTAAAGCCATGGAACCCTCTGGTGTGTCAATCAGCGGCAGCGCGTTCAGCAGTAGGAGGAGGATGTCTGAGGTGTATAGGTATCAGGTGGCCTTCTCTTCTGAAGCACCAGGCTAAAATTTTGAACGATGCCCTAATTGAGTGCCCCTCCCTTTGCCAGCGTGGTCCCGGTGTCCCCCCTCCTGGGGCCCGGGGGGCCGGTGTGGCCGTCTAGGGGGGCCTGACCCCAAAACCCTGCCCGAGGCACTGACTGCCACCAGCCTGAACCCTCCCTCACCCCCAACTAGCTCCCTCTCCTCCCCGGCTTTCTTCCTCTGATGCTCTGCTCCTGTCTGTCCAATTGGCTGTGAGCTACAGACTTCTTTTGTCTGTCCTCATTAGAATACTGATCCTGCACACACACACACACACACACACACACACACACACACACACACACGCACACACGTTCATACACACATTCATTTTTCACTAATTGCAGTATCATTAGTCTATCCATTGCTAGCCAGATGGTAAACAAAGGAATTTTAAAAGTGGGAATAATTTCACACCTATTGTGCTTATTCTATTTCATCATTTGTGTGTGTGTGTGTGTGTATAAACATATAAGAAAAGGTTTATATAAATTACAAATTTAGCCCAAAGGGCTTTACAATCTCACAATTTCTCTCTGCTCACACGCTAACTGTGCATTATCATCATCTTGAATACAGCTAAAGTAACTGTTTTCTTTCGTGACCTCATTTATTAAATGTAAACAAGAAACCTCAAAACCTACATCTGTGACGGTGAAATGTTAGTTCTTGGTCATGTTTGCATGACTGACCCTAACCAAACATCAGGACTGCAGCACTAGTAGACGGAAAAAAGTGAACATTGCTCAGCTTTATGATTTTAGAAAGTGTATGAACGGACATTTCTTTTAACAGTCATATTTACCACAGTAATAGACCAGCTTGCATGAGGACCGATGCTTAATAACATTACTTATGGCTTTACACCATTTAGGCACATGCATGCTCAATGCAAAGTCTGGGACGCTAAATAGAACGGGGCCACAATTTTATCAATTACACCCGTCCTTACCCTGCAACATGTCACCATGACTGCCTGGTGTTCTGATCTTCACCTCTAAGTTGTGTGTGTGTGTGTGATGTGTCTGCATTTAGACTCTATAAGCCCTTATTTTACAATAAATTATTGAAATCTATTCTGCTGCCTCCTCGTCTGTCTGTCTGCGTTTGGGTCTAAACCTGTAATTCCAGAAAACCTGACCTTTTTTCTAATTATTGTAGTTTTGATGCCTAACCAATCATGTCACAACGCTGACCATGTGATATTGTACGAAGATAGCTGAAAATAAATGTATTTTTAAAATGTTGTTGCACAAATGCACAACAGCAGTACAATATTTTTCAGGCAACTGGATTGCACAAGTAACTTTATGACACTACAAAAATTAGGATTGTTTCATAATAACGTTTCTATCTGGTTCTTTTTTTCTGATTATTTTTTTAACTTAATGAAAATATGAAATTAAAGTGCAAAGCTGTAAATGACAACAGACCTTTAGGAGGGAGTGTCATTTTTTTGGTTATTTGTCAGAAAAAACATCAATTAAAATGAGCTAATAATGTAAAATAACTTTTATGTGTTAAGAATTTTCATGAAAACATTTCAGAAACGGGGGTTTTATTAGATTTTATATAAATCCATGACAAGCAGGCCTATTAATATATAAAGTATGCCATTAAATCAAGTACAAAACTTTGTGCCATGCATGCCTTTTCTTAAGCAACAGGTAAAAAAATGATCGGTAATGACGCAATCAGAGCTTTTCATGACCCGCGTGTTAAGTGTGTGATTGTGGAAGTCACGGCTACAGACGGCATCGCCTCTTTTCAACACAAAGGGAGCTAAATCACAGATAACACTGTTCCCTTCAAGCCTCTCTCCTCCATCCGCCGTCAGCTGTCCATCATTGTGATTGGCGGCTCAGAGGAGGGCTCTGACGGGCAGATGAGAGCAAGAAGCCGATCTCTGCCTCAGAGGCAACAGCGGCAGTCCTGTGTTCTCCTGCCCACCTCCTCCTGCTCCCCTGCCCGCCTCCCACCGCCTCCTGCAGGCCCTCCCCCCTCCTCTGCCCGCAGCCAATAAAAAGTGGACATTGTCTCATGGAGGAAATATATTGTTTACATGGACCAGAGTGCTTTTCTCTCTCTGTTTGTCTGGCTGGCTATTGTTAAAACATCAAGGCGGGACAAGAAAGTGCAACATACATCTCCGTGTCACAGAGAGCCACAGCTGCATACCGTCGCTGTCTTCTGTGGTCGACAACTCCCAGAAACTTCACCAAACCTTCCTGCACGGAGATACTCCCTGCTGCTGCTTGTTTATCACCTGCATCATGCTCTCCTGAGCTGACCTCCATCTTCAGGACCACCTCCATCATCCTTTCATGGACCCTCACCTCGCTCCCGAGGCCCACCACGCTCTCCAGGACCACCTTCGTCCTCTTTTTATTTAACTGCACCTCGCTCTAAGGTATATATATAGGTTCCCCAGGCTCACCTCGTTCTCCAGGCCCACCTCCTTCTCCAGGCCCACCTTGTTCTCCAGGCGTCCCGTGGCCACTTGACTTTCCAGCTGCCTCTGTAGGCCCAAGCTTCACTCCACAGGCCCCTGCTAGTCTCCAGGCTCCCCATGCCCACAGCCAGATTCTCTTTGATGTTGCCCTCCTGGCAGACAACATAGGGGTTGGACGGATCGGTGTGTGTGTGTGTGTGTGTGTGTGTGTGTGTGTGTGTGGTGTGTGTGTGTGTGTGAGTGTGTGTGCAGAGCAAACGCACTTGTTCACACATGCACAAACACTCCAAAGAAAAAAATCTCAGCAACTAAAAGACGAAGGAGCCTCTTCGGTGTGTGTGTGTGTGTGTGTGTGTGTGTGTGTGTGTGTGTGTGTGTGTGGTACTAGAATACACTCTTTGCTTGTTCACACACACAAACAGAAAAAAGGCAACATGAAAAGGACTGGGTGATGAGCGGCTGACAGCAGCTCGACTGGCTCTGCTCGGCCGGCCACAGAGGGCGGGGCTTCTTCTAAAGATTGACACATGTCACCACCAATAAGACCTCTGGGAAGATTGCACTGGCGATAAAAATGAACTGTAATTAAAAAAGTTTTTCGAAAGAACATTTTAGAAACAGATTTTTGCACAAACTAAAATTATTTGTTATTTGGGAAAATATTCAAGTAAATTTAAATAAAATCAGAACTCATGTGAAATGTTTCCATCAAGGATGAATTGTTTTCTCAGAATTTCTGTATGAAATAACGTTCCAACATCATGGGTGACATTTATGTCTTGAAAATCACTGACAAAGTATTTAATTTTCAGAGATGCTTTTCTGCATAAAAGAAAATTAACAATCCTCAAAAGCAGCATCTTATTAGTGATACCCAGTAGAGCATAAATTATTGGAATTCTCATGCAAGTTCAACTTCGTATTGCCCAAAAATGAATATTCGCTTGGTTTAAAGTGAAAAACAACAACAAATACAATTCACAAAACCAAGAGGATGTCTATTTATTTAGAATAATTACTGAGGCAGTTAATTAGTTTCTGACTCGAATTTGTGAAGCCAAACTTCTGGCATGGATACAGCTTCTCAAATTAGTCATGCTTTATTCACGTCATGTGACCTATGGATCAGAGAATAAAAAGCAACATCATCGTCTTTTTACAAAATACCATTTATTCTCAGTGGATACCGAAATGTACAAGAGAAGTAAAAGTCAATTTATATAATATTACAATCAACGTTTAAAATATTATCTCACAAATACAGTCTTATATTCAAGGATTGCACACTGAAATGAAAGATATACATATATATATATTAATACATATACAGAGAGAGACTTTGTTAAACGTTGTATTTATTTATCTTACTCCAGACCTTCTTTTAATAATGTAAATCATATCACTTTAGCGCCCACATAGATTCAGAAGTGCCAATTAGTTAAATTGTCTTGATATCCAAGTATATTGGTGGTTTCAGTGATTTTCATCAACCTTCGTAAATGTCTAAGGAGTACAGAGCGAGGTCAGAAGGTCATTTCATTACTTGCCAAGTCAGTCATCCCACGCGGACTCGACCGCTGCTCTCCAACCCGCCAAAGAACCTGTTAAAACCGTTGCAAAGCAGCGCTGCAGTGGTGGGCTTTCTCTAAGCTCATCTTCTGTACTTCAAGAAGCAAAATTAGCATTGCAGATGATCTCTGATGAGCGGACCATCGTCAGTGGAGAACTGCGACGGCGGTGGAGGTCGCTGGCCTCGTTGGAGCTCTCTGGAGGCGATCTCGGGTCTCGGCCCGACCCCTGTTGACATCCGGCGGCAGAGACTGATGTGCTCTCTATATGAATTAAAGCCAAAGTCAGAACAATTACGTGTCAGTATTCCTCCGGTGTCTTGTGAGAGACACATCAGCTCTTAAAAGGAACATTTCGCTCCACTTATTGCTCTTCATGGGGATTACGCTTTTTTATAGAACTATAGGAATTCATGTACTTCTCCCTCAAGGCGTAACTAACTTAAATGTCGTTTTTGTCAAGCGGATTATGACAAACTTGAGACTTCTTATTAAATATCGCCTGTCACAGCCCATCAAATTTGATTGTCGAGAGCAACATTAAGACGCTCTATCGTGATCAAATGTGGTTTTGATTCGGAAATGCGACAACAACGTCAGAGGAGGCTTCACGTGCTTCAGCTGGATGTATGGCCCATGGCTGGTAGGCTGCTGCGAGCGCTCTGCCAGGCAGATGAGAGCCGGGTTAAATGTTGGGATTTGTTCCCTAAAGCCCCGACACAGAGGAAATACTGATCAGCTCCGCCGTCGGCCTCAAGACCTGCTAATCGCTAATCAGCAATTACAAAGCCTCCGCCTGACTCTCTGAGCAGTGACACGAATCACGCCCTCGCTTTGTGCTCCTACGTTTGTGTGCAAAGCATTTTTCACGTTTCCTGCTCTGCATTTCTGACTACAGTACATCCACCAGGAATAAGCAATTTGAATACACTGCTTCAGTAACTTCATCTGAATCCGTGACTTCTTAAAACACACATTTCTTGCTTTTATGTGACGTCGCATTTTTGTTTCATTTTTAACTTCTAACTTTTTATCTTATTTTTTAATTATTAAATTTATTCATTTATATTGTATCGTCTTTTTTATCTTATCTTATAATAATAATAATAATAATTATCTCAATATCCTGTTTATCATGACACAGTCGTCTTTTTTAAATAAATTATAGCTGTCAGAAACAAGTCATATTATAGCGATTTACCGCATCGCAAAAGTAAAACAAGTTATTTAGAAGAAGATCCATACAGAAGGGAAACAAGAAGTCACATCTAGAACACAGACGGTATTCACTCTTTGATATTTATGAGATAACTGCAGCAGCCTAAAGCTAACACAGGATCCCAACAATTAACAACAAACACTGCCGACGCTGGATTAGATGGGCCAAGCTAACAATCTATATCTCGCACAAACGCTGAATTATATGTAAATTCATACAACATTTAACTACCTGGGTGGAAAAAAAAACCCACAACACAAATAAAGTGACGAAAGGAGAGAGGGCGTTCATTTTCAACTCTTGGTTTTGCAATGTTGCAAATTCTAAAATGCAGATTTGTCATTTTCTTATGAACAACTTATTTCCTACAAAGGTCTTCCTGATGCAGCACTGCCTTACTTACACAACTCCTCAGACTTTAACCTTCCTCATTACTCCAAAGGTTGATCAGCAATAGTGGCACAGCATTTTCTCCTACATTTATTTTTCCGTCAGAGGCTTTTACATTGAATGTTTTTACCTCTTACATTTTTAATTCCTCATTTACAGTCTTTTCTATAATCAGGCAAACACATATGTTTATTCATTTGACATTATTATCTTTTCCTCTCTGGAATCGTCCTCTTGAATTTGAACTTGCTTACTAAAAAATGCACTTGAACCAAACTATTTTTATTACATTTTATTTATATATTTTGCGGTTGTTTAAATATTGCATTTTTGTTTTAAATACATTTTTTACCCATTCATCTATCTGTATATACTTTCACAGGTAACTTGCACAAAAGCTGGAGGCACTTACAACAACATCTCAAACTGAGCCAAATAATTTAAATTCAACATTTTTATTCCACAGTTGGTCATTTCTCTTTTTCCTCCAAACTTCCATAACTACCACATGCTCTCTGAACTGGTTTGTAATAAAAGAGTCCCGCTGAGTATTTGTCCGTCCACCCGGCAGGTCCCTGTGATTAATTCAACATCCCAATCACATCCAGTATCCACAGCTGATTTTTACCCCCTTTTGCTCCCCATTCCAATCAAAATCCCACCCCAGCCATCTTAACCTCCGCCACCACGCGCAGCCACTTCCTGTCCGTCCCTTTGCCTCCACCCTCAGATTGGACCAGTCATGTGGAGGGATAATACGGGTATTGTTCTGGGCTTGGCCGGCCTCTTCACAGGAACATCGGATTCTGTTTGAAGTCGTGATCCGGCACGGCCGACTCACCTGCAAGATCAATACGCCGGGTTCAAAGCTGCCGGCTTCACAGAGAACACACTCTTATTAATTTATAGAAACTTCTAGAAACTTTGTCTGAAGGGAAAAACCTCCAACTTTGTGTGGTGGAGAGACAGGGGGAATTATTAATATACCTGGAGAGAGAAAGAGACACAGGGAGAGATGGAGAGGGAGGCCGACCAACCGTCTTCTAACACCTCATATGAATATTTAAATGAGTTACTGTTTGATGTGGATTGATCATACCAAAAGTGTGTGTGTGTGTGCGTGCATGTGTGTGTGTGTGTGTGTGTGTGTCGGGAGGAGACAGATGGATAAGGAAGACGGTTAAAAGACTCATTAGATCAAGAACACAGAGTGTGTGTAGGCGTGCAAGTGTGCATGTGTGTTTAACTCATTAAGGGAGTCTATTTGAGTTTTCCTTTGTTGTCAGATTTGATGATTTGGGGGAAAATTTCCAGCCTTGGATTCAAAGCATTCCCGTTCGGCGCTCCAAGCCCGCGGCGTCAGGGAATGAAACACGCTGCATTTATATTTAATGATATCAATTTATCAACAGGAACAATCTCAGGATGTTGGCTCAGATTTGATTCCATGTTCCCCTGTTTTTACCGGAGGGACACATGCACACGTTTGCTCATCGCCACGCCATTACCATACTCCACTCTCTTTGCCTCACATCTGCACGCTGATAATAACCAACAACTTCCTGACAGTGCAGTTCAACCTGTGCCTGGCTTACTCACTGCGGAAACACAGTGGAGGGGAGTTCTCACGTGCTAACCCAGCAGAACTCAGATATTAGGGCGAGTTAAAGAAAGTGATGAGTGGAATCCTGCCGCACATTATGGGATGTTATGACATAAAACCTATTATGGGCAAAGTCATGACTTTGTTCTGCAGATATGGCATAGATCTCAGCATGTGAAATTATACTGCATGATAAATGAATTATTTTAAGAGTGAAAGGGCATTTCTTCTTAATGCCTGAACTCTGAATCAATTACTGATTAAAACGCTGGTTAGATGCTCTTCATGTTGGTCATTTCTACTGGAAAGACTGGATGGCCTGAGAGGAGTGAAGCGATTATCACGTAACATCCTGAATCAAAAATGTTTTGTTTCTATTTCTTAAGTTGAGTTGAACTTGTTTTTAAGCCCCATTCAGGTTGGAATACTAATATTAAAAGGGACCATGGATGAAGGAAACAATAGAGTAAAACAACGATAAACAGATAAAAAGTATGGCTAAAAGTCAATTCAATGAATTTCAATTAACTCATGTAAAATCACTTTTAGGACTAATGCCGAACGGGGACTGCATGGAGACAACATTTTAGTTTTGAGTCTTTATTTTGGGCACTTGAGTGTGGTGTTGATGGACACTTACTCCCACAATGCAACGCAAAAAGGAAAATCCACTAGTTAACTAATTGTAGATTAATTGTAGATTGTGAACTTAATGTTCACATGTAATAACTCCCATTTAAAATGTGTCACTCAAGGAACTCAAAGATGGATTCCATATTAGTACCTTTGATCGTTGCTTGTGTAAAAACAGGAGAGTGATGAGATAAAAAAAAAAAAAAGGAGTCATTGTCTCAGACTTTGAGGAAAGGCTGCAATCAGAACCAAACAAAGCCACCAAACCCACGGTTTAGTTTCAATTATATTATATTTACATACAATATTTCATTATGACAACAACGTGTAGGAATGTCAAAGATTTGACTCATACATGGAGTTCGACTGAAGTTACTCTCTGAAAGCACCAAGAAGTCGTTTTCAAACGATTTTGCACTGAAGTCTGTGAGTGCTGTGAGTCCAGTATTCTGTGTCACAGTGTTTGTAGCTGCAGTTGCATCTGATCTCTGGATTCTGGTTCCAAGAGGTGAAGTCAGAACCTGATTACAGACCTCCAAGTCAAAGCCATGCTGTATTAATCACTGAGTGTCTGGACCTCCTGCTCTTCATCCTCCTCCTCCTCCTTTCTGCTTTAATGTGCTGGTCTGTGTTGGACTTCTAGAAGTTGTGTGTGTGCGTGTGTGTGTGTATGTGTGTGTGCGTGTGTGTAAGTGTGTGTAAGCTGCATATAAAAACTCCTCCATCCTCGAAACCAACTGAACTCACACAAGCTTAAAGTAACAAGGTTCAAGAGTGCACCCTCAACTGGAGAGACTGAGAGTGTGTGTGTGTGTGTGTGTGTGTGTGTGAGGGAGGGAGACACTTAAGAGGTAGATATTACATGACTGTGTGTGTGTGTGTGTGTGTGTGTGTGTGTGTGTGTGTGTGTGGTGTAACGTCCAGTGTGCAGGCCGCTGCAGTGAACTCTGGGGAAGGCAGAGAGAATCCTAAGTCAGTCTGTAGAGAGTGAGGGCTTTCCCTTTCAACTAGAGCTCCCCTGGACTATGCACACACACACACACACACACATACGCACACTCACACACACAGACACACACATACACACACTCACACACTCGAAGTAGATCCATGCACAGACGAGCAAAAACATGCACGCTTACTGACGGGAGCACCAAAACACACACATGAGCACCTGAAGACGTGGATGCCTGCGTGCACTCAGAGACAAAAGTACACCCGTAAAATAGTTACACAGGCAAATACACACACGTATACACACACTCACACACACACACACACACAAACTATCTCTCTCTCTCTCTCTCTCTCTCTCTCTCTCTCTCTCTCTCTCTCTCTTTTAGTGTCTCTCAGTAGTTCCTCAGTGTTTCATCTGACAGCTTATTCCCAGTGAGGCTCCACTCTGTATTCACCCCGGATCCCCTCAGCACAGACACCCTGTGAACACACACTCCCAGGTGGAGCAGGAGGGGGGGGAAGGTGACCTCAGTCCACACACACACACACACACACACACACACACAAAAACACACCAAATTCAAATCACAAAATTCTTTCCTACAGTTCACAACTGGAGGAAAATAACAAAATTGCTACTGTATCGGAATTAGCATATTCTTAAAATGTGTGACACGTCTGCGGTGACGAGGAGCTGTCTCCGATGTGTTCCGGAGACTTCTAGGTGACATATCCGATGTTTTGGTTTCGGTTACACTGCGAGTGAGGGGCTCAGGGGCTCAGTTTGCATGCGAGTGGAAGAGGCAGTAAAAAAAAAATGATTGTGGTCGCCTGAGTTTGACTGAAACTCCTCTAATATGACTCAGAAAGATTTTGATATGAGGATTACTCTAAACTAAATACCTTATGAAATGGTAGCACATTCTTGTGTGTGTGTGTGTGTGTGCTATTTCCACATGATGTTGTTTGATTGCTGCAGTGCAATCCTTAGAAATAATACAAATTTGCTAAAAGGAGAGTAAATACTGGGCTTGCATGTGTCAGGTGGCCAGAACTCCAAATGAATGCTAACGTTGCTCGGCGTCTGCTGGATTTCTAAATAAGCGACTGTTTGCCAACACGCTCACCATATCAACTTTATAAGGTTGTCCCTGCAGAGCTGATCCATGCCCTTCTTTCAACTTTTGCAGAATACATAAAGAAAGTCTCCGAAAGCTTCCAGAGAACAAGCCGAACAGACTCCCCCCCCCGGTTCGATTCTTGCAGGCCCGTTCGTCCTCGCACTTTGGCCTCGTGCTGAAAATATCTTGTGTTTGTTTTTTGGTTGGTATTCTTCGAGAGCCATCAGGAGTTGGTCATTTTGCAAATAAACTGACTTGTTACGCTTGGTCTTTCCCAGATGTGGTTTAGCATCATCGTGCTGCAATATTTAGCGGACTGATTCCTGTCAGCTGCACGAGCATCACATTTAAGTGTGAAAGTAAATTGTATCTTGCATACCACTTTGTGTGGAGGTTGTTGCCAGAGCTCAGGTTATTATTTATTATAATTATACAAATGAAGGCAATTCAGGAGAGTGTACCTATGCAGTAGTAATCCAGGGAGAAACTCAGAGAGAAGGTTCCTATAATCCATGTCTCCTAACTGAGGTGACAAGTGCACGGTTAGCATGATCCACAGTCCAAGTGGCCAAAACTGTGAAAAGATCCCATGTGAATGTTCGTCATTTTGTAGTTATTTTGGTATCCTTTTGATCCATTTACTGCAATTAAATGACAACAATATGGTGTATTTTGGGTTAAAACCGCGATAGTAAACCAGCCGATGTGTGGCTTGTTATTCACAGCTCGGCACCTCAGGGGGATGTTATGAACCCCCGGCTATCTGGGACTCCCACAACATGTACAAAGCAGTGATAGTGGTTATTTCAGCCATGATTGATGACACGTTGTCTGTGTTTACATGGAGGTAAGCCCCGCCTCCTCTCTGGCATGTCTAGCAAAGTTGCTTTGAGTTTGGTGTGAACACACCTTTTGGCTCAGAGCTGGAGGTGAAGACACTTAAATGGAACTGAGGCAAAATCAGTTTTAACTGAAGTGACAAGTCAAAATGGCTGCTGTTAAAAAGGTCAGAGGAAGCTGACGCTGGCCTGTTGCCTGAAACACTAAAAGCTATCACATCCCCTAATACTGCGTAGCACTGTATTTCTCCTGCAGAACTCAGTCACTGATTCACTGTAAGACATTACATCCATGTGTCAAACATAAATGAATCAAGGCAGTCAAATCAGAGGAACGGTGTCAGTGTGACAGAAGATACTAAGAGTTCTGTCTCTTTGCAGCATGTCTCGTTAACCCAATAATGCAGGGAAGCAGGCTGAATCAAATGGCACACAGACATCTGATTCACAGCTTTATCAGCGTCAACATTCACCTTTGTGTTCCTCTATTCACAGCAAGCGCCTCTAACAGTAATCCTAAACCAAAGCAGACCAAACCACCAAGCCAATCCTGAGCTTCCTCCTCTCTCCCTCTGCCTCTTTCCCCTGCAGCACTTTGGGAAGAAACCCAGCGTCAGGCAAACCGCCTGCATCCCTAGAGAATGGGTGACATCCACAACCAGTGCATGTGTGTGTGTGTGTGTGTGTGTGCGTGTGTTTCGAGAGGGAGAGAGACAGCGAGAAAGCTGTGGCTAGCCCTAAACCATCAGCCTCGCGGCACTACAGTAATAACCACAGGACTCAGTCACTACCACAGGCAAAGTGTGTGAGTGTGTGTGTGTGTGTGTTACATTTATGTACAGCATATGTCCAGGTGTGTTAGTGTATATACTGGACCTTATTTAGAGACCTGTCGTCCAATCACAACTCACTTCTTCAGCTCTGTGACTGTCAATTCAACCTGGATGGATGGATGGATGGATGGATGGATGGATGGATGGATGGATGGAAAGATGGACTGACGTACGGACGGACAGGTGTGAGGTTCCTCCTACATCTCCGTGCAAAATAATTTGCCACTAAATACTACATGGAGAATGTGAATTATATCATTTTCAAAAAGAGGAATGGTAAAATGAGCCTGCCCTCTATTGCCTCGCCCTCCCTCTCTCTCCCTCTCTCCCTCTCTCTCCCTCTCTCTCCCTCTCTCCCTCTCTCTCCCTCTCTCTCCCTCTCTCCCTCTCTCTCTGGTTGCTGCAGGGTTGATTGGAGGTTTTGTCACGCCTGCTTTGACAGGCCGGGCAGAGCTCAGGTCCCAACGGTTTGGCAATTATCCTCTAACCCAGCAGCCTACTGCTGCACAAATGCACTCGCACACACACACACATACATGGCCTGCATGTCAATACGTCAGAGATGGTGGAGACAGGCTGTCTGTGTTTTCCATCTCCTTCCCTTTCGGCCTCTCCACATCTGACTCCCTCTCTCTCTCTTCTCTCTCTCATTAGCCGGGTGCATTTTAGAGGGGAGGAAGGTGTGAAACTCGGGAGACTCTTAACATTCTACTCTAATATACAGTCCATCTTAAGCCATCCAGTGCCTGAACTCACACACACGTGCACACGTACACACACACTAACACACTCACACACACTCCATAATCCTGGGAGATCAGAAGGGCTCCTCTTCCTCTTGCTAAGTAGCACTGGACCCGTCTACAGACTCGCAAATGTACAGCAGCTTGTCAAGCACAGGAAGTAGCTTAGGCTCTGGCATTAGCTTAAACATGCACTTTAGAAACATGGAGGACAGCTGCAGCATCCAGCCTCGTGTTCCACCTGCGATGCAATTTGTAACTTTATTTCAAATTGTAATAAATCAATAGGAATGCTGGATTCCTCGTCTCCGTCAGTCTGTGATTGAACAGCGGTGTCCCAGGTGTGTGCGGCATAGTAGCCCTGCAACGTCACGTCGCTGTGTGTGTATTCGCCTGGTATTTAATGGTCAAAATGGTAGTGAGGTGTGTCAAATACGTGCTTTGCAAATGTAAAGGGGGATAACCTTAGAGATAAAGAAAATACAGCTTTCTGCATTTGTTGGCATAAAAGATAGAAGATTCACATTTTCATAGTTCACGATTATCGATCTCAGCAACTGAACCTTTGCTAAGCCCCGCCCCCCACTGCTACTCCATCAGAGAGCCCACACTGTCACTAACTGCACTCCTTGCATAAATATGATCTAAGTTTTGGAAAAACAAAAAAAAAGCGACTTCAGAGAGACAGACGGGTCCTCAATATACGTTTGAAGGATATATCCAGGAAATAGGAGTAAGGAAAGAGATAGAAGCTGAAAGCTGCAGATCTAAACCAGCCTGAAAATGCAGATATACTGAAATGATAGCGATCTGAGGGCTTAGGAAAGGGTCAATTACAGCCAAAACACCCAAAGCTCAAATAGACCTGAAGTATCCTTTACTGGCAAGTTATAACAAGACTGTTAACAGAAGCAACCACTGATCACTGTGGGCAAATAATCCACACTTACTAAGATTCCATGCTGGCATCTTTAGCCGAACAAAGTACAACATCAATAGGCTATATAATATAATGTGTCAACCACGTAGTTGATCGACGGGAAACAAATAAAATGTCATTTTAATGAGAAATTAATTGGATCAAGTGATTTATATTTTAAAATGCTAAACATTTTATGAACATTCTCCAGTGTGGTGAATTTGCAGCGTTTCCTGAATCTTAAAACAACATATTTTAAATGTGCAGACAAAATGAAGGTAAATCCTCTTTTGGAAAGAAGGCTAATAACCTGCTTCTGCTCTCTTTAGCCGTAAAGACAACAGGAAAGTGGAATAGTGACCTTTAATCACCATTCCTTTGTTTTGGCATCTCATGGTCACCAGCTCAATGTCATATTGTACCTTTCTAAAGAATATAAAGTGTCTCTGATGGATATCTCCAAACCCGGATGCATCAAACCCAAACTGCAGGGCTCGACATTTGCCTGAGTATTAAAACATCTGTTAAACAAAAGTGAAACGGTCATGTTTTTTGTTTCGTGTCACATATGTAGATGAAACATTGAACATACTTAAAAAAAAAATACAAATCTTCTCAGAAAACAAAAGGAAAACCGTTTGAGTAATTTGAGCCTTCATAGGATTAAGCTTGTTTTTGAGTATTTTGGATGGAAGGGTTTGAAGCAGACTGTGATGTTCTGCATAATGTTTCTCAGCCTTCAGGAGTAGATTTCCATGACAGGACGTTTCCCACCTTTTAACTGCTTTAATCAAGTTGTTCACGTGCCTTTCCTTTTCCTGTTTTACAGCAGCCACACCATCGCCGTCTTTTGCTCAGCGCCCTGGGCGGCGTAATCGTCAAATCCATCAACACACTCGCCTCACATCAGATCAGCACGCCGCTCTTTGAAGGAGATGGACGTTGTAGCTTTATCAAACAGACAAAGCAGTGATCTTCCCTTCCGGCGTAAAACAACTACATACACCTTACAGCAACAAACCTCTCTCTCTCTCTCTCTCTCTCTCTCTCTCTGTGGAAGCAGAACAAGTAGATGGGTGTAATTTCATAGGTGTGTGTGTGTGTGTGTGTGTGTGTGTGTGTGTGTGAGCGTGTGTGTGTGTGTGTGTGTGTGTGTGTAGGCGGACCTTGCCTCAAGCTAAAGTCATTGAACAGTTAAGGAGTTCCTGCTACACTCCAGGCTAAAGCTGAAATGCAACCATCTGACCACGCGTGAAATTACCTCCCTTTCATGAGAGCAAAGCACACACGCACGCGCTGATAGACGCACGCCCACACACACACACACACACACACACACACCAAATTGTACCTGGACATTCCCACATGCACAAACATACTGTACGTACAGTATCTGCACACTTATGGAGACTAAGAGAGAAGCCAACACACACACACACACACACACACACTTGATAAAAGCAGAAAGCCATGTCACGGTTGCTAGCGTTAACATGGCAGGGTGACATGGAAGTGCTTCAGAAGTGCTAATAGCCCTGCACAGTGTGTGTGTGTGTGTGTGTGTGTGTGTGTGTGTGTGAGTGATATTGAGTCATTTTTAGGGCTGTATTAAGGGGTGGAATATCTTAATTTACAGTACGCTACATTTTTCTGTCCAACAGTTAAAATGCTGCAAGACGATGGAGGAAAAAATAGACGATAAGAGAAAGAATGAACACACAGCTTAAAAGAAGCTAAAGGTATTAATGAGAATAAGTATCCAATGAAAGGATGCACAGATCAGAGATGCTAAAAGTGTCTCTGAACTTGCAAACGCTTCTGTCATTTCGCTGCATGGTTACACCAAACAAGAGCGGGCCAGACTTTGCATGTCAACGTTCAGTGAGATTGAAATCAGCACAGAGAAGACGGGGCAGCAAACGAGCAGATCGCAGGCAGGTGTGCTGGTAGCGTCCAGGTGAGCGGCGAGGGCGGTGGGAACGAGACACATGTGCATGCAGAGACACAAACAGGGGACCTGGGGTAAGGCCGTGTCATGAAACCCCCCACCCAACCAACTACCCACCCAACCCCCCCGACCAAACTGCCACGTTTACTTTTCACTGCACGATATGAAAGTTTCACAGCGGCTCCCACTTAACGTAAATCTTTAATGCAGAATAGCTGCACATCAACACAATCTGGGAGCTCACTCACTCTGAACTCTTATGTTAACCTACTTATGATGCCCCCCCCCCCAACAGAAAGGGAGTGAGTCCTATGATCCGGAGAACAGGAGTGACTTCGCCGAATTCACCTCCTTCAAAAAGTTTCTTCCAATTGCGACAACAACAAACCATCTTTTCCTTTTCTGGGTAATTTTCTTAGGTATTGTGAACAGAATGTGTTAAAAGCCTGGCAAAACAAATCTCCGGGCCGTTACCTTGGGCTTTCGCTGACTAAAGGGTTTCCATTAGTTCAGCGGCTAACTGATTTTGAACGTTCAATAACACTCAGTCTGTCAATTGACACTAAAACTGCTCGGCTTACGTAGACGGGAAAACTCGATACAGAATCCACTCGTGGTCTCTGTGCACAACCTGTTTATCTATCTGTCAATCAATCTATCAATCTGTGTTAGGTCTCACACACACACACACACACACACACACACTCACACACAGCGTGTGTCGGTTTAGTCGGGTAATACAGTCTCAAGCCTTTCGCTAGGCGGTGTGTCACAGCGCATTATTCCAATTTCAGATCACAGCGCGCGTCATTTAGACACACACATACAGTATGTAGGCTACTGCTACACACACACACACACACACACACACACATTCTGAGCCATCACCGCTTCGTCAGTTATTTGGTTCTTTTGAAGCGGAGCAGAAGTGCGGTAATGTCACAGCCTTGGGCGACAGACTGCTTGCACCCTGACACCCATACCCCCCCCCCCCCCTCCCCCTCCAGCTCACCCCACCCTCCCCTTCCCCTCGCCCAGCCCGCCCGCCCACCAACACAACCGCTACCACCTTCCTCTTCCTCGCGGTGAACGCACTGAAAGGCACACACATGCAGACTCTCACGGCAGATGTTTTAGATATCTCCATCTCACCCAACCACGGCATCAGCATGTAGAATCACAGTGCATCCTCCTACATTTGTCTTTATATTAAGTTAAATCAGCTTTGTGTTGACTAGATGATTGTTTGATTCTTACTTGATTACCTTGTGTTTAGACGCAAGAAGAGAAGAAGCACCGTTAGCAGCGAGCTATTCAAACTGTACGTGACTCAAGGGGTTCAAACTACCAACCAGAAAGCGTGATGGTCGGTCAGCGTGGCGAGGAAAGAACGTGTCTCTTCCCTGTAGTGTGGGAGTGTTTGGTTTGTTGTTGTTTTCATTGTTTTTAATGGTTTTCGTGACATTGTACTCACCGCCCAAATCATCTCCCATTAAAATCCATAACATGTTATCAGCCATTTTTTGTGGTTCCAACACTTCGGGTGTGTTCACTTTCAGCCTTTACCTCAAAATAAAGTAGTTCGGATAATGTGCCTCTCACGACCTCACTGTAGGAATCTCAGAATCTGATTTGATTGAGGATAATCTTGACACGACTAATAGAAATGATGAATGTCCAAAGCTATAAAAATACAACCCCAGTGGAGTCAAATATGGTACCTGTTGTTGTACGATTGGACACTTGAGACTGTAAAAGTTAGTTTTTGCTGCAGCTGCATGATAAAATCGCCTTTTCCAAGATCTAATCCTTTGAATTTTACACATTATAAAAGTAATTTACAGGGTAGCCAAGACACAAAAAATGGAATTTGTGTCACAATTATTGAAGCTGGTAACTCGTCTCTGTTGACCAACTATGTTTTAGTTTTCTACATTTGATACATCCCTTAAATCTAAAAGCCTGTGTGTTCTCTGCTAAATACAGCAAAAATCACACTCCATTATCAATCACCTGCAGCCAGAATACACCTGTGTTCATGCTTTTACTTGGCCCTCGTTTCAGCAATTGCAAAGAGCTGTAAACAGTGAATTGTTTCCATACAGTGGGATTAGTGTGGAATCAATGCGAGCATAGTGAGAAGTGTGTGTTGGCATGTTTTACTGTAAAGCTTAGGCGAGCTCCGATATCAGCCAAGTATGTGGCACTAAGCTGCTTTTCACTTGTCTTCTCACCTCAGCCTCCACAAATGAGGCAATTTGGGGGAATGTGATTTTAGCGCTCCGACAGCGGTCAGAGCAACAGGAGCTGCCCGCGTCTCCCAAACTGCGCTCACAAATCTGTGACATATCGACTGAGAGATTTATTCAGCTCAGAAAAAAACCACGGTGCTTCCAGTGGATTCTCCTCGGGTCCCTGCTCCGTCTAGTCCTCGGTCACACTCCGGCTCAAGGACGATGTGTGGAAACATTTGGGAGGAAAAGAGAAAAAGATGAGTTTATGTGCATGAGAGCTTCTCTCTCTCTCTCTCTCTCTCTCTCTCTCTCTCTATATATATATATATATATATATACATACATATAGGTGAGCAAGTTTGTGTTTGTGTGTTGCTGTAACTTTGCCTTTGTGTGTGTACAAGTGTGCTAGTTTGTGTATTGGTGTCCATGGTTACTCTCATGTGTGAACGTGTGTGTAATATGTGTATTAAGTATGTTGGTTTTGTGCAGCTACCTGGGTGTGTGTATTGCTATGTGTGTGTGTGTGTGTGTGTGTGTGTATGTGTGTGTGTGTGTGAGAGAGAGAGAGATAGACCATGGCCTGAGGTCATATCTGCGTCAGGCGGCTGCTCGAGCTCAGTGCCGGAGCATGATCCCCTACGCCTTTAATTAGACACATTAACATACACACACACACACGCATATACACACACACACGCATATACACACACACACAAACACACACACACACACACACACACATACAGTACACAGACAGAAGTACACGCATGCACTTCTTCACTCTCTCACTTCATCATCGCTCTCTCTCTCTCTCTCTCTCTCTCTCTCTCTCTCTCTCTCTCTCTCTCTCTCTCTCTCTCTCTCTCTCTCTCTCTCTCTCTCTCTCTCTCTCTCTCTCTCTGCCTCCCACAATAGGCCTGTTGCATGACCCGAGGCTATGCCGACCACACCACATTAAAACCTGGACTAATCAACCTCATACTCTCATGGACACTTACACACACACACACACACACACACTCTCTCTCTCTCTCTCTCTCTCTCTCTCAGCTTGTTATTCTCCAAACAGAACATGAACTTAGAGTCACGGCGGTTACAGTCTGATTAGATGTGGTGACTGTGGCGAGGAGCAAATTAAAACCTTGAGTACGACCAAACAAACAACAGGACCGACTCGATTTGGGAATAAAGAAGGATGCAGGGATGCTTCGATACGTCCCCTCAAGCCTTTCAACTGTACATCGTACAGAAGAAGAAGAAGAAAATCAATGTGCCTGCCTTGTGGTCCAATTTAACCAATCACCCGCCGAGTAAATGTATAATCATGGTGATCAACGTAATGCAAAGTAATGTCGCCACACACGACTGGGTGACATCACGCAGACGTAAACTACATTTAGTAGATTAAAGAGTGACATGAGTGACCGGGAACGCGTTGACATACTAGAAGACTGTTCCTCGCTAGATGACAGCACACCTTCACTTCTCAGGAGCATCCCAAATTACCAAAATAAGATCCAAGTTATAAGAAAAGCAAACAGACAGGATTTGATAATAACCATTTTCTGCTCCATTCTTTGCTTGATGGGATGCAGAGAGGCTCCGGGCCTAAATGACCTAAAACCCTGAAATTTGGAGGTTGCTTGAGTATGATGAGAGTAATTTTATCTCTTTATTAAACTACTAAAAAACATGTTTTATTAGTCTTATCACAGTCTCAAATAGCATATTTAGGGCATTAGGAGCAATCAGGTGACAATCACATCTGGTCAGTACTTTAAAGAGGCAGCCATTGGTTTTTATACATGCATATCTGATATTAAATGGAAAGCCATCATCAGCTCAATACATTGGTCTACCTCTGGTTCAATGTCTTTCCTTGAGGATTCAACAAAACACTTGTGAGACCTCGACTGCCGAAAGCTGTCAATACTGTAATATTCTCGTTTGCATGTTGCTTTTCACTGACACCACGGTAACCGACAGTCTGCTGGTAAATCCGCCCGTCCTGAAGTTTACCTCCCAATTTTAGAGGCGAATGGAGGAACAATCAGTAACCCCATTTTCAAATCAGTGGGCTCGCCTCGGTTCGTTGGAAAATCAGTCGGTTTCCACCGGCTAGTTGCTTGAGGTGTGGACGTAACAGTAGCCTCGGGGTGCATAACCAGGGATCCTTGAGGCTGCCATAAGGAAGTATTGTGAGTAATAGAGGCATGCACTGGCCACTAACCTGCAGCTAAATACACTGGGAGGCACACAAACACGGAGAGGAGCGTGAGAGGCTTTGATCCATTAACACACAGACACACACAGACTCCCGGTGAATCTGCATATCGACAAAACAATTAAACAATATTACACTTTCTACATCAGATGCATTCACATTAGAGGCAAGTAAATATGATAACACACACCAACGTTACATATAACATCCATGTATCAGGTGGCAGAAGCGTATGACTGTCTACAAAAGAAAATATATTAAAATGATTTCATTGGCCTGAATATTATAGGAAACCAGATTAGGAATGCTAATCAAGCTAGTCCTGTTGGAAAAGTTTTCCCCAATTTACTTCTCGTCGAACACAACCCAGTTGCTATCAGAAAAATGTTGGTAACGTGTGTTTATTTTTTTGCATTGGGTTAGAGCAGGTGACGTAGCATATCGAGCGCCCGCGATTTAAAGTTACATGACAAAATAAGGAGAAAACAAGCAGAGAGTCCACTTTGTGTGGGAGGGACCGGCCGGGCCTGGGTCAAAACAGGACTTTCACCCAGGAGGTCCCTGTTCACCTCCCATGTTATGCTTATTATGTAACAACTGTACATAAGAAAGTAGCCTGAGGGCAGCGGCTTCATTTGCTCTGGTTATGGTTGTTATGATACATTATTAACATGTTTAAACTGAAATTTATGCAACATATTAGGTCAGAAACATTGACATTTAACATATCAATCTTTTGCAGAAACGTATACAAGAAGATAAGTTAGTCCTCGTCCTTGAAGCCTTTCCTCTCATTAAAGTTAAGACGTTGCTAGGCAATATAAAGCATTGAAGTGAATCTCAGTCAGTCTCAATTACACAACTAGTTCCAGCAACTAGGATACAGAAAACAGTAAAAAAAAAAAAATGTTACAATAAAACAGAGTGAATCATTTAGTGTAACTCCTCACTCTATGATAATAATAAAAAGCGTAGACTAATTGCGTTTTCATAAAACATTGTTTTTTCCCCCAGAAAACCAACAACATTCCTTAAAGGCTAGAAAAAACCCATAATGCACCACTTCAATCTTGTACATGTCAACTCTTGAATTAAAGGTCTGTTGCTGGTAGCCCATTCAAGAAACTTTCACTAACCTAAAGCTCCGCCCACTAATATAGCACAAATCCAATTCAACATTTTGTTGTTACTATGTTGAAATTGCAGCTAAAAATTTTTTTATCACGGCTGTGGATCAATATGTGGTAAATAGTCAAAAATATATATCTCCTTGTTTGTTTTGATCATATATCATTGAATTTAGAAGAACATTTCATTTTTCCATCATAACTGTTGTAATGTCCTAATTCGGTCACATTTTGCTTGTCTTCACCTTTTTGGACATTGTAGTTGTGATGTAGCAGCAAATCTGAATCTCAGCAATGAAGCTGCCACGTAATGCTACGACTGATGGCCAAAAAAGAAGAAAAAAGAAGACATTTCCCTTTCAAAGGTCAATTTATAAGTCTTTGTTCTTTTCTTTTGTAACAGACGTGTCTAGTTATAGTGAAAAGTTCTTGAGGACTAGTTGCCCATTTTGGATAGAGTTAATACACTTGTAGGTCAGTAAACGGGTACAGTACGTACTGTACAACACACACACACACACACACACTTATGATGGAGCAGTAGGCAATCGGACATGAAGGGTAGAAAGAGGTCGATGGTTCATGCTCCGAGCACCTCTCACCTGGAAAACTAATGATTATTGACTTCCCTCCAGCGAGCGTTGGGGACGTTCGCCTCAGGCCCTCGACCCCCCCCCCCCACCACCACCACACACCACACACACACACACACACACACACACACACACACACACACACACACATGCACGCCTAAAACACATAAGCTGCAGAAGTACAGGTGACACCAGACACGAGCAGCCTCAGAGGCAGAAGGCATCGGCCATTTAGCATCACTCTAACGGAAACCCACGCACACACACATTTAGCGTTGACAGACAGGGGTTAGTGAGGGGGGTCATAGAAGAAGTAGAGAGAGAGTCTCAGTGAAGGACGGGGTAGGAGGGGGGGTTCTTTTATTCCATAAGCAGCAGCATTGCCTGGGGGGCTTCAGCCCTGCCACTCCCTGCCAGAGGAGAGAGGCTGTCACTACGCGTCTGTGTCACTCTGTGTGTGTGTGTGTGTGTGTGTGTGGAGTGTGTTTGTATGAATATGTGTGTATCAGCATTGTGCAAGAGCACATATGTGTGTGTTTCTGTGCTTTGTGTGTATTTGTGTTTGTGTGTGTCACTCTTGCTCTGTGTCAGCTGCTTAAAACTGCCAGACCACATTGCCCCCCCCTCTCTCTATGTGTGTGTGTGTGTGTGTGTGTGTGTGTGTGTGTGTTTCCCTCTCTCTCTCGCCCAGCCCTGATTGGCCAGTTCAATGGTTTCCGGGGGTAACCAAGGCGTAAATAAGGAGGGGAGGGTGCCATTGTTTCGGTTAACCGCGTTTTAAAAGAAACCTCATGCAGCTTTTCTGTCAGTTAGCCTTCAGACAGTCTGTTTCCAGGAATCACCACAAGTTTAATTGTGAGCGTTCTGGTCCTCGAGTGTTGAATTAATTGAAATTTAGTGCTGATCAATTAGCTGTTCAACAAAAGAGTTACCAGCAAATTTGATTAATCATTTAAGTAATTAATTAACGGGAGTACTTTTCTATCGTTTTTGTGAATTTTCCCCGTGGGGATCAATTAAGTCATATCTTATCTCAGTTCAACATTTCGGCAAACCACACTTATTAGCTTTCTTGATGAGAGTTAGCCAGGATGAGACGATCGATATCAATCTGATGTCCCCGCGTTAAATATGGAGTCGGAGCCAGAAGGCAATTAGCATAATTAAGCACGGAGACTGAAAGCAGGTGGAAACGGTTGCAAAAGCAACAATTTGTGGCGTTACTCATGCTGGATGGATGAACCGCTTGACCAAGAAACTCCCGCAAAATGTGACATTTGAATTTCAGTTTGTGTACAGATCAAGACGTGTTTATTCGAGAGCTTTAGTAGAGCTGGAAGGCGGCTCGCTGCTAATATGCTGCTAATATGCTTAACTAAGCTAATCCCCTCCTGACTCAATGCACAGACATTTAGAGCGGTATCTTTAAGGAGTCATTTCCTAAAAATGTATTCATATTAAAAATATTCTCTGGTTCTAGCTTTTCCAATGGAATCTTTGCTATTTTTCTCAGTTTAGAGGCAGACCGAGGACTCACGTATTTATTTGTTACGCTTTATTTTACAAAGTTAGGTCAAGCGTGAAGTTGCTTGAAACATAAAAGTTATCCCAGGCACTTTAGCTCAGCGTGGGATACAGCTTATTAATAACACTGGTACAGGATCGGGTCTCGGTATCAACCCAGGTATCAGGACTGGAAAAGTCCGATGGGAGTATCACTGTGAGCTAACAGCGTTTTGGTTTGACAAAACAAGCACTTAGAAAGGTGTGATGTTGGGCTCAAAATGCATTACTTGCAGCATTAATTCAATCCCCAAACATGATTCCCTACTGTATGACACGCAGCCAGTTTTCCCAATTCAATAATAAATCAACAGCACACACAGATGTACCCAAATGGCTCCGTTTGAAAATTTGTGACATTAAACAAAGCGGGTGCTTCTGCTCAGTCAGGACAGCTTGAATTAAAAATATCACCAGACTGACAGACGCTGGCCTGTTTTCATCGTCAGTGAGAGTAGGAGTTGACTGATGTGAGGTTGTGGTGGTGTGTCTGCTGCCGTCTGTCTGGGATGTCTTGCTGGATTCGGCACGTCGGAGCGACACAACGAGGTTTTTCCCACAACTGACAGATGCGTCGAAGCCGAGTCGGCCCCTCGAAACCCAGCCGTGTCACCTCCGACACGCCGCTGTCAGTTTTCCCCTGACGAGCTCCGCGAGTGAAACGTCTCTCTTGTTCAATTCAAAAGCAAGCATCAGATCCTTAAGCATTTTAAACAGGTTTTCCCTTTGTTTATGGTTGGAGTATTTAAGAAATCTCCAAGAACTTTCATTTTTCGTTATCAGCAGGAAGAAGAATATATTTGATACGTTGTCTTATCAAAGCAAACAAAATCATTTGGGTGATTTAATGACACTGTTTTAGCACCCAAAACATATTCATAATGCAAGCTTAGATCTTTATAGCATTTGACTGCAATTCCGACCACCAAACAAACTTAACAACATAAACATGCTATTATAAAATGTCATCTATAGATACTGGAGAGTAGAAATGAACTAGTTCAAACACTTCTATACTGCAGCATCACTTTAATGATAATGAAATGATGGAATTTGATGACGCATCTTACATTTACGCTGATGTATGTCACAATTGCAGCTGAAGTCTAGATTGCTAAAATATTTCCACATCCCGTCTGCAGTTGTTCCGGGTCGTTATTGTACGTGGACGTTACCCGTCCCTGATTGGTAGCCAATGAGCCGAGGGGCAGATAGTGAAGAGAGGTGAGAAGAAAGGGACGGCTGGAAAGACAGTGCAGACTTTTAACTCTTTTAATTCTGCTGGAGGAAGCTGGTTAACCCTAAGTGTTTCGCCCTGAGGACATCCATGAAATCTTAATCAGGCCCACCTGGGATGGGCACCTCCATAACAATGCTGCTCATAAGTGTGTGTGTGTGTGTGTGTGTGTGTGAGAGTCGTGGTCAGTGAGGTATGCGGGCCTATGTCTTATTGATGAGGGCAGCACATGGGCGGAGTCTGTTCAGTGGCGGCCATAGGACCGCCACAGAAGAAGAAGAAGAAGAGGAAAAGAGCGGATGAGGAGATGAAGGCATCCTGAGGACCATATGCAGCCGTTCAGATCGGTTAGCATGCCCAAAGGCATGAGGGCTTTCATGTGAATATGCCAACTTTGTGCTGCATGCTAAGCCGCCATAGTAGCTGCAGGTCAGCAGTCTGTTTCGCCGTGTGTGTCCTTGTGTGTGTGTGTGTGTGTGTGTCTGCCTGCATAAATCGATACTTTTGGTGTCCGATGGTCTGCTGACCATCAATAGCATTGATCACATCATATCTGATCTATTCTGTATGGTAATGCATCGAAGCTAATGAGACCGCACTTACACCCACACGGTGCTCATCCCACCTGAGAGGTAATTTCTTTCTCTTGCTGAGAGGCACCAGAACAAAACATTCATTTATTATTCAGAAATATATTATTCATCTATTCAATTAGCTACTGTTCTCCTCAGCCAACCTAAAGAATCAATGTGGGCAACAGATATGATATGCACAGTCCGTCGTCTCTCACACACACATACACACACACACACACACACACACACACACACACACACACACACACACACACACACGAGAGGTCAGTTGGACTGTGATCAGAATTTGTAATGGAGTCTCCAACATAAAACCACAGAGCAGGCCAGCAGCAACAGCACACACACACACACACACACACACACACACACACACACAAAGAGGGGGGAACGCTCTGAAACTGTATACTGATAAATGATGTAAACTGATAAAACATGAGGACATTTCAGGGGCATCTGCAGGGTTTCAGTAATTGTAGTATTAGCACATCTACCTGCCTGTGTTGAGACTGGAGCGAGTGGAAGTACAGCAATATGGTGTGTGTTGCTGTAGTTCTTGTTCACATCGATGTTAACCAGACGAAGACCTTGGAGGTTGAACCATTGCTATGTTTTTCCAGCAGACGGCCTCTCCTGTCCCTTTGTAGGACTGTTAACCCTGACCCCTACTCACTGCGGACATGAATAACCCATTTATGAGGTTCTAATCATCGTTTGTGTTGAGATATGTATATTAGCTCAGAGAAATCTGGTTATATATATATATATATATATATATATATATATACTATACTGCCAAAAGTATTCACTCACCCATCCAAATCATTGAAATCAGGTGTTCCAATCACTTCCATGGCCTCAGGTGAATAAAAGCAAGCACCGAGACATGCAGACTGTTTCAACAAACCTTTGTGAAAGAATGGTTCGCTCTCCGAGAATTCCAGCGTGGTGCTGTAATAGGATGCCACCTGTGTAAAGTCTCCTAAATATTCCACAGTGAACTGTCAGTGGGATTATAACAAAGTGGAAGCAATTGGGAACGACATCAACTCAGACAAGAAGTGGCAGACCACGTAAAATGACGGAGCGGGGTCAGCGGATGCTGAGGTGTATAGTGCACAGAGGTCACCAACTTTCTGCAGACCTCCAAACTTCATGTGGTCTTCAGATTAGCTCAAGAGCAGTGTAGAGAGCTTCATGGAATGGGTTTCCATGGCCGAGCAACAAAACATCAGCGAGTGCAATGCAAAGCGTCGGATGCAGTGGTGTAAAGCACGCCGCCACTGGACTCTAGAGCAGTGGAAGACGCGTTCTCTGCAGTGACCAATCACACTTCTCCATCTGGCAGTCTGATGGACGGGTCTGGATTTGGCGGTTGCCAGGAGAACGGTACTTGTCTGACTGCATTGTGCCACGTGTAAAGGATGGTGGAGGAGAGATTATGGTGTGGGGTTGTTTTTCAAGGAACTCTGAATGCTTCAGCATACCAAGAGCTGTTGGACAATTCCATGCTCCAAACTTAGTGGGACAGTTTGGGGACGACCCCTTCCTGTCCCAACATGACTGTGCACCAGTGCACAAAGCAAGGTCCATAAAGACATGGAGGAGAGAGTTTGGTGTGGATGAACTTGACTGGCCTGCACAGAGTCCTGACCTCAACCCAATAGAACACCTTTGGGATGAATTAGAGTGGAGACTGAGAGCCAGGCCTTCCCTCCAACATCAGCATGTGACCTCACAAATACGCTTCTGGAAGGGTCAAACATTCCCATAAACACACTCCTAAACCTTGTGGAAAGCCTTCCAGAAGAGTTGAAGCTGTTAAAGCTGCAAAGGGTGGACCGACGTCATATTAAACCCTATGGATTAAGAACAGGATGTTACTTAAGTTCATATGCGAGTCAAGGCAGGTGTGTGAATACTTTTGGCAATATAGTGTATGTGTGTGAGTTAAATACTACTTGGTTATTGATGAGTGTATTCTTTATGCTCAGGAGCTGTGATGTTTTAAAATGAAACAAACCAGCGATGAGAGCGACAGGAATTATCAAACACTACACTGCACATTTAGTACCACTTGACAACTTCACCTCTGATTTCTTCTCCCCTCCGATCGCCAACATCTGTCCACTCTGCTCGCCACACACTCCTCTGACTGAGCTTTTCCTGAAAGCGGCTACGCTACTCTCCTCACACTCTCCTCCACCCTGGTGTCAGTCCGTCACCACCACACGGTTGTCACTTGGCTGAAGCCACGCCTGTGCTGGTAGCCCACAGCACTCAATAACCAGAATGCAAGTGTGTTCATGCAACAGTATTGCAGTTTCTGGCGGAGAAGTCCAGCTAGCGTATAAGGTTTCTCATAAATGAGATACGGGCGTATCTGGGTCTCTGAAAACGTTACATGGTGTTTGATGCTCAAACACAGAAATGGTTAAGATATGGCCTTCTCTTAGACATCTATGTTTACGAGTGGAAGGATGAATGACTATGTGGCTGAAAAATCAACATATACATGCAGTAAAGTTTTATTCCTCACTCCACCTTTAAAACTCCAAAAAGAGAGGAATTGTGTGTGTGTGTGTGTGTGTGTGTCTGTGTGCATGTGTGTCTATGTGTGTGTGTGTGTGTGTGTGTCTGTCTGTCTGTGTCTGTGTGTGTCTGTGTGCATGTGTGTGTGTGTGTGTGTGTGTGTGTGTGTGTGTCTATGTGTGTGTGTCTGTGTGCATGTGTGTCTATGTGTGTGTGTGTGTGTGTCTGTCTGTGTCTGTGTGTGTCTGTGTGCATGTGTGTGTGTGTGTGTGTGTCTATGTGTGTGTGTCTGTGTGCATGTGTGTCTATGTGTTTGTGTGTGTCTGTGTGTGTGTGTGTGTGTGTGTGTGTGTGTGTGTGTGTGTGTCTGTGTGTGTCTGTGTGCATGTGTGTGTTTGTGTGTCTATGTGTGTGTCTGTGTGCGTGTGTGTGGTGTGTGTGTGTGTGTGTGTGGGTCTGTGTGCGTGTGTGATGGTAAGTTAGCTTCAGATAGAGACATTGGGCCATTTTTGTGTCCTCCTCGAAGGGGATAATTATCTTTTGCATATTCATATATGCAAACACGACATGAATAATTTCCCTCCCCACCTTCCCCTCCCTCTCTCCAAAGGTTAGCTCATTAATTACAGCCCAACAATTACCAGGAAATATTTTTTATAATTAATTATATGGTGTTTCTTTGGCGCCAGCGTGCATAACTTACAGCGGGGTCAGAGCCCAGGACAGCTGTGCAGACAGCGTAGCAAATGGCACGCCCATGCTAACGCAGTATATGCTATTTCAAAATAAAAGCACACATCTGCATCGCACCATCAAAGCAAAACCACACACACCACTCACACAAATACAAGCAAATCAGCGCACATGTCAAGACAAAAACATGCAAACACTCTCTCTCTCTCACACACACACACACACACACACAGAGGCAGTGGTCTGAGTGTTGGTTGTTGCCTGTGGGCCTGTGGTCTTTGAACTGCCTCTCAGACTCCAGTCTGTCCAAATTCACTATGAGAGATCCAGCTCTCTGCCTGCCTTAACTACTGCAGCTCAAACACACAAAGAAAGAAGCACATCCACACACACAACCCACAGACAGACAGAGACAGACAGACAGATACACACACACACACACACACACACACACACACACACACTGATGGAAACACACTCCAAATTGCTGCACCCTACCTTCCTGCAGAAGTTGTTGGAAACTGTGTTCCGGCCTCTACCTGGAGTCTAACACCAACCTTCTCTACCAAAACCAACCATTTACTCCATAACCTAATAAACGTAACTACTGTGAATTAATAACTGCCCCTAGCGTCTTACATAACGTTATGTTATTACTTCTGGTTTCTGGATTACATTGCTCTTTATGTCATTATAACATTACTTTATCACATGCTATGTTACTTGCTCTGTTCTGATGCAAAATGTCCACATTCAATGTATCCGTGGTCTGCAGATGCCAACATTTCTTTCTGGCGACCGGGTCGCCTAACAGCAGACATCGGTTGTCCTGAAAAGGTAACGGTGCTGAAAACTTGTTGAATAATTGGTCCGACGGTGCTGTGCAGTGGCTCCCGTTTGTTCTGTCCAGATTTGCTTTTCATTCTTCAGAGCTAAGCTGTGTATAATTGGACGGTGTGACCGTTTCTTCCATTTTGTTCTCTCTACTAACACCTATCCAGGTGCTGTCGTTGTGCAGGTTAACCTAAAAACTAAGTGGATTTACATTGGAAGTATTTTTGAAAAAGAGAAACAAGTAGAAAATGTTTCTCTGAACACAGGGAGTTTATTTTGAGAAGACACACGAAAACTTGACACACTGTCCCCGTCATATGTGATATACTGTCACTGATGGGTCACAGTTTAGGCCACGGACTCAGCTGCTGCTTAGACAAGCTGGACGTGACAATGTGTTGGTTAAAGTCCAGCTGAAGCGGCATTTTAACAGCTTCTGTGTGGTGACGTATCTCCTAAGTGAAACCGGACAGACAGGAGGAATTTGATTCAATTTAAACGTTAAAAGATTAGCTCAGTGCAGAGCCAAAGTTGCAGATTGATTGATGGTTGTTGTGATTTTTTTCGGCGAATGTTGTCAAACAGCTAGTGCACAATATGACCGGGGATGGGATCTAAAAGTGTTAAACAGGTATTTTTCATTCACGAAAGCAAATTGTTATCATAAATCATAAATGATGTGATATCTCAGATGGTTATAGGGCTGTAATCTGTGAATTGAACTGAATTAAACAAATCGAATCGACAAGGTGATTCACAACTTCTCCCGCTAACATGTTGTATTAAGCATTTTCTTTTTGCACATTATCTTGTGGAGCGGTTGTCTAAAGGGGGGAGACAGTACCACAAACTGTTCTTTTTACAGGTTTTTACCACTTCAAGTCAACAGGTGCTCAAGGTGATAAAAAGCGTCAGTTTTGCTCACAGTATTTAATGCAAAGTGAACAACGCGACATGATGGTAACAGTTCCTTTGGTCAAAATAGCAAATGCTGTAATACTTCCCTGTCACTGTGGCACACGGCAGATATACCTGGCACCTTCTCACTTTGATCCAGACTCTCTCGCAACGCTGTGAGAATGAGAGGCGATGTGACGGCGCCGCCGCACGCCACGCTAGCGCCTAGCCCGTCTCTCAGCTTGAAAAGAGCGCGTTTCAGTGCCGAGCAACCTGTCCTGTTCACTTTCTCCTGAAGACTAATTTACCCACGCTGCCTCTCATGTTGGTGCCACTCTCACAGCAGCAGAGGAGTTGTGCACTCCTACTGAGGCGGGAGGGTGTGCACACGTAAGCTCATCAGTAAGTGTGTGTGTGTGTGTGTGTGTGTGTGTGTGTGTGTGTGTGTTTGAGAGAGAGAAATGGAGACAGGGATGATGCGTGGGCGTTTGAAGAGTGAAAGGAAACATTCTCCCGCTCTCTCCTCCCATTAAACATATTTGTACATTTCATCGCCAATAAAAACAGCAAATCAATCTCATCCAGCACTCTTCAGAGGGCCCTTTGAAGTCTTCTTAGTAAATGACCTCCCACTCTTCCCGTCAACCGCAACCCCCTGTAAAAAGGAGAGAGAGAGAGAGAGAGAGAGAGAGAGAGAGAGAGAGAAGAGAAAGACTAGTGCAATATTTATCTCACTTCACAAAATTTTAAAGTTTTTTTTTTTTAAGGAAAATCCTTGAAATTTTCATCAAAAGCATTCTAATCAGGCACTTCTCAGGTCAGCTAATGAGTTTGGCAGGAGTGGGGCCCTCGCCGGGCGGTTCTCTTCAAAGGGCTAGCTCATTAGCGTTAGCGCCTCTGATTATGATACTTTCACATGCTCTCCCTCACACACTCATGCAAATACACACTTGCTGGCTCATTGACGCCGTCTCTCTTACTTTCACACACACACACACACACACACACACACACACACACACACACAGACAGAGAGAGAGAGAGAGAGAGAGAGAGAGGTGTCATTAGCCCAGTTAGCATCATTGGCATCATTAGCAGCCAAGGTCAGTGTTTGAAGCCAGAGACGGACGAGTGACCTCCATCTTCCTTCAACCAGCCTTTCAAAATGTCTCCTGCGTGGCTACTTTAACAAGTTACATTGCTACAATTAGGCCAGGGGACAAGAGAGAGGATAAAAGAAAATATGGAGCGGAGAGTCGACAGTCCAACAGGACAGGAAAGACAGTGTGAACCCAAAAACAACGTAGTTGGCTAAGGGAGACGCCGGCAAAGAGAGAAATGAGTTCACATGTGATTTGCCACAACTCCGCTGAGAATCAATTAAAAAGATGAAAAAAAGATGTCGCCCCTTCTTGGCTTATTCTGTCTCCCATTTACCTTATGATGACATCACGTCTGTGGCGACTCTTTTGTGGGAGTTTTTCCGATGTTTGCTGATATTTATTGAGTTGTCATGGTAAAAAAAAAAGGGAAATAATAATCTACTCTTGTATAACGTCTTCAGGGCAGGTTTTCAGATGTTTTACCCCCTAAAATCTTAAATGAAGTCATGTCTGTGACTTGTTTATGGCCATACAGTAGACATACATTGGGAGATTTTCCCCTCTTAAGTTTATTTAATAATCAGAAGTTGCAAAAAGGTGAAAGTGTTCACTTTTTCACATTAGAAAAACAGCAAAACCTAGAGAAATACTCTAATGCTTAATTTATGTCATTTCCTATCCATATTATTTTGTGGCCCATCAGATCTTGTGAGAGTCAAGACTGGTTTGAGGAAGAATAAGAAAAAGTTGAGTATTTGAAAAAGAAAAAAATGTTTATAGCATCTCTTTTTTTAATTTACCCATTATTTCCACTGTTATTTATTTTCTTGCCTGTTAAGTTTTTCTTACAGATTGAAAATGCACATACAATCATGTGTTTGGAAATATCTGCTTATTATTTATTGCAACACTGTTATGTCTGTTCATCATTGTGGCCAAGCCTTGGTCTTTGTAACTGTTACATTTTTAAACTGTAAGATGTAATTACAAACAGTGACCTTCAGGCCTTTCTCCCAAAGGGGGCGCCATGACTACAGGTCAGAAGCCTGGCGACACTGTTAGTGATTGGCCCAGAGGGGGTGTATAGACCCTTTAACTGGGAATGAGACGTGTGCTCTTCCTTTTTTTTTTGTTTACAATCAGGCTTGTAAGATTGGAAGTTAAGACACATAAGGAACTTTTTCCAGTGTCACAGCAGCTGAGGAAAACACAACCTTTCACAGCGTGAATCATGGATCTCATGGATCGGGACATGCCATTTGTTTTTTAAAGAACCAAGCTCTTAACCAAAATGACCGTGCCTCTGCCTCTCCACTGGCGTCCCTCTCGTTATCCGAGCACTCCCCTCCTCCCCTCTCACTTTGCTCTGTGTGGTCAGTGTGTGACAGAGGCCCCGGGCTGACTAATGGCTGTGGGCGAGATGTCTGGGAGAAGGATCTGCCCCTCTAATTCACTGCTGGTGGACACACTGGATTTAACCCAGACTGACTGCGAATGTGTGTTTCAAACAGTGTGTGTGTGTGTCTGAAAGCGAGAAAGCTTGTGCTTCTGTGTGCATGCATGTGTGTGTGTGTGTGTGTGTGTGTTCCCAGAGAAAGCCCATTGAAAAGCCTCTCTCTCCAGTCTATCAGATTAGCTCCATTAGTGGATTATCCGGATTAGCGGGTTAATTGCACTCTGCTGCTGCGTTGCTGCGCGGAGGCTAATGATGGCTAACGCTAGTTAATCACACACGCAGCCGCGTTAGCCAGCTACCGCCACGTCTGGCAACATGGCACACACATTGGGGAAACCAGCGTACACCAGCTTCCCATGAGGATTAGGAGCAAGACATGTTTGGGCCCCACATCTTTGCCAGCTTTGACTTCATAACTAATAGCATGCTCTTTTTTTTATATAATTGACTGCTGTTGCGTATGTGAGTCTTTTCCCTTTGTTAGAAACATTTAAGGCACTTTGTCATGTTGGGTTTTTTTGTTGTTGTTTCTTGGATCTTAAATCCGGTAAAATGATAGAAAAGACGTTGAAGCCAGAATCACAGAAAGAAAGGAGTCACCCAGCAGTGAGGGTTTATATTAGAGAAGCAGAAAGGTCGCTGGTTTGAATCCACCTTGAAGAGGAAAAGCTTCATCCCACCTCAAACAACCCTTGAGCAAGGAGGACTGCTGAGAAAAAACCCCAAAACAATGTGTGAATTATCTCACTTGAAAACAAACCTTAAGGTTTTCAACTTTCACACTAAATCTGACTCTTTTAAGTGTCAGTTAATCTCTTTCTTAGTGTGTGATTCGCTCCTAAGGAGATGGAGGGAAGCTGTAATTACTTTTATTATTTCTTCCTATAGGAGTAAAGTCAGGAGCATAATGCAACATGTTATCGCTATAAAGCCGTGGGAATTTGTTTTAATTTATATTGCTTTGAGATTTGAACAACTGTGTGCTTTCATTCTGCTCAAACGACCCCCTGCTTATTGTTATTTTATTATAGACAGTAAATCAGGGTTTGAATATGAATGTTTGCACTCTTCAACGATGTTTGAAGCAGCATGTGGCGGCGAGAAAAAAAACAAATACAAATTAAAATACAAATCTAATCTAGCCGATGTGGGTGGTTCCCCTCTGATACGAAGCTGTTTGATAGTATATTTGGTTACATTATGATCAGGTTTTTATGGAATATGCTTGGTATTTTATTTGGTTGGAAGTGGTTTTAAGCACATGTAGTCTACTTAAGGTGTGGTTGAAAAGTTGATCTCCTTTAATATGCTTTTTTTTTTTTTAAGTAAAAAGGATCAAAAACATCTGCATACTCGGTGTGAAATCAAACCTAAAAAACACACTTTGGGATGGAAAATTAATTCACAGTGAAATTCAAGTGAAGTCATCCCCCCATGTGAGTCGGACCCGGAGCCCTCGGTAAACAAAAGCCCCGAAAATCAACCCTGATCACCAACACCGCAGAAACCAAGGGGAGGAGATGATCGTCGAAGCGGCGCTATACGTGATGTGTTGCCGGTAGGATGCGGTGATGGGAGCCGAGCGGGCGCTGTGTTATTGAGGCAGCAGCCAATGAGGTCTGACACATTGGCTTCAGGACAGGAAGCGCCAGGGGTTATGGGTAAAATGGGTGTTAGTGGGAGTGTGCGGGAAACCAGAAAGCGCTCACCCACACCTATGCACACCGCTCGCACGCAAAGAAATAAGGAGCAGGAATGTGAGTGAGCACGGCCACGCACACACACACACACACACACACACACACTTTCCATATATTCTGTGGGCACCTCGGCCTCATTAAGAGGAAGTGAAGGGCTCCCTGCTCATCTTTTAAAGATAAAACAAAGTGCTGTGATGTCATACCTCATCAGCCTTCACCAAGGAGACGAGAAGCACTTTAGCAGAAAGAGCAGAGTGTGTGATCGCCTGAACGCACAGACCTCCCTCTGACACTCTCATTCTCTCTCTCTCTCTCTCTCTCTCTCTCTCTCTCTCTCTCTCTCTCTCTCTCTCTCTCTCTCGCGTTCTTTCTCACACACAAGTGCACACACACACACACAGACAAGTACACACACTCACAATCAGCAGTGGATGGCGAATGAGGGATGCATGTTGGTTTGGGGCTAAACATGATATCTCCTTTCCCCAGGGCGAGCCAATCAGAACAGCCTGCCAGGGAAAAACAGCAAAAGCACTCAAGATCGTCCAGAAGAAAAGACGCGTCAACACATAAACACACACACACACACACACACACATAAACACACACACACGATAACAAGCACATAAACCGACTGCACCAAACCTCCCTCCGAGCAGCCGTCCATCCAGACAAAGAAGTGCTCCGACAGACACACACCCAAAGTGACAGCCGGATGTTTCACGGTATAAAGTCTTAATCGACTTCATCATATTCAACATTACGAGATTCATACCTTAATATCAGCAGCTATGTGCTATCAGCGGTACAAGCGAGAACAAAGCCGAGCCTTGGCGTCGATGTTCTTAGAGTTGCACCAGTGCCTGCCTGGGGGGTGGGACCTTAGGGTGGGAGCTAGGGGGTGTGGGGCACAGGAAGTAAGTACCTGGGAGGCAGCAGTCAGGGGAAGTGCCTAGAGGTCCAGAGCCCAGGGAAGACGGAGCCACCGCTGTCGGCTCTGTTCGGGGGGAAGGATCGGGGCTAAGTGTTTGCAGGGGGAATGTAATAGTAGAGCAAATGTTGTTCGGAGGGTGAAACCATGACAAAAAAGGAAAAATAACAGTGAACGTACAATAGAGTTAAGTGGTGGTGAGTGTGCATCTGTGTAGGAATTTCAATTTTTCTCACAAGGCATTTTTATCAGGCCCCACATTTCTAGACGTTTCAGCAAAGTATGGATACACTGAATCGTTTCTGAAACAAAAATGTCGACATGACTTCAAATGTAAGAATGAGTTTCAGGTGATGAAAGCTACCTGATTAGGTTGAGTAAAAGATCATGTTTTGGGTTAAAACAATTACGTCACTTTTGGTTTCGCACAGAACACCTGTCTTCTGGGTGAAAGTCCCATGTTTGACTGAAAACAATAGTAAATGTATATTTAATATAAGCTCAGGATTAAGTTTAGGGCCAGATCTTCCAAGGAGGACATATCAATTAATGTATCAATAATTTGTCATTCTATTAAAATATCAACAAATCCAGAAAAATACACATTTTCTGACCAAAAGCCCAAACGGAAAATAGTAATGTCATGATTAAACTACTAATCAATCATTTTTATGTCGATTGATGAATAATTCAGCCTATAATTTTTGTGCTACAGCTGTTCGTACATCGTCTATATGCCAAACATGAACTTTCCATTCCATTCAGCTTCATATTCACTAGAATTCAGACTTTCAGATTTCACATACAAAGCCTGTGATAAACGTATAGAATATATAGAAGACTAGATTATAACATTGAAATGCTGTTGACACATATGTAATAAAACAGCTCTAACTGTTTTGTACATTCTGCTAACACTGCAATTACTTTATTTTAACTTAAGTTACATTTTGAAAGCAGGACTTTCACTTGTAATGGAGTAGTGGTCCTATATTTAGTGAAGAATCTGAATACGTCCAGCGTGTGTATTCTCATGCACCTGTGAAATACAGCAAAAAAAAAAGAGCGTAAAGCAAATGAAGTCTGGCAGAAACAAGTCAAACCAAAAGTGGCAGCTTTGCTCTCAGTTGTGTGACTTGTATTTGAACCTCCCTGCCGATGTGCGTAAACTCAGAGACGCCCTCAGAACTGCCCCGTGATGAAACGTTGCCTGTCGCACACACTAGAGGGAAGACTTATGCAATGTGAGGGCTGGAGCTACAACTTGAGCTGCTTACTGGAAAAAATGATCATTTTGTGGCTGCATCGGTCGGGGAAACTGCAGATGTGTGGCTCCATGAGCGGTATCCGAGTCGAATCATCAAACCGCGGCTCAGGTGAAGAGAGCGGAGGATCAGAGAGAGTTTGTCTGAGGAGTCGACTCCTTCGCTCCTCGCTCTGCCTGAGGGTCTCACTTGCTTGTTGACCCCCATATAGATCTTCATAGAGTTTCTCTCACTTTCTGTTACATCATGGCAGCGATAAGGAAATAAACAAATTAAAAGGTGCGGGCCATCAACAGAAAAAGAATATTGGATAGATTTTCTCTCTTTTCTTCCTGAGCAGAATCTTTTTTTTTTTAGGACAATTACTGATAATGAGTCCCCACGTCAAAAATAAAATGAATAAAACAGCAGTGATGCAGGAGAGCAGGGACGGGGTGAGGAACGGAGAGGGGGCGAGGTGGGGTAAGGGCATTCGGCGATGGCAGGGTCATGTAGAACCATGTGCAAGAGGGGGCATCGGGGTGAGGAGGAGGGACGGCGGGGGTGACAGTTGAGGGGATTTGCAGGGGGGTGAAGGCTGGGTGTGATCGGGGGAGGGGGGAGGGAGGGGGTGCAGCTTGGAGGCTGGTGTGCGGTGGGGGTGAGGGTTGGTGGAGAAGGGAGGGGGGGGGGGTATCAGTGGGGAATGGTGTCAGCTGCAGAGGCAGCAGGGAAAGCCGACATCTTAATAAAACAGCCTCGGGCTAAATCCCATTAAAGGCCTCAGAGCCTGTTACCACTGCTGGCCAGGTAGCGCGCACACACGTAACACACATAACACACACCATATATTTGTGCTTGCGCGCATACACACACACACACACACACACACACGAATATATTATATATGGATCCATGTGTCCGTCTCTCTGTCTGTTCATGTCTGTCCATGTGTGGGGGTCTTTCTTTGTGCTTGTTTTGTGTGTGTGTGTGTGTGTGTGTGTGTGTGTGTGTGTGTGGTTTCGCCATCTGACCCTCACGCAATTATACCCTCCAAATCACACAATACTGCACATAGAAACCCACCAAACACACCTTTCCTGCCCATTGTTGTTGTTGAAGGGCTCAGTCAGACTTGTTGCGATCCGCGCTCTCCAGCTTCGGGTTCGACGCGTCGTTCGGCCTCCATCTTTGTTTCCAAACCTCATCCTCTGATTAGACAGTGGGAGTGATATGTGGACCCGCCAACCCCCGAATGAGGAAAACGAGGAAAAGAAATCGAGGCTTGTCATCCCTGTACGCACCAGAGAGACATGGTGGTTTCTAAGTCTTATCGCTGTACTATATAGGCGAAATGCAGGAAATGTGGAGCTGTATGCGTAGCTTAAGGCCTTTATTTTGTAGGAATGACACCAACCAATCCTTAACATTTTTGTAAATCATTTTTACAAGTTCAATTGGTGTTATAATGGGGACCTTGCCCTCGTGTCCTTGAATGTTTCCCTGTTCACTCAGACTGAAAACAGACTTGTTGCAGAGAGTGCTTAAAGAGAGAGCCTTGTTGCTCCTTCAAAATAAAATAAAAAGCTCCAGCCGTTAACAGCGAGGCCTGATCAACAGCCAGAGGTCATATTTTAGGTCACGCTCTCACTTCTCTGTCATTCTGGTGTATCAAGTTGTGGGGTGTATACCGGGGGTGCCTCCACCCCGTTCTGCAGCGCCCCTCGGTGGCTACAGATCAGACCTGTTTGTCTTCACGGGACAAGTGGGACACAGTGGCAACTTTGAGAGGAGGCATCAAAGCTAAACTTGGAGATATCGTTCAAAGATCTCATCCTGTTTAAAGTGATTTCAAGGCTTTTTAAAAATGTAGATAACTTCTCTATCGAGAGGACATATATACACAGATTAATTCATTAATTGATTGGTCAAGGGATCGCAAAATATATCTGAAGGGGCCACAGGATGAGAAACAAAACATGAATATACTTGAAAAATATGTTTTTCCCTGTGAAATACAACAGTTTGACCTCTCTAAATGGATCCATCCAAGAAGTACACCATGTGACAAGCAGCCACTTTAAAAAAGGGTCAGAAGCTGGAAAAGGGTTGGGAGTCACTGCTCTGACGCATGCAGGTATACCTTCAGCTGCACTACTGGGGTATAACACAGGAAAATGTGGAAGTCCTGTTTTCAAAAGCCAGAGAAGAAGCTGCAGTGAAACGCTCACCAGTGCCGATGAGCTCTGCAGGAGATTTGTCAACGATGGCAATTCCTCCCCGGAGCACTACAGACGCTTGTATGATGAACAGTATCTAAACTGTCCTCTGAGTTTTTATCCACACATACACTCTCTGATTCTGGGCTGGGATCCAAGCACACTGGCCCAAATGAAACACACACACACACATATAAAGTGTGTGTGGGGGGGGGGAGGGATCAATATGAAAGAGGAATCTATATGTCCCAAAGTTGAAGTTCAGCCTCTGTCTGACAGAACACACAAGTTCCTGTTGTAGTAAACTATTGTTTTGACAGGATGTCACTTCAGTTCTGCCGAGTGTGTGTGAGAGCGCCGAGCGCCGCGCGCCTCCTCTTTATCTCAGGCCTAAGGCTACTGTCACTGAGCCGGGGGGAGAGTGGGAGACCGAGGCAGACAGACAGAGGGAGAGAGAGAGAGAGAGAGAGAGGCAAGGGGGGGAGAGAGAGAGAGAGGCCGGGAAATAGGGAGGAAAAAAGGGAGAGATAATTCACTTGTCAGCTGCCTGATGAAATACCATTTTAACTGAAGCTGCTAATAGGAGCATTACGGGGGTTCAGCAAGCCGGAGACAACTTGCTGATGGTGAAGTGTGTCTGTGTGTGTCTGTGTGTGTCTGTGTGTGTCTGTGCGTGTGTTGCCAATACCAGCATACTTTTATCTTCCCTTTATATAAAATCTCTTGCCGCCAACAGCCAACATATCTTATCTCTGACTCCACACTGACTGGGTCAATGGAGGCAATTCCTTCTCCCCCCATTCATAAAACTGCTCCATCAGTCCCAGGTGTTAGTCAGTCCACGAGACTTTGTCTGGTGATGCACATAAACCTCAGTGCCTTGTTGTCTAACTTTGTTTTACTTACTTTAAGGGTGAAAATGAGATACCTGAGTGTTATTAGATCAGCTTCAACTTGATAGTCATTCAAGGCAGGAAGTATCAGCACAAATACACGTAGCGTAGCATTGAGATGCTACAGTACACAGAGGTATATACAGATGACTGAATGTAAAGAATTGTACTTATTGTAAGTCTGCTAAATGACTTGTAATGACTTGTAAATGTAAATGTAAATGTACAGAACAAACAATAAAAAGTGTTAGTGTTAGTTATAGTAAGAAAGTATACACCGTTACTTTGATATGCAAAATATACAGGATGTACAGCTTATGTTGTACTATGTATAATAATATGTATAGATAATAACTGTATGGACAGAGCCAATAAATAGTAAATATAGTCAAATAAAAAATATTAAAAATATATAATTCAATTTGTGAGACTTTATTTATTTATTATATGTAAAGTTCTTTTTTAAAATATAAGACGTCACTTTTAGATTACATTTTATTTGTATTTTATTATTCAGCAGTCTGGTTGTTTGAAAGTTATTAAGATTTGAAAGGTTTAAGGTTTGAAAGTTATTAATATGCTGAAGAAAACACACTTTATGAATTTAAATGATCGCCACACATTGTTTGAGAGGCATTTTACCGTGTTTATAACGGTTAAATATAATTGTGATGCGGAACTCTGGAAGTTAAATACATAAAAATAAATAAAAATCATCAATAAATAGTGAAATATTGAATGCTGAAAATATAGAGAGAGAGAGACATCAGTCTGATTTGTGATCAATTCAGGTCACAAAGATTTTGTGAACGTGAGAAACATGAGGACAAGTTTTAGTGCAGCTCACTGATAAACACAAAAGGACTTTTGCGGGAATTCATGGGATATTGTAATAAAAAATCACAAATAATTATTAAAAAAGAAAACTGTGATCATCATATGGCAAAGGGGCAGTGATGTAAGGAAACACTCTGGTACATTTTTAATTTCTCTTAAAAAAAGACACACTTTTACACTGTTTATGCTGTATATTTGAGAGGGATCATTCTTTTTTCGTTTTTCCTTTTAATGCACTTAGTGTGTAAGTCGTTTTCAACAGAAATGAGCGTAACATAATTTAATGATGAGCTCTAAAACCAAAACACCTTGGATTATTCCGATTCAGTCACTTGACTCTGTAGTTTCGTGTTTTATTGAAAGTAGACCCTTTTATGTGTAACACTCGGTGCACATTGATACTCAACTTACAGTACAGTTCCTACTATATTATTATAATTATTATTATTTAACACACTAAAATATTAAGTCTGTCTGTGTGTTATTATTGTTAACTATGTCCCATCTGATGATGATTATTTATATGTTTTGGATTTTTGCCCAAACGGTTTGATGCTGCGTTGAATTTCATGCAGATACAGTGGAGGCTTGTGCAGCATCATCACAGCAACCAGTTATACTGTCCGCCAGCATTACTGTTTTCAAAGGGACATATAACACACACACACACACACACACACACACACTCACTCTCTCTCTCACAGAGAGAGAAAGGGTTAAGAGAGCCCTGAGGCCAAGTGATTTACGCAAGAATGGGTTGAATAGTTACTGTCTCTTTCTGCATGTGTGTGCATGAGTACGTGAGTGTGTGTGTGTGTGTGTGTGTGTGTGTGTGTGTGTGTGTGTGTGTGTGTGTGTCTGTGAGTGTGTGTGGCCACTCATGTATTTAAATAAAATACTCCGATACAAAACTGCAATAGTCCATCCTAGTCATGGGACTTAAGAGACGCCTTCCTTCAGTCCTTTCTCACTTCCTCCTTTCGTCATAATAACGGACTGACAGCACACAGATGCATTAACACACAGTTACACGGAGCAGCTAAACGCACAAACACAAGGTGCACAGGTTTAAGGCTCATGTGTGACCTTCAAGGCATTGTAAGTTTTTGGCGCCTCTATTATATTTTCATTGCATTCAAGATAAACAAAACAAACACACATTTTCTCTTAAGAATATCAATTCATGTTTTCTTTTTGCACTAATTGGACCTATCTTCATGTAAGGAACAGGAGTTTATGACAGCCCACCGGTAGACTCCTCCTAAAGAGATCAAACTATGAAGGCAGGACATCCACATGAGACAAACAAGCAGAGAAAACATCAGCCAATAAGACGTGTTTGCTTTTTGCTTTCACTCTGTAAAGAGCCTGAATGCCATCTAGTGGCCGCAGCTGGAACTCTCAAACTGCACACAGCAACAGGATCAGAGGTCACAAGCGGAGCGACTTCAATGTCAACAGCACCCCCTGCAGGGAGAAGCTCACACTCCTCCTTTTTTTGAATCACGCAGTAGATCAGTTGTAGTGGTTGCATTTCCAGGTTGACCTGGATGGAAATCAAAGAGTCCAATATTTTCTGCACTGAGTCGAAGTTATTACACAGAGATACATGAATGTTAAAATGTGATTTATTTGTGTTAAATGTAATTCTCTGTTAGTCTACAGCTAGAAACTGTGTCTGCAATCTAGTACACATGCATTCAGGAAATACTGAACACCAACTGAACCGATGCTCTTAAAGGGTTGTGCACCGTGAACTCATGCATCACTGGTTTATGTCAAATGTTCACGCTGCAGTCTATGGCTCAGTGCACGTAGGTGTGTTTAGCAAGACAGCTACTTTACATTACCATCAAGACAGGATGCTGCGTTGTTTTCCCACGGCAACAAAAAACAAACCTAAAGGCCGCCAAAAAATTGCCATGGTGATTGAAAATCTCAGCTCTGACAGATAAAGAAATAACTGACCAGATTTCAATGAGCCTCATCATGATGGCACGGCCAAACCAAATTAAGTAATACATTTGGTTAGTTGTATTCTTTGTCTGTTTCACTATGGTGTAAAATAAGATATACATAAATAAAAGTGTAGACTGCCGATGCACAGATTAACGGGAATCAATCAGATTTCAATTTCTTCCAAACAAACAACATTTTTTACTTCCTGTGTGTTGTAATTTTTTATAAAAAATATACATACAAACAAACGGACTTTCATGCAGTGGATACACAGTAGGAGTCAAATCCACACGCTCTCTTTTTTCAGTAGCTTCAACGTACAGTTTAGTAGAATGAGGGAGCGTAATGAAAACACCGTCGGGTGTTGTAGTGTATCTGATGTCTCGGTGGCCGTTGACATTCAGCTGGTGTGGAAAACAGGGACATGGATGGGCCTTCAGTGTCTGACTGGAGGAGACTGACATGACACACACACACACACACACACACACACACACACACATACACTTTACAAAAAGTGTGAGTTTGTGTGAATTTTCATTTTCGCAAGGTGTCTGTCAATGTGTGTGTGTGTGTGTGTGTGTGTGTGTGTGTGTGTGTGTGTGTGTGTGTGCGTGTGTGTGTGTGTGCGAGGAGCAGTGGATCTCCTAATTTAGCCTCTAGAGAGCTGAGACGTCGGGATGTCAATCTCCCCGCACCGCTTTTTTCCCCACTTAACTTTTTAACCGAGTTTCTTCCTCTTTGCAATCCTCTGTATTTATAGCTGCCAAGCCTGGAGCAGCCACGTACGTCTCTCTGTGTGTGTGTGTGTGTGTGTGTGTGTGTGTGTGTGAGACTGCGGTATTTACCAACATTAAACTATTTGTGCTGTCTGTGTGTGTGTCTGTGTGTGTGTATAAGCTGCACAGCTGTTGATATTGTGAGGTTAGGGGTTTGGTATTTCAGTCAATTTCCACAGAGACGAAGATGAAGAGGAACGCGAGAGAGACAGAGGAAGTGTGGAAATCGCTGGAGGAAAAAGAGAGAGCAGAGGAAGAAAGAGAAGGAGGTGAAAGAGATGGGGGAGGGAGGGAGGAGTGGTGGTGGTGGTGGTGGTGGGGGGGGCTTGAAGGGGGTAGAGGGACGGACGGATGGAGGGATGAGGCAGACTTCTGGCCGAGCGAGCTGCTCTGAGACTAATTAAGGTGAGGGCAGTGGCAGAGACGAGGTAATGATGAAGAAAAGGATTTACTCCCTCCATCCCTCCGTCTAAGACGCACACCAGCACCCCTCTACCCGTCACTCAGCCCCTCACCCCCTCACCCCCTCGTCCTCTCCTGTCCATCCCCCCTTCTCATTCCTCCTCTCCCACTGCTCTTACTTCCATTTCATGTCCTCGATTCGTAAACCGGCCTAGAATGCCATCGGAAATAAACACACAGCAGTCGTCACAGAAATCCAAGCGGAGGCAACATATTTTATCCCCATAAAGAAAAGTTGGTTTGATTTCTAAAAACTGCGATGAAAAAGGCATTAACATCGGTTACAGGTTAGAGCGCATCACATTTATTCATCTGACCTAAAGGGCCAACAACTCGAGAAGTGATATTTTATAAGGAAATGAAAAATGTGTGGGGGAAAAAAAACAAGAAATGCTCCAGCGAAGCATCAGAGTGAAACTTGTCTGGGATTTAAAGTATATCAAATACTTAAGACTGGATGCAACATCAATGAATGCTGCTGTTTTCTTCGTCGTTCATCCTAAACGATGAACTGGCAGGCGTCCTGGACGTGCAGTGGTTGTGATTCACATCACCGTCCTGTGACCTGCAGACTGAAAAAAGGGGGAGGTGAAGTCTTCACCTTCACCATTCTGCAGCTCTGTTCCACTCTAACCCGCCGTACAGTAACACGCTGTCTGCTGGGAACATCCTCCACATGTCAACATTTATTTGAGAAACCAAGAGGAGCATGTTGGGTTTTTTTTAGATTGAAGGCAGTTTTGTTTCACTATCAAAGGTGATATCGAGGGTGGAGTGTTTTCCTCAGACTATAATAATAAGTGATATCACATCACAACACAAACATGTCAAGTAAACACCGTCATGCTAAATACTGCTCATATAATTGGTGAAATAATTACAAAGACATTTTTATTGAAAATGGCATTTGACAGGCTCATTTTAGGCAGTTGTGTAAAATATCAATACAGACCTGTTAATATTCATTTTAATAAACTATGTTTTGTAACAGATCATCACTGTTTATTACAGTAAGAGTCTTGTTTAAGGTTGTTGCACTTAAGTACCATTAGATCTTTTGATCCGGATCCATTTCTTTGGGCAATTGTAGAAATAAGGCTTCTTCTCCTTATTATTGCGTTTTGAGAAAAAATAATATTCCTATTAAATCTGTAATTCATTTTGATTGATTTTTGTATGTCATAACAACAATCATCAGAATAGAATAGAACAATAGAATACAACTTTATTGTTCACCAGAGTGGAAAAGTGTCCTTGACTCTCTTTTTCTCTGTTTTTATTTCTTATTAAAACAAAAAAATGTATTCTACCGTACAAACAATATTATGGCAAACATATATTAGATTATTTCATCAATCGAAAAGAGTTTTTAAAAATGTAATTTTATCTGTATGTACAGGTTCATATTCAAACAATGGCTTCAGAAGGAAATATTAAAACAAATATGTGTCTCACTTTCAGAAATGCAGGGATCATCACAGGCCAATTCAACTATTTTACAACTTCAACGTCACACGTTTTCTTGTCCCCCTCCCATCATTCCTCCCTCCCTCCCTTACTTCCCCCTCCCCTCCGCCACTGTCAGGCAGGTGTGTCTGCTCCCTCACTCCAGCTGTGACTCCTCATGGCTTTCTCCTGCCTCCACCTTTCCCCTCTCCCGCTCCTTCAGGCATCTCTCTGTGAGCAAACAGGAAAGCTATACGGCGGCTTGTCATGAGGCCTCCTGTTCCAACCGTGTTCCTGTCAACCAGCGGCGATGCTTCCCTCTCACAACCGTTCACTTCCACCCCCACGTATGCTACATCTGCTTCCCGCCCTGTTTTGCCGTTTTCCTGTTTGCATATTTGCATGCAATTTGCAGAAACAGAGTCTTATCCTTCTGCACATCCTCTCCTGTCGTGTGTGCGTCTGTCATTCGCTGGCTGCAACGGGAAGGAGGACTTGAAACGTCTCCTCGCTTTAGTCTGAGCTGAAAACAAATGTTTAAGGAGGTACGACGCCAACATCTGATCGATCGAAAACAAAAAGAAATATGCTCTAATATGTAATATATCCACCAATTACAAGAGGAAATACAAGAAATACCTTCTTCAACAAGTGATTTAAGGCAGACAGACTTATAATGCCAATGCAGATGTTTGGACCTCAACTTACATACACATCAAGCTCACTGTGATAAATATACAGGTGAGTATACAATGAGGTAAAGATGACTGTGAGAGCACAAAGCACCCGGCAGCAGTTTTGTGAAGCTGAGGTTTGTTTCCTGAATCATGTCAGATTTTAATGAGGCTGCGATGTGCACATAAAGCACTGACAACGCTGTTAAAAAGCAATCCCCTTTGTTTCTCTGCATGTGTGACCTTTTTATAGATTGCATTTGATCAGATGTTTTAGGAGAGAGAGAGAGAAGAAATATCAATACCAACTGTTAGTTGCTAGTTTAGCTAATAATCTGATGGCATAATTAAGTTTTTTGTTTCTTGCAGCAACATAATAGCAGCAATACAGCAATCTTTATAAGATGTTAGGAAGTGTGATGTTTTCTGCTTCAGTGTGGAATACCTGCTTGGCTAATAGGCGGCATTTAATTCCTGGGGTTTCAATGAAAATACAGATTCTCCTCGGTTCACTGTGCACTTTTTTCTCTCCTCTCACTGATTTCCCCCGAAAAGAGCAGCTGCTTAAAAGCGCACCCTCTGTACTTTCACGTATAATGATGGGGAGGAAGCAGCATGAAGATAGCATGTTTGATCACTGCGCACATCAGTCAAAGAAGAAAAGCTTTTTTGTCGGTATTTCTCGCAGACTCTGTAAACTACGCTGCTACACCAAGGTTGGTGTCAAATGAGAAAGAATGGAGAAAATAGCGTGTGCTGTTTGAGCTTAACGACTACGGTCGACTATGATTGTGGGAGGACATAAAGGTGAACCATGTGTCTCCTTGGTAAGGTGATGGCTCTATACATGCAACACTTTACGATTCTGCTATCAACAAATGCTAAACAATAACTGGTTGTGACACAGACTAACACATTAAAATATTAGCGTGCAGTAAGCTTCGATTTGACTAAATTCAGTTGAACAAATAATGGAAGTCCTAACATTGTGAATGAGATTTTTAATGTGTTATTGTAGCAACCACCTTGAAATAAAAATTCAAACAAATTAATATGAAAGTCGTGCTGAGCGAAAAGAGAAAAATGAGTATCCATGTAACACAAACCAATAGATTAAAACTGATGTGTGACTGATTATATAAGATGGCCGGTGGGATGGTCATCATTAACTCTTAACACACAAAACTGCATTCTAGCTGTTCTAGAGTCCAATCATAACACATCTGTCCGGCTTAAGTCCGGAGAAGTGTGAGAGAACGGAGGGGTGAGAGAACATAGGATTTAGAGAACATAGGGTCGAGGGATCATATTGAGGGAACTAAGGGTCCATGGAACATAGGGCTAAGAGTTCATAGGTTTGAGGGAACATAGGGCTGAGAGAACATAGGTTTGAGGGAATATAGGATTTAGAGAACATAGGTTTGAGGGAACATAGGGCTGAGAGAACATAGGTTTGAGGGAATATAGGATTTAGAGAACATAGGTTTTGGGAACACAGGGCTGAGAGAATATTGGGTTTAGGGAACAAAGGGATGAGAGAGCATAGGTTAAGGGAACACAGGGCTGAGAGAACATAGGTTTGAGGGAACATAGGGTCGAGGGATCATATTGAGGGAACATAGGGTCCATGGAACATAGGGCTAAGAGTTCATAGGTTTGAGGGAACAAAGGGCTGAGAGAACATAGGTTTGAGGGAACAAAGGGCTGAGAGAGCATAGGTTTAAGGGAACACAGGGCTGAGAGAACATAGGGTTAAGGGAACATAGGTTTGAGGGAACATAGGGCTAACGGGACACAGCTCCCCTCATTAGTTAGCTAGTTCGGTGATCCGCTCACCATGCAACGCACATGTTCGTATGGCAGCATATGGTATGTGGTTTGGTGTGTATTTTCATGACATCACAAAGAAATGATAAACACACATCTTCACATCTTCGGCATGTCTTTATTTTTTGATTGCTCACTCACTGGGTCTGTTGCATCAAAGCACTTATACTTTCTCAATATTTGCAGCATTAGTTTCAAAGTATCTCTAACTGTCAGGGTAGGATAGTGGTGTGGTGTTGTTGTGCTATATGAATAGAGAATGTATACATTTTCTAAGAATTGGAAGAATGAAAGCTGTGATGGCCCTGGGCTGTATGTGCCTGTTTGTCCTGTCGTTGTTTTCCTCCAGGCTCTGCTGGTTGCCTTATCCCCTCCCACCTCCTTGAGCTATTGGCCTCACCTGTGTGAAGCCTACATACGATAGGTGTTTCCAAGACGGCTCTTTCTTGCGCCCTCTTGCGCCATCCTGCGAGGCTGGTGTCTTTTGGGCATCCAATCTTGGTTTTTGGTTTTGGTCGTCTTTAGTTTGTTCACATTATGACTAATTTAGTTTAGCAGCTACATCTTCGACACATCCAACACCCACACTGACTACTGATTACTGATCTGCCATTTTAGGTTGTTTAATGTTGAGGTGACTTGAATAAACCTGTTACTTGCTTCACTGGTTCAGACTCTTTATGTTGATGACCACTTTAATGCATATCGTGATGAGGAGAGAACTGATTCATCATTATTCATTATTTCTATTGATGAGTGTTCCAATGAGATGGTGGTGTATTTGAGAATACAGTTTCACTTGAACTCCAAAAATTATCTTATATTGTCTTTTTTTTCTTCCTTTTTTAATATTTTACTGGGTGAGGGTGGAATTCAACACTGATCTGAGTTGACTAGTGTTACATTTTGAGCGAGTTGCTGCTCTATCATGGTGTAAACTATTTAATACTTTCAAAAGTGTAGTTTTAACGCAAGTAGTGTGGGTCAATAAAGATACTATGAAAATATTGAATTCAACTATTTTGGTGTTGAATTAA